>JAEIGF010000155.1:0-114366 GCA_018903485.1 Drosophila littoralis | reverse complement strand
TTTTACTATGCTCCTCAAATATATGCAAAATCTTATTAAGATCAGACACTATATCATATAACTGCCATAGGAACGATCTGTCGAAAATTAAGTTGTATGAAATAATTTTATGTTTATCAAAATATCTTGACCAAACTCGGCATTTATTAGTTTTACTATGCGCCCCACATATATGCACAATCCTTTTAAGATCGGACCGCTATATCATATAGCTGTCATAGGAAATAATTTTATGTTTATCAGAATATCTTGACCAAACTCGGCATTTATTAGTTTTACTATGTGCCCCACATATATGCAAAATCCTTTTAAGATCGGACCGCTATATCATATAGCTGTCATAGGAACTATTGGTCGAAAATAAAGGTGTTGTATGAAAAAAAATCTTGTTTATCAAGATATCTTGACCATCAGATATATGCAAAATCCTATTAAGATCGGACCACTATGTCAGATAGCTGTCATAGGAACGATCGGTCGAAAATGATAGAGTTGTTTGAAAAATAATGTTGTTTATCAAGATATCTTGACCAAACACAGCATTTATTAGTTTTACTATGCTCCTTATATATATGCAAAATCCTATTAAGATCGGAATACTGTATCAAATGACTACCATAGTAACGATCGGTCGAAAATCAAGTTATTGTATGAGAAAAAGTTTTGTTTATTAAGATTTCTTGACCAAAGTCGGCATTTATTAGTTTTACTATGCTCCTTAAATATATGCAAAATCTAATTAAGATCAGACCACTATATCATATAACTGCCATGGGAACGATCTGCCGAAAATTAAGTTGTATGAAATAATTTTATGTTTATCAAAATATCTTGACCAAACTCTGCACTTATTAGTTTTACTATGCGCCCCACATATATGCACAATCCTTTTAAGATCGGACCGCTATATCATATAGCTGTCATAGGAACTATTGGTCGAAAATTAAGGTGTTGTATGAAAAAAAATCTTGTTTATCAAGATATCTTGACCATCAGACATATGCAAAATCCTATTAAGATCGGACCACTCTATCAGATAGCTGCCATTGGAACGATCGGTCGAATAATAAGGTGTTGTATTTTAAAAAAATGTTGTTCATCAAGATATCTTGACCAAACTCGGCATTTATTAGTTTTACTATGCTCCTCAAATATATGCAAAATCCTATTAAGATCGGACCACTGTATCATGTAGCTGCCATAGGAACTATCGGTCGAAAATCAAGTTATTGTGTGAAAAAAAGTTTTGTTTATCAAGATATCTTGACTAAACTCGGCATTTATTAGTTTCACTATGCTCCCCATATAAACCCAAAATCATATTGAGATCGGACATCTATATCACATAGCTGCCATGGGAACGATCGGTCGAAAATTAAGGTTTTGTATGAAAAAAAATGTTGTTTATCAAGTTATATTGACCAAACACAGCATTTATTAGTTTTACTATGCTCCCCACATATATGCAAAAACCTATTAAGATAGGAATACTGTATCATATAGCTACCATAGGAACGATCGGTCGAAAATCAAGCTATTGTATGAGAAAAAGGTTTGTTTATTTAGATTTCTTGACCAAACTCTGCACTTATTAGTTTTACTATGCTCCCCACATATATGCAAAATCCTATTAAAAAGATCGGAACGATCGGTCGAAAATTATAGAGTTGTTTGAAAAAGAATGTTGTTTATCAAGATATCTTGACCAAACACAGCATTTATTAGTTTTACTATGCTCCTGATATATATGCAAAATCCTATTAAGATCGGAATACTGTATCATATAGCCACCATAGTAACGATCGGTCGAAAATCAAGTTATTGTATGAGAAAAAGTTTTGTTTATTAAGATTTCTTGACCAAAGTCGGCATTTATTAGTTTTACTATGTTCCTCAAATATATGCAAAATCTTATTAAGATCAGACCACTATATCATATAACTGCCATAGGAACGATCTGTCAAAATTTAAGTTGTATGAAATAATTTTATGTTTATCAAAATATCTTGACCAAACTCGGCATTTATTAGTTTTACTATGCGCCCCACATATATGCACAATCCTTTTAAGATCGGACCGCTATATCATATAGCTGTCATAGGAACTATTGGTCGAAAATTAAGGTGTTGTATGAAAAAAAATCTTGTTTATCAAGATATCTTGACCATCAGACATATGCAAAATCCTATTAAGATCGGACCACTCTATCAGATAGCTGCCATTGGAACGATCGGTCGAATAATAAGGTGTTGTATTAAAAAAAATGTTGTTCATCAAGATATCTTGACCAAACTCTGCATTTATTAGTTTTACTATGCTCGTCTTATATATGCAAAATCCTATTAAGATCGGAATACTGTATCATATAGCTACCATAGGAACGATCGGTCGAAAAGTAAGGTGTTGTATGAAAAAAAATATTGTTTATCAAGATATCTTGACCAAACTCGGCATTTATTAGTTTTACTATGCTCCTCATATATATGCAAAATCCTATTAAGATCGGAATACTGTATCATATAGCTACCATAGTAACGATCGGTCGAAAATCAAGTTATTGTATGAGAAAAAGTTTTGTTTATCAAGATATCTTGACTAAACTCGGCATTTATTAATTTCACTATGCTCCCCATATAAATCCAAAATCATATTGAGATCGGACCTCTATATCACATAGCTGCCATGGGAACGATCGGTCAAAAATTAAGGTGTTGTATGAAAAAAATTGTTGTTTATCAAGTTATATTGACCAAACACAGCATTTATTAGTTTTACTATGCTCCTCATATATATGCAAAATCCTATTAAGATCGGAATACTGTATCATATAGCTACCATAGTAACGATCGGTCGAAAATCAAGTTATTGTATGAGAAAAAGTTTTGTTTATCAAGATATCTTGACTAAACTCGGCATTTATTAATTTCACTATGCTCACCATATAAATACAAAATCATATTGAGATCGGACCTCTATATCACATAGCTGCCATTGGAACGATCGGTCGAATAATAAGGTGTTGTATTAAAAAAAATGTTGTTCATCAAGATATCTTGACCAAACTCTGCATTTATTAGTTTTACTATGCTCGTCTAATATATGCAAAATCCTATTAAGATCGGAATACTGTATCATATAGCTACCATAGGAACGATCGGTCAAAAGTAAGGTGTTGTATGAAAAAAAATGTTGTTTATCAAGATATCTTGACCAAACTCGGCATTTATTAGTTTTACTATGCTCCTCATATATATGCAAAATCCTATTAAGATCGGAATACTGTATCATATAGCTACCATAGTAACGATCGGTCGAAAATCAAGTTATTGTATGAGAAAAAGTTTTGTTTATCAAGATATCTTGACTAAACTCGGCATTTATTAATTTCACTATGCTCCCCATATAAATCCAAAATCATATTGAGATCGGACCTCTATATCACATAGCTGCCATGGGAACGATCGGTCAAAAATTAAGGTGTTGTATGAAAAAAAATGTTGTTTATCAAGTTATATTGACCAAACACAGCATTTATTAGTTTTACTATGCTCCTCATATATATGCAAAATCCTATTAAGATCGGAATACTGTATCATATAGCTACCATAGTAACGATCGGTCGAAAATCAAGTTATTGTATGAGAAAAAATTTTGTTTATTAAGATTTCTTGACCAAAGTCGGCATTTATTAGTTTTACTATGCTCCTCCTATATATGCAAAATCTTATTAAGATCAGACCACTATATCATATAACTGCCATAGGAACGATCTGTCGAAAATTAAGTTGTATGAAATAATTTTATGTTTATCAGAATATCTTGACCAAACTCGGCTATTATTAGTTTTACTATGTGCCCTACGTATATGCAAAATCCTTTTAACATCAGACCGCTATATCATATAGCTGTCATAGGAACTATTGGTCGAAAATTAAGGTGTTGTATGAAAAAAAATCTTGTTTATCAAGATATCTTGACCATCAGATATATGCAAAATCCTATTAAGATCGGACCACTATGTCAGATAGCTGTCATAGGAACGATCGGTCGAAAATGATAGAGTTGTTTGAAAAAGAATGTTGTTTATCAAGATATCATGACCAAACACAGCATTTATTAGTTTTACTGTGCTCGTCATATATATGCAAAATCATATTAAGATCGGAATACTGTTTCATATAGCTACCATAGGAACAATCGGTCGAAAAGTAAGGTGTTGTATGAAAAAAAATGTTGTTTATCAAGATATCTTGACCAAACACAGCATTTATATATATGCAAAATCCTATTAAGATCGGAATACTGTTTCATATAGCTACCATAGGAACAATCGGTCGAAAAGTAAGGTGTTATATGAAAAAAAATGTTGTTTATCAAGATATCTTGACCAAACACAGCATTTATTAGTTTTACTATGCTCCTCAAAAATAAGCAAAATCCTATTAAGATCGGAATACTGTATCATATAGCTACCATAGGATCGATCGGTCGAAAATCAAGCTATTGTATGAGAAAAAGTTTTGTTTATTAAGATTTCTTGACCAAAGTCGGCATTTATTAGTTTTAGTATGCTCCTCAAATAAATGCAAAATCTTATTGAGATCAGCCCGCTATATCATATAACTGCCATAGGAACGATCTGTCGAAATTTAAGTTGTATGAAAATATCTTGACCAAACTCGGCATTTATTAGTTTTACTATGCGCCCCACATATATGCACAATCCTTTTAAGATCGGACCGCTATATCATATAGCTGTCATAGGAACTATTGGTCGAAAATTAAATTGTTGTATGAAAAAAAATCTTGTTTATCAAGATATCTTCACCATTTATTAGTTTTACTATGCTCCTCAAATATATGCAAAATCCTATTAAGATCGGACCACTGTATCATGTAGCTGCCATAGGAACGATCAGTCGAATATCAAGTTATTGTGTGAAAAAAAGTTTTGTTTATCAAGATATCTTGACTAAACTCGGCATTTATTAGTTTCACTATGCTCCCCATATAAATTCAAAATTCTATTGAGATCGGACCTCTATATCGGTCCGATCGGTCGAAAATTAAGGTGTTGTATGAAAAAAAAATGTTTTTTATCAAGTTATATTGACCAAACACAGCATTTATTATTTTTACTATGCTCCTCCTATATATGCAAAATCCTATTAAGATCGGACCACTGTATCATAAAGCTACCATAGTGACGATCGGTCGAAAATCAAGCTATTGTATGAGAAAAAGTTTTGTTTATTAAGATTTCTTGACTAAACTCGGCATTTATTAGTTTTAGTATGCTCCTCAAATAAATGCAAAATCTTATTGAGATCAGCCCGCTATATCATATAACTGCCATAGGAACGATCTGTCGAAATTTAAGTTGTATGAAAATATCTTGACCAAACTCGGCATTTATTATTTTTACTATGCTCCTCATATATATGCACAATCCTTTTAAGATCGGACCGCTATATCATATAGCTGTCATAGGAACTATTGGTCGAAAATTAAATTGTTGTATGAAAAAAAATCTTGTTTATCAAGATATCTTGACCAAACTCGGCATTTATTAGTTTTACTATGCTCCTCCTATATATTTAAAATCCTATTAAGATCGGACCACTGTATCATATAGCTACCATAGTAACGATCGGTCGAAAATCAAGCTATTGTATGAAAAAAAGTTTTGTTTATTAAGATTTCTTGACCAAACTCTGCATTTATTAGTATTACTATGCTCCCCACATAAATGCAAAATCCTATTAAGATCGGACCACTATATCATATAGCTGTCATAGGAACGATCGGTCGAAAATTATAGAGTTGTTTGAAAAAGAATGTTGTTCATCAAGATATCATGACCAAACACAGCATTTATTAGTTTTACTATGCCCCTCAAATATATGCAAAATCCTATTAAGATCGGAATACTGTATCATATAGCTACCACAGTAACGATCGGTCGAAAATCAAGTTATTGTATGAGAATGTTGTTTATCAAGATATCTTGACCAAACACAGCATTTATTAGTTTTACTATGCTCCTTTTATATATATGCAAAATCCTATTAAGATCGGAATACTGTATCATATAGCTACCATAGTAACGATCGGTCGAAAATCAAGTTATTGTATGAGAAAAAGTTTTGTTTATTAAGATTTCTTGACCAAAGTCGGCATTTATTAGTTTTACTATGCTCCTCAAATAAATGCAAAATCTTATTAAGATCGGACCACTATATCATATAACTGCCATAGGAGCGATCTGTCGAATATTAAGTTGTATGAAATAATTTTATGTTTATCAGAATATCTTGACCAAACTCGGCATTTATTAGTTTTACTATGTGCCCCACATATATGCAAAATCCTATTAAGATCGGACCGCTATATCATATAGCTGTCATAGGAACTATTGGTCGAAAATTAAGGTGTTGTATGAAAAAAAAATCTTGTTTATCAAGATATCTTGACCATCAGATATATGCAAAATCCTATTAAGATCGGACCACTATATCATATAACTGACATAGGAACGATCTGTCGAAAATTAAGTTGTATGAATTAATTTTATGTTTATCAGAATATCTTGACCAAACTCGGCATTTATTACTAATAAGAGTTGTGTCGTTTAGTTCAGACCAAGTTCGATTGAACGGGTCATTAAAATGAACTACTGAACTAATTCAGTGATTAGTGAACTAAATCGGTCATTTAGTTCACTCGTTCAGCTATTCAGTCGGTCATGAACGATGTATTCCGTACGATGTATTACACTCAGCAGTTCAGCCGCTTATGAACGATGCATTCTTTTGAGATGTTCAGTTGTTAATAAATAAATTAGATGGCGGGATTTAAAGTTAACTATTTATTTGTTGAGTTTTAACCTCCAACTTGTAAGTATCTATTATCAATAGTACAGTATAATATAAATAAGTAAAAAGTATAACAGCCACACCAATAATTAAGTATTATTGAGAAAAAAACGAACTAAAATAGCATTACAGAAAAAATCGCAATTACAATGCTGTTAGAATGCGATAGAATGCGAAGCAGACGCGCATGAATGTGTGTGTGTACACAAATTCTTGATGTTTTCGCTAGCTGTGCCATCCAATTGCGCAGTTACATATAACTTTGGTTTTCTCCTAACCGATCTTAATGAAATTTTCTTCAGTATATATTATTGTACCATAGAATATTTGTGTATTCTCAAAAAGTCAATTGCATTAAAATTGTGGCTTAGATTGATTGGCAATACAAGTTGGGTTATTAACTTGATTTATAGCTCTGCGGTGTTAGAGGGGAGGTGGCGATAGGTATAAAATGAAAGATACTTGGCATATATATAATATTCTAGAAGCAACATATCATATTTGGTGAGTCTAGCTCTTATTATTTACCCAATTTGATAAAAAAAACAGTATGTCGATATCGATTTTTATCGATTACTTGGAAACGGAGTAAGTTATCGATTATCGGAAACAAACTCGATCTGCGTAGGAACTAGGAGCACCTACATCTAAAATTTCAAGCTCTTATAGGTTCTGAGATCATTGCGTTCATACATACGGACGGACGGACGGACGGACAGACGGACATGGCTAGATCGACTCGGCTATTGATGCTGATGAAGAATATATATACTTTATGGGGTCGGAGATGCTTCCTTCTGCCTATTACATACATTTGCATTTTGCACAAAAACATTATACCCCTTTTACCCATTTTTAATGGGTTCAGGGTATAAAAACCATTGTTGACGAGGATCCCATTCTAGGGCCAACATCAATTCATTTAATACGTCTGCACAGGTAGAAAAAAAAGACAAAGGCATATATATATATATATAAAATAAAAAAAGATGGGTGGAAAACAATCAGAGGCAGATGATAACACTGCTAATGTAGTAAACGTAGTAGAGATGGTAGACACCACACCTCATTTGCAGTTAACAAACATACTGTTAACTATACTCATTGTAAAGCCTCAGTAAACATCCTTATGAAGATTTATCTTCTGCATAAAAAATCACTGAGGAAGCATTACATGAGTCGAGCCATCGACTTAGACAAGGTCTAAGCCGCTGCTTAAATACAAATAGTTAAGTAGGGGAAGTTCCACATGGACTGGCCTCAAATAGTAGAAACAATTAAGCGACATAGGGAAAATTTTGATAAATCATCCAAGTGCCTTAATAAAAGCGCACCAGTTTTGAAACCCATCATAATTTAACACACTGAGATCCTTGTATATGAATACAATGAAATCAGGAGTTTAGATACCGAGTGGCAAAATAAACTGACAAGTTTACACAGAGTACACACTTCAGACGTTTTACAGCGTCTAAGGGATAATCTGGTAAACTTAAATACTAAGTATGATCTCAAGCTTTATCTACCATCGGTGTTAAGTACACCGGTAACATTTGATAAGTCACTGTTGGCAGAATCAAGGACAGACGAAAAACTGGAAGATATAAACGAAATAAACTTGGCTCAAACAGTAGTTAATTTTTTTAAATTACCCTGATCACTTATACCTGAGTTCGATGGAAAGGCAGAAAGTTCACAAAGTTTCATAGACGCTTTGAATTTACTTGATTCCCTAAAAGGCTCGCATGAAACAACAGCTGTCAGTCTTATAAGGACAAAATTAAAAGGCCACAATCGCCGAAATAATATCAAAATTAGCTGAAGTACTATCAGCTAAACTCCTAAGCCTACAGCAAAAGAGCAAAACTGACAATATTTATACACAAGTACTTGAGCAACTGGCAAATGCTCTGGCAGGTGCTCATATTAATGACGGCTTAAATTCAGATTTAGCCACCTAATATCGCACAGACGAAGCTGTAAATGCCATGACCAAGAACTGCGCTATAGATAAGGTAATATAATGAATGATGCCATATAAAAATTTGTCGATAGTTGCACAGAAGCAACCGGACAAACTAATACTGTCCTTTATTACCAAAATTACTCTCATCATGGTGAAATCCGCGGCAGAGGTAATTATAGAGGCGACCATACAACAGAGGCGGCTACAATAATAACAATAGAGGACAAGGTCAAAATAGAGGAAACTCTACAGGCCGTGTCAACTCGAACCGAGGCCACACCAATAACAATAATAATGTAAGATTAGCCCAGAATAACTCGCGAAACTCTCAACACCCTTTAGATACGCAACAATAGAGAACAACAAGATTTACACCATCAATCTCAATCTAATAATTCGAATATGAATATATTGAAACATACGGCAACAACAACAAGCCCAATGTTTTCATGTTCTAAAATAGAGAGGCGAATAGTCTTGTCAACTCTACCATACGTAATCATAACAAGTAAGAGTTTCTAGTCGGGAGTTCCCGACTAGGGAATACCCTGAAACCTCCCATTCCAACAACAAATGCAGTTCGCGCATCGTTTAAAGTAATAAAGATAAATTAAAAAAAAAAAGTTCCCTTGGCAGGGTTCGAACTCGCAACTGACCGTATTACTTGCTGACGACTCTACTCAACAGACAAACCAGAAAAAAAAACATAGTTTCCCAGTAGGACTCGAACTCGCGAAAAACCGCAAAACTTGCTATGCCTCTACTCAACAACCACACCAATAATTAAGTATTATTGAGAAAAAAACGAACTAAAATAGCATTACAGAAAAAAGTCGCAATTACAATGCTGTTAGAATGCGATAGAATGCGAAGCAGACGCGCATGAATGTGTGTGTGTACACAAATTCTTGATGTTTTCGCTAGCTGTGCCATCCAATTGCGCAGTTACATATAACTTTGGTTTTCTCCTAACCGATCTTAATGAAATTTTCTTCAGTATATATTATTGTACCATAGAACATTTGTGTATTCTCAAAACGTCAATTGCATTAAAATTGTGGCTTAGATTGATTGGCAGTACAAGTTGGGTTATTAACTTGATTTATAGCTCTGCGGTGTTAGAGGGGAGGTGGCGATAGGTATAAAATGAAAGATACTTGGCATATATATAATATTCTAGAAGCAACATATCAGGTTTGGTGAGTCTTGCTCTTATTATTTACCCAATTTGATAAAAAAAAAAACAGGATGTCGATATCGATTTTTATCGATTACTTGGAAACGGAGTAAGTTATCGATTATCGGAAACAAACTCGATCTGCGTAGGAACTAGGAGCACCTACATCTAAATTTCAATTCTCTAGCTCTTATAGGTTCTGAGATCCTTGCATTCATACATACGGACGGACGGACGGACGGACGGACGGACGGACGGACGGACAGACAGACGGACATGGCTAGACCGACTCGGCTATTGATGCTGATCAAGAATATATATACTTTATGGTGTCGGAGATGCTTCCTTCTGCCTGTTACATACATTTGCATTTTGCACAAAAACATTATACCCCTTTTATCCATTTTTAATGGGTTCAGGGTATAAAAATCTTGTTTATCAAGATATCTTGACCATCAGATATATGCAAAATCCTATTAAGATCGGACCACTATGTCAGATAGCTGCCATTGGAACGATCGGTCGAATAATAAGGTGTTGTACGAAAAAAAATGTTGTTTATCAAGATATCTTGACCAAACGGCATTTATTAGTTTTACTATGCTCCTCAAATATATATAAAATCCTATTATAACATATAACTGCCATAGGAACGATCTGTCGAATAATAATGTGTTGTATGAAAAAAAATGTTGTTTATGCTCTTCAAATATATGCAAAATCCTATTAAGATCGGACCACTGTATCATGTAGCTGCCATAGGAACTATTGATCAAAAATGAAGTTGTTGTATGAAAAAAAATCTTGTTTATCAAGATATCTTGACCATCAGATATATGCAAAATCCTATTAAGATCGGACCACTATGTCAGATAGCTGCCATTGGAACGATCGGTCGAATAGTAAGGTGTTGTATGAAAAAAAATGCTGTTTATCACGATATCTTGACCAAACGGCATTTATTAGTTTTACTATGCTCCTCAAATATATGTAAAATCCTATTATAACGTATAACTGCCATAGGAACGATCTGTCGAATAATAATGTGTTGTATGAAAAAAATGTTGTTTAAAATGGCATTTATTAGTTTTACTATGCTCCTCAAATATATGCAAAATCCTATTAAGATCGGACCACTGTCAAGTAACTGCCATAGGAACTATTGGTCGAAAATTATGGTGTGGTAAGAAAAAAAGTTTTTTTTATCAAGATATCTTGACCAAACTCGGCATTTATTAGTTATACTATGCTCCTCAAATATATGCAAAATCCTATTAAGATCGGACCACTGTATCATGTAGCTGCCATAGAAACTATCGGTCAAAAATCAAGTTATTGTATGAAAAAAATTGTTGTTTATCACGATATCTTGACCAAACTCGGCATTTATTAGTTTTACTATGCTCCTCATATATATGCAAAATCCTAGTAAGATCGGAATTCTGTATCATATAGCTAGGAACGATCGGTCGAAAATCAAGCTATTGTATGAAAAAAAAAGTTGTTTATCAAGTCATCTTTACCACCAAACACAGCATTTATTAGTTGCACTATGCTCCTCATATATATGCGAAATCCTATTAAGATCGGAATACTGTATCATATAGCTACCATAGGAACGATCGGTCGAAAATCAAGCCATTGTATAAGAAAAAGTTTTGTTTATTATGATTTCTTGACCAAACTCGGCATTTATTAGTTTTACTATGCTCCTCAAATATGTGCAAAATCCTATTAAGATCGGACCACTATATCATATAACTGCCATAGGAACGATCTGTCGAAAATTAAGTTGTATGAAATAATGTTATGTTTGACCAAACTCGGCATTTATTAGTTTTACTATGCTCTCCACATACATGCAAAATCCTATTGGGATCGGACCACTATATCATATAGCTGTCATTGGACCGATCGGTCGAAAATTATACAGTTGTTTGAAAAAGAATGTTGTTTATCAAGATATCCTGACCAAACACAGCATTTATTAGTTTTACTATGCTCCTTATATATATGCGAAATCCTATTAAGATCGGAATACTGTATCATATAGCTACCATAGGAATGATCGGTCGAAAATCAAGTTATTGTATGAGAAAAAGTTTTGTTTATCAGAATATCTTGACCACACTCGGCATTTATTAGTTTTACTATGCGCCCCAGATGCAAAATCCTTTTAAGATCGGACCACTATATCATATAACTGTCATAGGAACTATTGGTCGAAAATTAAGGTGTTGTAATAAAAAAAATCTTGTTTATCAAAATATCTTGACCATCAGATATATGCAAAATCCTATTAAGATCGGACCACTATATCAGATGGCTGCCATTTTAACGATCGGTCGAATAATAAGGTGTTGTATGAAAAAAAATTTTGTTTTTCAAGATATCTTGACCAAACACAGCATTTATTAGTTTTACTAAGTTCGGAATACTGTATCATGTAGCTACCATAGGAACGATCGGTCGAAAATAAAGCTATTGTATGAGAAAAAGTTTTGTTTATTAAGATTTCTTGACCAAAGTCGGTATTTATTAGTTTTACTATGCTCCTCAAATATATGCAAAATCCTATTATAACATATAACTGCAATAGGAACGATCTGTCGAAGAATAATGTGTTGTATGAAAAAAAATGTTGTTTATCAAGACATCTTGACCAAACTCGGCATTTATTAGTTCTACTATGCTCCTCAAATATATACAAAATCCTATTAAGATCGGACCACTGTTTCAAGTAGCTGCCATAGGAACTATTGGTCGAAAATAAAGGTGTTGTATGAAAAACAATTTTGTTTATCAAGATATCTTGACCAAACACAGCATTTATTAGTTTTACTATGCTCCTTATATATATGCGAAATCCTATTAAGATCGGAATACTGTATCATATAGCTACCATAGGAACGATCGGTCGAAAATCAAGTTATTGTAGTAGAAAAAGTTTTGTTTATTACGATTTCTTGACCAAACTCGGCATTTATGAGTTATACTATGCTCCTCAAATATATGCAAAATCCTATTAAAATCGGAACACTATATTAAATAACTGTCATAGGAACGATCTGTCGATTAAGTTGTATGAAAGTTAAGTTGTATGAAATAATTTTATGTTTATCAGAATATCTTGACCAATCTCGGCATTCATAAGTTTTATTATGGGCCCCACATATATTGAAAATCCTTTTAAGATCGGACCGCTATATCAGTTCCCTTGGCAGGGTTCGAACTCGCAACTGACCGTATTACTTGCTGACGACTCTACTCAACAGACAAACCAGAAAAAAAAAACATAGTTTCCCAGTAAGACTCGAACTCGCGAAAAACCGCAAAACTTGCTATGCCTCTACTCAACAGCCACACCAATAATTAAGTATTATTGAGAAAAAAACGAACTAAAATAGCATTACAGAAAAAAGTCGCAATTACAATGCTGTTAGAATGCGATAGAATGCGAAGCAGACGCGCATGAATGTGTGTGTGTACACAAATTCTTGATGTTTTCGCTAGCTGTGCCATCCAATTGCGCAGTTACATATAACTTTGGTTTTCTCCTAACCGATCTTAATGAAATTTTCTTCAGTATATATTATTGTACCATAGAACATTTGTGTATTCTCAAAACGTCAATTGCATTAAAATTGTGGCTTAGATTGATTGGCAATACAAGTTGGGTTATTAACTTGATTTATAGCTCTGCGGTGTTAGAGGGGAGGTGGCGATAGGTATAAAATGAAAGATACTTGGCATATATATAATATTCTAGAAGCAACATATCAGGTTTGGTGAGTCTTGCTCTTATTATTTACCCAATTTGATAAAAAAAAAAAAAACAGGATGTCGATATCGATTTTTATCGATTACTTGGAAACGGAGTAAGTTATCGATTATCGGAAACAAACTCGATCTGCGTAGGAACTAGGAGCACCTACATCTAAATTTCAATTTTCTAGCTCTTATAGGTTCTGAGATCCTTGCATTCATACATACGGACGGAAGGACGGACGGACGGACAGACAGACGGACATGGCTAGACCGACTCGGCTATTGATGCTGATCAAGAATATATATACTTTATGGTGTCGGAGATGCTTCCTTCTGCCTGTTACATACATTTGCATTTTGCACAAAAACATTATACCCCTTTTATCCATTTTTAATGGGTTCAGGGTATAAAAATCTTGTTTATCAAGATATCTTGACCATCAGATATATGCAAAATCCTATTAAGATCGGACCACTATGTCAGATAGCTGCCATTGGAACGATCGGTCGAATAATAAGGTGTTGTACGAAAAAAAATGTTGTTTATCAAGATATCTTGACCAAAGGGCATTTATTAGTTTTACTATGCTCCTCAAATATATGTAAAATCCTATTATAACATATAACTGCCATAGGAACGATCTGTCGAATAATAATGTGTTGTATGAAAAAAAATGTTGTTTATGCTCCTCAAATATATGCAAAATCCTATTAAGATCGGACCACTGTATCATGTAGCTGCCATAGGAACTATTGATCGAAAATGAAGGTGTTGTATAAAAAAAAATCTTGTTTATCAAGATATCTTGACCATCAGATATATGCAAAATCCTATTAAGATCGGACCACTATGTCAAATAGCTGCCATTGGAACGATCGGTCGAATAGAAAGGTGTTGTATGAAAAAAAATGCTGTTTATCACGATATCTTGACCAAACGGCATTTATTAGTTTTACTATGCTCCTCAAATATATGTAAAATCCTATTATAACGTATAACTGCCATAGGAACGATCTGTCGAATAATAATGTGTTGTATGAAAAAAAATGTTGTTTATGCTCCTCAAATATATGCAAAATCCTATTAAGATCGGACCACTGTATCATATAGCTACCATAGGAATGATCGGTCGAAAATCAAGTTATTGTATGAGAAAAAGTTTTGTTTATCAGAATATCTTGACCACACTCGGCATTTATTAGTTTTACTATGCGCCCCAGATGCAAAATCCTTTTAAGATCGGACCACTATATCATATAACTGTCATAGGAACTATTGGTCGAAAATTAAGGTGTTGTAATAAAAAAAATCTTGTTTATCAAAATATCTTGACCATCAGATATATGCAAAATCCTATTAAGATCGGACCACTATATCAGATGGCTGCCATTTTAACGATCGGTCGAATAATAAGGTGTTGTATGAAAAAAATTTTGTTTTTCAAGATATCTTGACCAAACACAGCATTTATTAGTTTTACTAAGTTCGGAATACTGTATCATGTAGCTACCATAGGAACGATCGGTCGAAAATAAAGCTATTGTATGAGAAAAGTTTTGTTTATTAAGATTTCTTGACCAAAGTCGGTATTTATTAGTTTTACTATGCTCCTCAAATATATGCAAAATCCTATTATAACATATAACTGCAATAGGAACGATCTGTCGAAGAATAATGTGTTGTATGAAAAAAAATGTTGTTTATCAAGACATCTTGACCAAACTCGGCATTTATTAGTTCTACTATGCTCCTCAAATATATACAAAATCCTATTAAGATCGGACCACTGTTTCAAGTAGCTGCCATAGGAACTATTGGTCGAAAATAAAGGTGTTGTATGAAAAACAATTTTGTTTATCAAGATATCTTGACCAAACACAGCATTTATTAGTTTTACTATGCTCCTTATATATATGCGAAATCCTATTAAGATCGGAATACTGTATCATATAGCTACCATAGGAACGATCGGTCGAAAATCAAGTTATTGTAGTAGAAAAAGTTTTGTTTATTACGATTTCTTGACCAAACTCGGCATTTATGAGTTATACTATGCTCCTCAAATATATGCAAAACCTATTAAAATCGGAACACTATATTAAATAACTGTCATAGGAACGATCTGTCGATTAAGTTGTATGAAAGTTAAGTTGTATGAAATAATTTTATGTTTATCAGAATATCTTGACCAATCTCGGCATTCATAAGTTTTATTATGGGCCCCATATATATTGAAAATCCTTTTAAGATCGGACCGCTATATCAGTTCCCTTGGCAGGGTTCGAACTCGCAACTGACCGTATTACTTGCTGACGACTCTACTCAACAGACAAACCAGAAAAAAAAAACATAGTTTCCCAGTAAGACTCGAACTCGCGAAAAACCGCAAAACTTGCTATGCCTCTACTCAACAGCCACACCAATAATTAAGTATTATTGAGAAAAAAACGAACTAAAATAGCATTACAGAAAAAAGTCGCAATTACAATGCTGTTAGAATGCGATAGAATGCGAAGCAGACGCGCATGAATGTGTGTGTGTACACAAATTCTTGATGTTTTCGCTAGCTGTGCCATCCAATTGCGCAGTTACATATAACTTTGGTTTTCTCCTAACCGATCTTAATGAAATTTTCTTCAGTATATATTATTGTACCATAGAACATTTGTGTATTCTCAAAACGTCAATTGCATTAAAATTGTGGCTTAGATTGATTGGCAATACAAGTTGGGTTATTAACTTGATTTATAGCTCTGCGGTGTTAGAGGGGAGGTGGCGATAGGTATAAAATGAAAGATACTTGGCATATATATAATATTCTAGAAGCAACATATCAGGTTTGGTGACTCTTGCTCTTATTATTTACCCAATTTGATAAAAAAAAAAAAAACAGGATGTCGATATCGATTTTTATCGATTACTTGGAAACGGAGTAAGTTATCGATTATCGGAAACAAACTCGATCTGCGTAGGAACTAGGAGCACCTACATCTAAATTTCAATTTTCTAGCTCTTATAGGTTCTGAGATCCTTGCATTCATACATACGGACGGAAGGACGGACGGACGGACAGACAGACGGACATGGCTAGACCGACTCGGCTATTGATGCTGATCAAGAATATATATACTTTATGGTGTCGGAGATGCTTCCTTCTGCCTGTTACATACATTTGCATTTTGCACAAAAACATTATACCCCTTTTATCCATTTTTAATGGGTTCAGGGTATAAAAATCTTGTTTATCAAGATATCTTGACCATCAGATATATGCAAAATCCTATTAAGATCGGACCACTATGTCAGATAGCTGCCATTGGAACGATCGGTCGAATAATAAGGTGTTGTACGAAAAAAAATGTTGTTTATCAAGATATCTTGACCAAAGGGCATTTATTAGTTTTACTATGCTCCTCAAATATATGTAAAATCCTATTATAACATATAACTGCCATAGGAACGATCTGTCGAATAATAATGTGTTGTATGAAAAAAAATGTTGTTTATGCTCCTCAAATATATGCAAAATCCTATTAAGATCGGACCACTGTATCATGTAGCTGCCATAGGAACTATTGATCGAAAATGAAGGTGTTGTATAAAAAAAATCTTGTTTATCAAGATATCTTGACCATCAGATATATGCAAAATCCTATTAAGATCGGACCACTATGTCAGATAGCTGCCATTGGAACGATCGGTCGAATAGAAAGGTGTTGTATGAAAAAAAATGCTGTTTATCACGATATCTTGTCCAAACGGCATTTATTAGTTTTACTATGCTCCTCAAATATATGTAAAATCCTATTATAACGTATAACTGCCATAGGAACGATCTGTCGAATAATAATGTGTTGTATGAAAAAAAATGTTGTTTAAATGGCATTTATTAGTTTTACTATGCTCCTCAAATATATGCAAAATCCTATTAAGATCGGACCACTGTCAAGTAGCTGCCATAGGAACTATTGGTCGAAAATTATGGTGTTGTAAGAAAAAAAGTTTTTTTTATCAAGATATCTTGACCAAACTCGGCATTTATTAGTTATACCATGCTCCTCAAATATATGCAAAATCCTATTAAGATCGGACCACTGTATCATGTAGCTGCCATAGAAACTAGCGGTCAAAAATCAAGTTATTGTATGAAAAAAATTGTTGTTTATCACGATATCTTGACCAAACTCGGCATTTATTAGTTTTACTATGCTCCTCATATATATGCAAAATCCTAGTAAGATCGGAATTCTGTATCATATAGCTAGGAACGATCGGTCGAAAATCAAGCTATTGTATGAGAAAAAGTTTTGTTTATTTAGATTTCTTGGCCAAACTCGGCATTTATTGTTTTACTATGCTCCTCAAATTTATGCAAAATCCTATTAAGATCGGACCACTGTATCATGTAGCTTCCATAGGAACTATTGGTCGAAAATTAAGGTGTTGTATGAAAAAAAGTTTTGTTTATCAAGATATCTTGACCAAACTCGGCATTTATTAGTTATACTATGCTCCCCATATAAATCCAAAATCCTATTAAGATCGGACCTCTATATCACATAGCTGCCATAGGAACGATCGGTCGAAAATAAAGGTGTTGTATGAAAAAAAAAGTTGTTTATCAAGTCATCTTTACCACCAAACACAGCATTAATTAGTTTCACTATGCTCCTCATATATATGCGAAATCCTATTAAGATCGGAATACTGTATCATATAGCTACCATAGGAACGATCGGTCGAAAATCAAGCCATTGTATAAGAAAAAGTTTTGTTTATTATGATTTCTTGACCAAACTCGGCGTTTATTAGTTTTACTATGCTCCTCAAATATGTGCAAAATCCTATTAAGATCGGACCACTATATCATATAACTGCCATAGGAACGATCTGTCGAAAATTAAGTTGTATGAAATAATGTTATGTTTGACCAAACTCGGCATTTATTAGTTTTACTATGCTCTCCACATACATGCAAAATCCTATTGGGATCGGACCACTATATCATATAGCTGTCATTGGACCGATCGGTCGAAAATTATACAGTTGTTTGAAAAAGAATGTTGTTTATCAAGATATCCTGACCAAACACAGCATTTATTAGTTTTACTATGCTCCTTATATATATGCGAAATCCTATTAAGATCGGAATACTGTATCGTATAGCTACCATAGGAATGATCGGTCGAAAATCAAGTTATTGTATGAGAAAAAGTTTTGTTTATCAGAATATCTTGACCAAACTCGGCATTTATTAGTTTTACTATGCGCCCCAGATGCAAAATCCTTTTAAGATCGGACCACTATATCATATAACTGTCATAGGAACTATTATTCGAAAATTAAGGTGTTGTAAAAAAAAAAATCTTGTTTATCAAAATATCTTGACCATCAGATATATGCAAAATCCTATTAAGATCGGACCACTATATCAGATGGCTGCCATTGGAACGATCGGTCGAATAATAAGGTGTTGTATGAAAAAAAATTTTGTTTTTCAAGATATCTTGACCAAACACAGCATTTATTAGTTTTACTAAGTTCGGAATACTGTATCATATAGCTACCATAGGAACGATCGGTCGAAAATCAAGCTATTGTATGAGAAAAAGTTTTGTTTATTAAGATTTCTTGACCAAAGTCGGTATTTATTAGTTTTACTATGCTCCTCAAATATATGCAAAATCCTATTATAACATATAACTGCCATAGGAACGATCTGTCGAATAATAAGGTGTTGTATGGAAAAAAATGTTGTTTATCAAGATATCTTGACCAAACACAGCATTTATTAGTTTTACTATGCTCCTCAAATAAATGCAAATATATGTAGCTACCATAGGAACTATCGGTCGAAAATCAAGTTATTGTATGAAAATAAATTTTTTTATCAAGATATCTTGACCAAATTCGGCATTTATAAGTTTTACTATGCTCCCATATATATGCAAAATCCTATTAAGATCGGACCACTATATCATATAGCTGCCATAGGAACTATCGGTCGAAAATCAAGTTATTGTATGAAAAAAAGTTTTGTTTATCACGATATCTTGACCAAACTCGGCATTTATTAGTTTTACTATGCTCCCCACATATATGCCAAATCCTATTAAGATCGGACCACTATATCATATAGCTGTCATAGGAACGATCGGTCGGAAATTATAGAGTTGTTTGAAAAAGAATTTTGTTTATCAAGATATCTTGACCAAACACAACATTTATTAGTTTTACTATGCTCCTTATATATATGCGAAATCCCATTAAGATCGGAATACTGTATCATACCATAGGAACGATCGGTCGAAAATCAAGCTATTGTATGAGAAAAAGTTATTTTTATCATTATATCTTGACCAAACTCGGCATTTATTAGTTTTACTATGCTCCTCAAATATATGCAAAATCCTATTAAGATCGGACCACTATATCATATAACTGCCATAGGAACGATCTGTCGAAAATTAAGTTGTATGAAATAATTTTATGTTTATCAGAATATCGTGACCAAACTCGGCATTTATTAGTTTTACTATGCGCCCCACATATATGCAAAATCCTTTTAAGATCGGACCACTGTATCATGTAGCTGCCATAGGAACTATCGGTCGAAAATCAAGTTATTGTATGAAAAAAAGTTTTGTTTATCACGATATTTTGACCAAACTCGGCATTTATTAGTTATACCATGCTCCCCAAATATATGCAAAATCCTATTAAGATCGGACCACTATATCATATAACTGCCATAGGAGCGATCTGTCGAAAATTAAGTTGTATGAAATAATTTTATGTTTATCAGAATATCTCGACCAAACTCGGCATTTATTAGTTTTACTATGCGCCCCACATATATGCAAAATCCTATTAAGATCGGACCACTATATCAGATAGCTGTCATTGGAACGATCGGTCGAATAATAAGGTGTTGTATGAAAAAAAATGTTGTTTATCAAGATATCTTGACCAAACTCGGCATTTATTAGTTTTACTATGCTCCTCAAATATATGCAAAATCCCATTAAGATTGGACCACGGTATCATGTAGCTGCCATAGGAACTATCGGTCGAAAATCAAGTTATTGTGTGAAAAAAAGTTTTGTTTATCACGATATCTTGACCAAACTCGGTATTTATTAGTTTTACTATGCTCCTCAAATAAATGCAAAATCCTATTAAGATCGGACCACTGTATCATGTAGCTGCCATAGGAACTATCGGTCGAAAATAAAGTTATTGTATGAAAAAAAGTTTTGTTTATTACGATATCTTGACCAAACTCGGCATTTATTAGTTTTACTATGCTCCTCAAATATATGCAAAATCCTTTTAAGATCGGACCACTATATCATATAACTGCCATAGGAGCGATCTGTCGAAAATTAAGTTGTATAAAATAATTTTATGTTTATCAGAATATCTCGACCAAACTCGGCATTTATTAGTTTTACTATGCGCCCCACATATATGCAAAATCCTATGAAGATCGGACCACTATATCAGATAGCTGTCATTGGAACGATCGGTCGAATAATAAGGTGTTGTATGAAAAAAAATGTTGTTTATCAAGATATCTTGACCAAACTCGGCATTTATTAGTTTTACTATGCTCCTCAAATAAATGCAAAATCCTATTAAGATCGGACCACTGTATCATGTAGCTGCCATAGGAACTATCGGTCGAAAATCAAGTTATTGTATGAAAAAAAGTTTTGTTTATCACGATATCTTGACCAAACTCGGCATTTATTAGTTTTACTATGCTCCCCACATAAATGCAAAATCCTATTAAGATCGGACCACTATATCATATAGCTGTCATAGGAACGATCGGTCGGAAATTATAGAGTTGTTTGAAAAAGAATTTTGTTTATCAAGATATCTTGACCAAACACAGCATTTATTAGTTTTACTATGCTCCTTATATATATGCGAAATCCCATTAAGATCGGAATACTGTATCATACCATAGGAACGATCGGTCGAAAATCAAGCTATTGTATGAGAAAAAGTTATTTTTATCATTATATCTTGACCAAACTCGGCATTTATTAGTTTTACTATGCTCCTCAAATATATGCAAAATCCTATTAAGATCGGACCACTATATCATATAACTGCCATAGGAACGATCTGTCGAAAATTAAGTTGTATGAAATAATTTTATGTTTATCAGAATATCTTGACCAAACTCGGCATTTATTGGTTTTACTATGCGCCCCACATATATGCAAAATCCTATTAAGATCGGACCACTATATCAGATAGCTGTCATTGGAACGATCGGTCGAATAATAAGGTGTTGTATGAAAAAAAATGTTGTTTATCAAGATATCTTGACCAAACTCGGCATTTATTAGTTTTACTATGCTCCTCAAATATATGCAAAATCCTTTTAAGATCGGACCACTGTATCATGTAGCTGCCATAGGAACTATCGGTCGAAAATCAAGTTATTCTATGAAAAAAAGTTTTGTTTATCACGATATTTTGACCAAACTCGGCATTTATTAGTTATACCATGCTCCCCAAATATATGCAAAATCCTATTAAGATCGGACCACTATATCATATAACTGCCATAGGAGCGATCTGTCGAAAATTATCTCGAATAATAAGGTGTTGTATGAAAAATAATGTTGTTTATCAAGATATCTTGACCAAACTCGGCATTTATTAGTTTTACTATGCTCCTCAAATATATGCAAAATCCCATTAAGATCGGACCACGGTATCATGTAGCTGCCATAGGAACTATCGGTCGAAAATCAAGTTATTGTGTGAAAAAAAGTTTTGTTTATCACGATATCTTGACCAAACTCGGTATTTATTAGTTTTACTATGCTCCTCAAATAAATGCAAAATCCTATAAAGATCGGACCACTGTATCATGTAGCTGCCATAGGAACTATCGGTCGAAAATAAAGTTATTGTATGAAAAAAAGTTTTGTTTATTACGATATCTTGACCAAACTCGGCATTTATTAGTTTTACTATGCTCCTCAAATATATGCAAAATCCTTTTATCCATTAAGATCGGACCACGGTATCATGTAGCTGCCATAGGAACTATCGGTCGAAAATTAAGTTATTGTGTGAAAAAAAGTTTTGTTTATCACGATATCTTGACCAAACTCGGCATTTATTAGTTTTACTATGCTCCTCAAATATATGCAAAATCCTTTTAAGATCGGACCACTATATCATATAACTGCCATAGGAACGATCTGTCGAAAATTAAGTTGTATGAAATAATTTTATGTTTATCAGAATATCTTGACCAAACGCGGCATTTATTAGTTTTACTATGCGCCCCACATATATGCAAAATCCATTTAAGATCGGACCGCTATATCATAGCTGTCAAAGGAACTATTGGTCGAATAGTAAGGTGTTGTATGAAAAAAAATGTTGTTTATTATTATATCTTGACCAAACTCGGCATTTATTAGTTTTACTATGCTCCTTATACTTTTATATATGCCAAATCCTATTAAGATCGGAATACTGTATCATATAGCTACCATAGGAACGATCGGTGGAAAATCAAGCTATTGTATGAGAAAAAATTTTGTTTATTAAAGTCGGCAAAGTCGGCATTTATTAGTTTTACTATGCTCCTCAAATATATGCAAAATCCTATTAAGATCGGACCACTATATCATATAACTGCCATAGGAACGATCTGTCGAAAATTAAGTTGTATGAAATAATTTTATGTTTATCAGAATATCTTGACCAAACTCGGCATTTATTGGTTTTACTATGCGCCCCACATATATGCAAAATCCTTTTAAGATCGGACCACTGTATCATGTAGCTGCCATAGGAACTATCGGTCGAAAATCAAGTTATTGTATGAAAAAAAGTTTTGTTTATCACGATATTTTGACCAAACTCGGCATTTATTAGTTATACCATGCTCCCCAAATATATGCAAAATCCTATTAAGATCGGACCACTATATCATATAACTGCCATAGGAGCGATCTGTCGAAAATTAAGTTGTATAAAATAATTTTATGTTTATCAGAATATCTCGACCAAACTCGGCATTTATTAGTTTTACTATGCGCCCCATATATGCAAAATCCTATTAAGATCGGACCACTATATCAGATAGCTGTCATTGGAACGATCGGTCGAATAATAAGGTGTTGTATGAAAAAAAATGTTGTTTATCAAGATATCTTGACCAAACTCGGCATTTATTAGTTTTACTATGCTCCTCAAATATATGCAAAATCCCATTAAGATCGGACCACGGTTTCATGTAGCTGCCATAGGAACTATCGGTCGAAAATCAAGTTATTGTGTGAAAAAGTTTTGTTTATCACGATATCTTGACCAAACTCGGTATTTATTAGTTTTACTATGCTCCTCAAATAAATGCAAAATCCTATTAAGATCGGACCACTGTATCATGTAGCTGCCATAGGAACTTTCGGTCGAAAATAAAGTTATTGTATGAAAAAAAGTTTTGTTTATTACGATATCTTGACCAAACTCGGCATTTATTAGTTTTACTATGCTCCTCAAATATATGCAAAATCCTTTTATGATCGGACCACTATATCATATAACTGCCATAGGAGCGATCTGTCGAAAATTAAGTTGTATGAAATAATTTTATGTTTATCAGAATATCTTGACCAAACGCGGCATTTATTAGTTTGACTATGCGCCCCACATATATGCAAAATCCTATTAAGATCGGACCACTATATCAGATAGCTGTCATTGGAACGATCGGTCGAATAATAAGGTGTTGTATGAAAAAATGTTGTTTATCAAGATATCTTGACCAAACTCGGCATTTATTAGTTTTACTATGCTCCTCAAATATATGCAAAATCCCATTAAGATCGGACCACGGTATCATGTAGCTGCCATAGGAACTATCGGTCGAAAATTAAGTTATTGTGTGAAAAAAAGTTTTGTTTATCACGATATCTTGACCAAACTCGGCATTTATTAGTTTTACTATGCTCCTCAAATATATGCAAAATCCTTTTAAGATCGGACCACTATATCATATAACTGCCATAGGAACGATCTGTCGAAAATTAAGTTGTATGAAATAATTTTATGTTTATCAGAATATCTTGACCAAACGCGGCATTTATTAGTTTTACTATGCGCCCCACATATATGCAAAATCCATTTAAGATCGGACCGCTATATCATATAGCTGTCAAAGGAACTATTGGTCGAATAGTAAGATGTTGTATGAAAAAAAATGTTGTTTATTATTATATCTTGACCAAACTCGGCATTTATTAGTTTTACTATGCTCCTTATACTTATATATATGCCAAATCCTATTAAGATCGGAATACTGTATCATATAGCTACCATAGGAACGATCGGTGGAAAATCAAGCTATTGTATGAGAAAAAATTTTGTTTATTAAGATTTCTTGACCAAAGTCGGCATTTATTAGTTTTACTATGCTCCTCAAATATATGCAAAATCCTATTAAGATCGGACCACTATATCATATAACTGCCATAGGAACGATCTGTCGAAAATTAAGTTGTATGAAATAATTTTATGTTTATCAGAATATCTTGACCAAACTCGGCATTTATTGGTTTTACTATGCGCCCCACATATATGCAAAATCCTTTTAAGATCGGACCACTGTATCATGTAGCTGCCATAGGAACTATCGGTCGAAAATCAAGTTATTGTATGAAAAAAAGTTTTGTTTATCACGATATTTTGACCAAACTCGGCATTTATTAGTTATAACATGCTCCCCAAATATATGCAAAATCCTATTAAGATCGGACCACTATATCATATAACTGCCATAGGAGCGATCTGTCGAAAATTAAGTTGTATAAAATAATTTTATGTTTATCAGAATATCTCGACCAAACTCAGCATTTATTAGTTTTACTATGCGCCCCACATATATGCAAAATCCTATTAAGATCGGACCACTATATCAGATAGCTGTCATTGGAACGATCGGTCGAATAATAAGGTGTTGTATGAAAAATAATGTTGTTTATCAAGATATCTTGACCAAACTCGGCATTTATTAGTTTTACTATGCTCCTCAAATATATGCAAAGTCCCATTAAGATCGGACCACGGTTTCATGTAGCTGCCATAGGAACTATCGGTCGAAAATCAAGTTATTGTGTGAAAAAAAGTTTTGTTTATCACGATATTTTGACCAAACTCGGTATTTATTAGTTTTTACTATGCTCCTCAAATATATGCAAAATCCTATTAAGATCGGACCACTGTATCATGTAGCTGCCATAGGAACTATCGGTCGAAAATAAAGTTATTGTATGAAAAAAAGTTTTGTTTATTACGATATCTTGACCAAACTCGGCATTTATTAGTTTTACTATGCTCCTCAAATATAGCAAAATCCTTTTATGATCGGACCACTATATCATATAACTGCCATAGGAGCGATCTGTCGAAAATTAAGTTGTATGAAATAATTTTATGTTTATCAGAATATCTCGACCAAACTCGGCATTTATTAGTTTTACTATGCGCCCCACATATATGCAAAATCCTATTAAGATCGGACCACTATATCAGATAGCTGTCATTGGAACGATCGGTCGAATAATAAGGTGTTGTATGAAAAAAAATGTTGTTTATCAAGATATCTTGACCAAACTCGGCATTTATTAGTTTTACTATGCTCCTCAAATATATGCAAAATCCCATTAAGATCGGACCACGGTATCATGTAGCTGCCATAGGAACTATCGGTCGAAAATTAAGTTATTGTGTGAAAAAAAGTTTTGTTTATCACGATATCTTGACCAAACTCGGCATTTATTAGTTTTACTATGCTCCTCAAATATATGCAAAATCCTTTTAAGATCGGACCACTATATCATATAACTGCCATAGGAACGATCTGTCGAAAATTAAGTTGTATGAAATAATTTTATGTTTATCAGAATATCTTGACCAAACGCGGCATTTATTAGTTTTACTATGCGCCCCACATATATGCAAAATCCATTTAAGATCGGACCGCTATATCATATAGCTGTCAAAGGAACTATTGGTCGAATAGTAAGGTGTTGTATAAAAAAAAAATGTTATTTATTATTATATCTTGACCAAACTCGGCATTTATTAGTTTTACTATGCTCCTTATACTTATATATATGCCAAATCCTATTAAGATCGGAATACTGTATCATATAGCTACCATAGGAACGATCAGTGGAAAATCAAGCTATTGTATGAGAAAAAATTTTGTTTATTAAGATTTCTTGACCAAAGTCGGCATTTATTAGTTTTACTATGCTCCTCAAATATATGCAAAATCCTATTAAGATCGGACCACTATATCATAAAACTGCCATAGGAACGATCTGTCGAAAACTAAGTTGAATGAAATCATTTTGTGTTTATCATTATATCTTGACCAAACTCGGCATTTATTAGTTTTATTATGCTCCTCAAATATATGCAAAATTCTATTAATATCGTACCTCTATATCATATAGCTGCCATAGGAACGATCTGTCGAAAATTAAGTTGTATGAAATAATTTTATGTTTATCAGAATATCGTGACCAAACTCGGCATTTATTAGTTTTACTATGCGCCCCACATATATGCAAAATCCTTTTAAGATCGAACCGCTATATCATATAGCTGTCAAAGGAACTATTAGTCGAAAATTAAGGTGTTGTATGAAAAAAAATCTTGTTTATCAAGATATCTTGACCATCAGATATATGCAAAATCCTATTCAGATCGGACCACTATATCATATAGCTGTCATAGGAACTATCGGTCGAAAATCAAGTTATTGTATGAAAAAAAGTTTTGTTTATCACGATATTTTGACCAAACTCGGCATTTATTAGTTTTACTATGCGCACCACATATATGCAAAATACTATTAAGATCGGACCACTACATCATATAACTGCCATAGGAACGATCTGTCGAAAATTAAGTTAAATGAAATAATTTTATGTTTATAAGAATATCTTGACCAAACTCGGCATTTATTAGTTTTACTATGCGCCCCACATATATGCAAAATCCTTTTAAGATCGGACCGCTATATCATATAGATGTCAAAGGAACTATTGGTCGAAAATTAAGGTGTTGTATGAAAAAAAATCTTGTTTATCAAGATATCTTGACCATCAGATATATGCAAAATCCTATTAAGATCGGACCACTATGTCAGATAGCTGCCATTGGAACGATCGGTCGAATAGTAAGGTGTTGTATGAAAAAAAATGTTGTTTATCAAGATATCTTGACCAAACACAGCATTTATTAGTTTTACTATTCTGCTTATATATATGCAAAATCCTATTAAGATCGGAATACTGTATCATATAGCTACCATAGGAACGATCGGTCGAAAATCAAGCTATTGTATGAGAAAAAGTTTTGTTTATTAAGATTTCTTGACCAAAGTCGGCATTTATTAGTTTTACTATGCTCATCAAATATATGCAAAATCCTATTATAACATATAACTGCCTTAGGAACGATCTGTCGAATAATAATGTGTTGTATGAAAAAAAATTTTGTTTAAATGGCATTTTTTAGTTTTACTATGCTCCTCAAATATATGCAAAATCCTATTAAGATCGGACCACTGTATCAAGTAGCTGCAATAGGAACTATTAGTCGAAAATTAAGGTGTTGTAAAAAAAAAAATCTTGTTTATCAAAATATCTTGACCATCAGATATATGCAAAATCC
This sequence comes from Drosophila littoralis, assembly GCA_018903485.1. Taxonomy (NCBI): domain Eukaryota; kingdom Metazoa; phylum Arthropoda; class Insecta; order Diptera; family Drosophilidae; genus Drosophila; species Drosophila littoralis. Next base: position 85,852 of record JAEIGF010000155.1, on the reverse strand, counting down.
TATTAAGATCGGAACACTATGTCAGATAGCTGCCATTGGAACGATCGGTCGAATAATAAGGTGTTGTATGGAAAAAAATGTTGTTTATCAAGATATCTTGACCAAACACAGCATTTATTAGTTTTACTATGCTCCTCAAATATATGTAGCTGCCATAGGAACTATCGGTCGAAAATCAAGTTATTTTATGAAAAAAAATTTTTTTATCAAGATATCTTGACCAAATTCGGCATTTATAAGTTTCACTATGCTCCCATATATATGCAAAATCCTATTAAGATCGGACCACTATATCATATAGCTGCCATAGGAACTATCGGTCGAAAATCAAGTTATTGTATGAAAAAAAGTTTTGTTTATTAAGATATCTTGACCAAACTCGGCATTTATTAGTTTTACCATGCTTCCCACATATATGCAAAATCCTATTAAGATCGGACCACTATATCATATAGCTGCCATAGGAACGATCGGTCGAAAATTAAGGAGTTATTTGAAAAGAATGTTGTTTATCAAGATATCTTGACCAAACACAGCATTCATTAGTTTTACTATGCTCCTTATATATATGCGAAATCCCATTAAGATCGGAATACTGTATCATACCATAGGAACGATCGGTCGAAAATCAAGCTATTGTATGAGAAAAAGTTATTTTTATCATTATATCTTGACCAGACTCGGCATTTATTAGTTTTACTATGCTCCTCAAATATATGCAAAATCCTATTAAGATCGGACCACTATATAATATAACTGCCATAGGAACGATCTGTTGAAAATTAAGTTGTATGAAATAATTTTATGTTTATCAGAATATCTTGACCAAACTCGGCATTTATTGGTTTTACTATGCGCCCCACATATATGCAAAATCCTTTTAAGATCGGACCACTGTATCATGTAGCTGCCATAGAAACTATCGGTCGAAAATCAAGTTATTGTATGAAAAAAAGTTTTGTTTATCACGATATTTTGACCAAACTCGGCATTTATTAGTTATACCATGCTCCCCAAAAATATGCAAAATCCTTTTAAGATCGAACCACTATATCATATAGCTGTCAAAGGAACTATTGGACGAAAATTAAGGTGTTGTATGAAAAAAAATCTTGTTTATCAAGATATCTTGACCATCAGATATATGCAAAATCCTAATAAGATCGGACCACTATATCAGATAGCTGTCATTGGAACGATCGGTCGAATAATAAGGTGTTGTATGAAAAAAAATCTTGTTTATCAAGATATCTTGACCATCAGATATATGCAAAATCCTAATAAGATCGGACCACTATATCAGATAGCTGTCATTGGAACGATCGGTCGAATAATAAGGTGTTGTATGAAAAAAAAATTTTGTTTATCAAGATATCTTGACCAAACTCGGCATTTATTAGTTTTACTATGCTCCTCATATATATGCAAAATCTCATTAAGATCGGACCACTGTATCATGTAGCTGCCATAGAAACTATCGGTCGAAAATCAAGTTATTGTATGAAAAAAAGTTTTGTTTATCACGATATTTTGACCAAACTCGACATTTATTAGTTATACCATGCTCCCCAAAAATATGCAAAATCCTTTTAAGATCGGACCACTATATCATATAGCTGTCAAAGGAACTATTGGTCGAAAATTAAGGTGTTGTATGAAAAAAAATCTTGTTTATCAAGATATCTTGACCATCAGATATATGCAAAATCCTAATAAGATCGGACCACTATATCAGATAGCTGTCATTGGAACGATCGGTCGAATAATAAGGTGTTGTATGAAAAAAAAATTTTGTTTATCAAGATATCTTGACCAAACTCGGCATTTATTAGTTTTACTATGCTCCTCAAATATATGCAAAATCCTATTAAGATCGGACCACTATATAATATAACTGCCATAGGAACGATCTGTTGAAAATTAAGTTGTATGAAATAATTTTATGTTTATCAGAATATCTTGACCAAACTCGGCATTTATTAGTTTTACTATGCGCCCCACATATATGCAAAATCATTTTAAGATCGGACCACTGTATCATGTAGCTGCCATAGGAACTATCGGTCGAAAATCAAGTTATTGTATGAAAAAAAGTTTTGTTTATCACGATATCTTGACCAGACTCGGCATTTATTAGTTTTACTATGCTCCTCAAATATATGCAAAATCCTATTAAGATCGGACCACTATATAATATAACTGCCATAGGAACGATCTGTCGAAAATTAAGTTGTATGAAATAATTTTATGTTTATCAGAATATCTTGACCAAACTCGGCATTTATTAGTTTTACTATGCGCCCCACATATATGCAAAATCCTATTAAGATCGGACCACTATATCAGATAGCTGTCATTGGAACGATCGGTCGAATAATAAGGTGTTGTATGAAAAAAATGTTGTTTATCAAGATATCTTGACCAAACTCGGCATTTATTAGTTTTACTATGCTCCTCAAATATATGCAAAATCCCATTAAGATCGGACCACGGTATCATGTAGCTGCCATAGGAACTATCGGTCGAAAATAAAGTTATTGTATGAAAAAAAGTTTTGTTTATCACGATATCTTGACCAAACTCGGTATTTATTAGTTTTACTATGCTCCTCAAATAAATGCAAAATCCTATTAAGATCGGACCACTGTATCATGTAGCTGCCATATTAACTATCGGTCGAAAATAAAGTTATTGTATGAAACAAAGTTTTGTTTATCACGATATCTTGACCAAACTCGGCATTTATTAGTTTTACTATGCTCCTCAAATATATGCAAAATCTTTTTAAGATCGGACCACTATATCATATAACTGCCATAGGAACGATCGGTCGAAAATTAAGTTGTATGAAATAATTTTATGTTTATCAGAATATCTTGACCAAACTCGGCATTTATTAGTTTTACTATGCGCCCCACATATATGCAAAATCCATTTAAGATCGGACCGCTATATCATATAGCTGTCAAAGGAACTATTGGTCGAATAGTAAGGTGTTGTATGAAAAAAAATGTTGTTTATTATTATATCTTGATCAAACTCGGCATTTATTAGTTTTACTATGCTCCTTATACTTATATATATGCCAAATCCTATTAAGATCGGAATACTGTATCATATAGCTACCATAGGAACGATCGGTGGAAAATCAAGCTATTGTATGAGAAAAAATTTTGTTTATTAAGATTTCTTGACCAAAGTCGGCATTTATTAGTTTTACTATGCTCCTCAAATATATGCAAAATCCTATTAAGATCGGACCACTATATCATAAAACTGTCATAGGAACGATCTGTCGAAAACTAAGTTGTATGAAATCATTTTATGTTTATCAAAATATCTTGACCAAACTCGGCATTTATAAGTTTTACTATGCGCCCCACATATATGCAAAATCCTTTTAAGATCGGACCACTGTATCATGTAGCTGCCATAGGAACTATCGGTCGAAAATCAAGTTATTGTATGAAAAAAAGTTTTGTTTATCACGATATTTTGACCAAACACGGCATTTATTAGTTATACCATGCTCCCCAAAAATATGCAAAATCCTATTAAGATCGGACCACCATATCATATAACTGCCATAGGAGCGATCTGTCGAAAATTAAGTTGTATGAAATAATTTTATGTTTATCAGAATATCTCGACCAAACTCGGCATTTATTAGTTTTATTATGCTCCTCAAATATATGCAAAATTCTATTAATATCGTACCTCTATATCATATAGCTGCCATTGGAACGATCTGTCGAAAATTAAGTTGTATGAAATAATTTTATGTTTATCAGAATATCTTGACCAAACTCGGCATTTATTAGATTTACTATGCGCCCCACATATATGCAAAATCCTTTTAAGATCGGACCACTGTATCATGTAGCTGCCATAGAAACTATCGGTCGAAAATCAAGTTATTGTATGAAAAAAAGTTTTGTTTATCACGATATTTTGACCAAACTCGACATTTATTAGTTATACCATGCTCCCCAAAAATATGCAAAATCCTTTTAAGATCGGACCACTATATCATATAGCTGTCAAAGGAACTATTGGTCGAAAATTAAGGTGTTGTATGAAAAAAAATCTTGTTTATCAAGATATCTTGACCATCAGATATATGCAAAATCCTAATAAGATCGGACCACTATATCAGATAGCTGTCATTGGAACGATCGGTCGAATAATAAGGTGTTGTATGAAAAAAAAATTTTGTTTATCAAGATATCTTGACCAAACTCGGCATTTATTAGTTTTACTATGCTCCTCATATATATGCAAAATCTCATTAAGATCGGACCACGGTATCATGTAGCTGCCATAGGAACTATCGGTCGAAAATCAAGTTATTGTGTGAAAAAAAGTTTTGTTTATCACGATATCTTGACCAAACTCGGTATTTATTAGTTTTACTATGCTCCTCAAATAAATGCAAAATCCTATTAAGATCGGACCACTGTATCATGTAGCTGCCATAGGAACTATCGGTCGAAAATAAAGTTATTGTATGAAAAAAAGTTTTGTTTATCACGATATCTTGACCAAACTCGGCATTTATTAGTTTTACTATGCTCCTCAAATATATGCCAAATCCTTTTAAGATCGGACCACTATATCATAAAACTGCCATAGGAACGATCTGTCGAAAACTAAGTTGTATGAAATAATTTTATGTTTATCAGAATATCTTGACCAAACTCGGCATTTATTAGTTTTACTATGCGCCCCACAAATATGCAAAATCCTTTTAAGATCGGACCGCTATATCATAAAGCTGTCAAAGGAACTATTGGTCGAAAATTAAGGTGTTGTATGAAAAAAAATCTTGTTTATCAAGATATCTTGACCATCAGATATATGCAAAATCCTATTAAGATCGGTCGAATAGTAAGGTGTTGTATGAAAAAAAATGTTGTTTATTAAGATATCTTGACCAAACACAGCATTTATTAGTTTTACTATGCTCCTTATATATATGCAAAATCCTATTTAGATCGGAATACTGTATCATATAGCTACCATAGGAACGATCGGTCGAAAATCAAGCTATTGTATGAGACAAAGTTTTGTTTATTAAGATTTCTTAGCCAAAGTCGGCATTTATTAGTTTTACTATGCTCCTCAAATATATGCAAAATCCTATTAAGATCGGATTACTATATCATAAAACTGCCATAGGAACGATCTGTCGAAAACTAAGTTGTATGAAATCATTTTATGTTTATCAGAATATCTTGACCAAACTCGGCATTTATAAGTTTTACTATGCGCCCCACATATATGCAAAATCCTTTTAAGATCGGACCACTGTATCATGTAGCTTCCATAGAAACTATCGGTCGAAAATAAAGTTATTGTAAGAAAAAAAGTTTTGTTTATCATTATATCTTGACCAAACTCGGCATTTATTAGTTTTATTATGCTCCTCAAATATATGCAAAATTCTATTAATATCGTACCTCTATATCATATAGCTGCCATAGGAACGATCTGTCGAAAATTAAGTTGTATGAAATAATTTTATGTTTATCAGAATATATCGACCAAACTCGGCATTTATTAATTTTACTATGCGCCCCACATATATGCAAAATCCTTTTAAGATCGGACCGCTATATCATATAGCTGTCAAAGGAACTATTAGTCGAAAATTAAGGTGTTGTATGAAAAAAATCTTGTTTATCAAGATATCTTGACCATCAGATATATGCAAAATCCTATTAAGATCGGACCACTATGTCAGATAGCTGCCATTGGAACGATCGGTCGAATAGTAAGGTGTTGTATTAAAAAAAAAAATGTTGTTTATCAAGATATCTTGACCAAACTCGGCATTTATTAGTTTTACTATGCTCCTCAAATATATTTAAAATCCTATTAAGATCGGACAACTGTATCATATAGCTACCATAGGAACTATAGGTCGAAAATCAAGTTATTGTATGAAAAAAAGTTTTGTTTATCACGATATCTTGACCAAAGTCGGCATTTATTAGTTTTACTATGCTCCTCAAATAAATGCAAAATCCTATTAAGATCGGAATACTGTATCATGTAGCTGCCATAGGAACTATCGGTCGAAAATCAAGTTATTGTATAAAAAAAAAGTTTTGTTTTTCACGATATCTTGACCAAACTCGGCATTTGTTAGTTTTACTATGCTCCTCAAATATATGCAAAATCCTATTAAGATCGGACCACTATATCATATAACTGCCATAGGAACGATCTGTCGAAAATTAAGTTGTAAGAAATAATTTTATGTTTATCAGAATATCTTGACCAAACTCGGCATTTATTAGTTTTACTATGCGCCCCACATATATGCAAAATCCTTTTAAGATCGGACCGCTATATCATAAAGCTGTCAAAGGAACTATTGGTCGAAAATTAAGGTGTTGTATGAAAAAAAATCTTGTTTATCAAGATATCTTGACCATCAGATATATGCAAAATCCTATTAAGATCGGACCACTATTCAGATAGCTGCCATTGGAACGATCGGTCGAATAGTAAGGTGTTGTATGAAAAAAAATGTTGTTTATTAAGATATCTTGACCAAACACAGCATTTATTAGTTTTACTATGCTCCTTATATATATGAAAAATCCTATTAAGATCGGAATACTGTATCATATAGCTACCATAGGAACGATCGGTCGAAAATCAAGCTATTGTATGAGACAAAGTTTTGTTTATTAAGATTTCTTAGCCAAAGTCGGCATTTATTAGTTTTACTATGCTCCTCAAATATATGCAAAATCCTATTATAACATATAACTGCCTTAGGAACGATCTGTCGAATAATAATGTGTTGTATGAAAAAAAATTTTGTTTAAATGGCATTTATTAGTTTTACTATGCTCCTCAAATAAATGCAAAATCCTATTATGATCGGACCACTGTATCATGTAGCTGCCATAGGAACTATCGGTCGAAAATCAAGTTATTGTATGAAAAAAAGTTTTGTTTATCACGATATCTTGACCAACTCGGCATTTATTAGTTTTACTATGCTCCTCAAATATATTCAAAATCCTAATAAGATCGGACAACTGTATCATATAGCTACTATAGGAACGATCGGTCGAAAATCAAGTGATTTTATGAAGAAATGTTTTGTTTATCAAGATATCTTGACCAAACTCGGCATTTATAAGTTTTACTATGCTACCATTTATATGCAAAAATCCTATTAAGATCGGACCTCTATATCATATAGCTGCCATAGGAACGATCGGTCGAAAATTAAGATGTTTCATAAAAAAAAGTGGTGTTTATCAAGATATCTTGACCAACCACAGCATTTATTAGTTTTACTATGCTCCTCATATATATGCATAATCCTATTAAGATCGGACCACTGTATCATGTAGCTGCCATAAGAACTATCGGTCGAAAATCAAGTTATTGTATGAAAAAAAGTTTTGTTTATAACGATATCTTGACCAAACTCGGTATTTATTAGTTTTACTATGCTCCTCAAATAAATGCAAAATCCTATTAATATCGTACCACTATATCATATAGCTGCCATAGGAATGATCGGTTGAAAATTAAAATGTTTCATGAAAAAAAATGTTGTTTATCAAGATATCTTGACCAACCACAGCATTTATTAGTTTTACTATGCTCCTCATATATATGCATAATCCTATTAAGATCGGACCACTGTATCATGTAGCTGCCATAGAAACTATCGGTCAAAAATCAAGTTATTGTATGAAAAAAAGGTTTGTTTATCACGATATCTTGACCACACTCGGTATTTATTAGTTTTACTATGCTCCTCAAATAAATGCAAAATCCTATTAAGATCGGAATACTGAATCATGTAGCTGCCATAGGAACGATCGGTCGAAAATTAAGATGTTTCATAAAATAAAAGTGGTGTTTATCAAGATATCTTGACCAACCACAGCATTTATTAGTTTTACTATGCTCCTCATATATATGCATAATCCTATTAAGATCGGACCACTGTATCATGTAGCTGCCATAAGAACTATCGATCGAAAATTAAGTTGTATGAAATAATTTTATGTTTATCAGATTATCTTGACCAACCTCGGCATTTATTAGTTTTAATATGCGCCCCACATATATGCAAAATCTTTTTAAGATCGGTTTGCTATAGCATAAATCTGTCAAAGGAACTATTGGTCGAATAGTAAGGTGTTGTATGAAAAAATTTTGTTTATCAAGATATCTTGAACAAACACAGCTTTTATTAGTTTTACTATGCTCCTTATACATATGCAAAATCCTATTAAGATCGGAATACTGTATCATATAGCTACCATAGGAACGATCGGTCGAAAATCAAGCTATTGTATGAGAAAAAGTTTTGTTTATTAAAATTTCTTGACCAAAGTCGGCATCTATTAGTTTTAGTATGCTCCTCAAATATATGCAAAATCCTATTAAGATCAGACCACTATATCATAAAACTGCCATAGGATCGATCTGTCGAAAACTAAGTTGTATGAAATAATTTTATGTTTATCAGAATATCTTGACCAAACTCGGCATTTATTAGTTTTACTATACGCCCCACATATATGCAAAATCCTTTTAAGATCGGACCACAATATCATGTAGCTGCCATAGGAACTATCGGTCGAAAATCAAGTTATTGTATGAAAAAAAGGTTTGTTTATCATTATATCTTGACCAAACTCGGCATTTATTAGTTTTATTTTGCTCCTCAAATATATGCAAAATCCTATTAATATCGTACCACTATATCATATAGCTGCCATAGGAACGATCGGTCGAAAATTAAAATGTTTCATGAAAAAAAATGTTGTTTATCAAGATATCTTGACCAACCACAGCATTTATTAGTTTTAATATGCTCCTCATATATATGCATAATCCTATTAAGATCGGACCACTGTATCATGTAGCTGCCATAGAAACTATCGGTCAAAAATCAAGTTATTGTATGAAAAAAAGTTTTGTTTATCACGATATCTTGACCAAACTCGGTATTTATTAGTTTTACTATGCTTCTCAAATAAATGCAAAATCCTATTAAGATCGGAATACTGTATCATGTAGCTGCCGTAGGAACTATCGGTCGAAAATCAAATTATTGTATAAAAAAAAGTTTTGTTTTTCACGATATCTTGACCAAACTCGGCATTTATTAGTTTTACTATGCTCCTCAAATATATGAAAAATCCTATTGAGATCTGACCACTATATCATATAACTGCCATGGGAACGATCTGTCGAAAATTAAGTTGTATGAAATAATTTTATGCTTATCAGAATATCTTGACCAAACTCGGCATTTATTAGTTTTACTATGCGCCCCACATATATGCAAAATCCTTTTAAGATCGGACCGCTATATCATAAAGCTGTCAAAGTAGCTATTGGTCGAAAATTAAGGTGTTGTATGAAAAAAAATCTTGTTTATCAAGATATCTTGACCATCAGATATATGCAAAATCCTATTCAGATCGGACCACTATATCATATAGCTGCCATAGGAACTATCGGTCGAAAATCAAGTTATTGTATGAAAAAAAGTTTTGTTTATCACGATATTTTGACCAAACTCGGCATTTATTAGTTATACCATGCTCCCCAAATATATGCAAAATCCTATTAAGATCGGACCACTATATCATATAACTGCCATAGGAGCGATCTGTCGAAAATTAAGTTGTATAAAATAATTTTATGTTTATCAGAATATCTCGACCAAACTCGGCATTTATTAGTTTTACTATGCGCCCCACATATATGCAAAATCCTATTAAGATCGGACCACTATATCAGATAGCTGTCATTGGAACGATCGGTCGAATAATAAGGTGTTGTATGAAAAAAAATGTTGTTTATCAAGATATCTTGACCAAACTCGGCATTTATTAGTTTTACTATGCTCCTCAAATATATGCAAAATCCCATTAAGATCGGACCACGGTTTCATGTAGCTGCCATAGGAACTATCGGTCGAAAATCAAGTTATTGTGTGAAAAAAAGTTTTGTTTATTACGATATCTTGACCAAACTCGGCATTTATTAGTTTTACTATGCTCCTCAAATATATGCAAAATCCTTTTATGATCGGACCACTATATCATATAACTGCCATAGGAGCGATCTGTCGAAAATTAAGTTGTATGAAATAATTTTATGTTTATCAGAATATCTCGACCAAACTCGGCATTTATTAGTTTTACTATGCGCCCCACATATATGCAAAATCCTATTAAGATCGGACCACTATATCAGATAGCTGTCATTGGAACGATCGGTCGAATAATAAGGTGTTGTATGAAAAAAAATGTTGTTTATCAAGATATCTTGACCAAACTCGGCATTTATTAGTTTTACTATGCTCCTCAAATATATGCAAAATCCCATTAAGATCGGACCACGGTATCATGTAGCTGCCATAGGAACTATCGGTCGAAAATTAAGTTATTGTGTGAAAAAAAGTTTTGTTTATCACGATATCTTGACCAAACTCGGCATTTATTAGTTTTACTATGCTCCTCAAATATATGCAAAATCCTTTTAAGATCGGACCACTATATCATATAACTGCCATAGGAACGATCTGTCGAAAATTAAGTTGTATGAAATAATTTTATGTTTATCAGAATATCTTGACCAAACGCGGCATTTATTACTTTTACTATGCGCCCCACATATATGCAAAATCCATTTAAGATCGGACCGCTATATCATATAGCTGTCAAAGGAACTATTGGTCGAATAGTAAGGTGTTGTATGAAAAAAAATGTTATTTATTATTATATCTTGACCAAACTCGGCATTTATTAGTTTTACTATGCTCCTTATACTTATATATATGCCAAATCCTATTAAGATCGGAATACTGTATCATATAGCTACCATAGGAACGATCAGTGGAAAATCAAGCTATTGTATGAGAAAAAATTTTGTTTATTAAGATTTCTTGACCAAAGTCGGCATTTATTAGTTTTACTATGCTCCTCAAATATATGCAAAATCCTATTAAGATCGGACCACTATATCATAAAACTGCCATAGGAACGATCTGTCGAAGACTAAGTTGAATGAAATCATTTTGTGTTTATCATTATATCTTGACCAAACTCGGCATTTATTAGTTTTATTATGCTCCTCAAATATATGCAAAATTCTATTAATATCGTACCTCTATATCATATAGCTGCCATAGGAACGATCTGTCGAAAATTAAGTTGTATGAAATAATTTTATGTTTATCAGAATATCTTGACCAAACTCGGCATTTATTAGTTTTACTATGCGCCCCACATATATGCAAAATCCTTTTAAGAGCGGACCGCTATATCATATAGCTGTCAAAGGAACTATTGGTCGAAAATTAAGGTGTTGTATGAAAAAAAATCTTGTTTATCAAGATATCTTGACCATCAGATATATGCAAAATCCTATTAAGATCGGACCACTATGTCAGATAGCTGCCATTGGAACGATCGGTCGAATAGTAAGGTGTTGTATGAAAAAAATTGTTGTTTATCAAGATATCTTGACCAAACACAGCATTTATTAGTTTTACTATGCGCCCCACATATATGCAAAATCCTTTTAAGATCGAACCGCTATATCATATAGCTGTCAAAGGAACTATTGGTCGAAAATTAAGGTGTTGTATGAAAAAAAATCTTGTTTATCAAGATATCTTGACCATCAGATATATGCAAAATCCTATTCAGATCGGACCACTATATCATATAGCTGTCATAGGAACTATCGGTCGAAAATCAAGTTATTGTATGAAAAAAAGTTTTGTTTATCACTATATCTTGACCAAACTCGGCATTTATTAGTTATACCATGCTCCTCAAATATATGCAAAATACTATTAAGATCGGACCACTACATCATATAACTGCCATAGGAACGATCTGTCGAAAATTAAGTTAAATGAAATAATTTTATGTTTATAAGAATATCTTGACCAAACTCGGCATTTATTAGTTTTACTATGCGCCCCACATATATGCAAAATCCTTTTAAGATCGGACCGCTATATCATATAGATGTCAAAGGAACTATTGGTCGAAAATTAAGGTGTTGTATGAAAAAAATCTTGTTTATCAAGATATCTTGACCATCAGATATATGCAAAATCCTATTAAGATCGGAACACTATGTCAGATAGCTGCCATTGGAACGATCGGTCGAATAATAAGGTGTTGTATGGAAAAAAATGTTGTTTATCAAGATATCTTGACCAAACACAGCATTTATTAGTTTTACTATGCTCCTCAAATATATGTAGCTGCCATAGGAACTATCGGTCGAAAATCAAGTTATTTTATGAAAAAAAATTTTTTTATCAAGATATCTTGACCAAATTCGGCATTTATAAGTTTCACTATGCTCCCATATATATGCAAAATCCTATTAAGATCGGACCACTATATCATATAGCTGCCATAGGAACTATCGGTCGAAAATCAAGTTATTGTATGAAAAAAAGTTTTGTTTATTAAGATATCCTGACCAAACTCGGCATTTATTAGTTTTACCATGCTTCCCACATATATGCAAAATCCTATTAAGATCGGACCACTATATCATATAGCTGCCATAGGAACGATCGGTCGAAAATTAAGGAGTTATTTGAAAAAGAATGTTGTTTATCAAGATATCTTGACCAAACACAGCATTCATTAGTTTTACTATGCTCCTTATATATATGCGAAATCCCATTAAGATCGGAATACTGTATCATACCATAGGAACGATCGGTCGAAAATCAAGCTATTGTATGAGAAAAAGTTATTTTTATCATTATATCTTGACCAGACTCGGCATTTATTAGTTTTACTATGCTCCTCAAATATATGCAAAATCCTATTAAGATCGGACCACTATATAATATAACTGCCATAGGAACGATCTGTCGAAAATTAAGTTGTATGAAATAATTTTATGTTTATCAGAATATCTTGACCAAACTCGGCATTTATTAGTTTTACTATGCGCCCCACATATATGCAAAATCCTTTTAAGATCGGACCACTGTATCATGTAGCTGCCATAGGAACTATCGGTCGAAAATCAAGTTATTGTATGAAAAAAAGTTTTGTTTATCACGATATCTTGACCAGACTCGGCATTTATTAGTTTTACTATGCTCCTCAAATATATGCAAAATCCTATTAAGATCGGACCACTATATAATATAACTGCCATAGGAACGATCTGTCGAAAATTAAGTTGTATGAAATAATTTTATGTTTATCAGAATATCTTGACCAAACTCGGCATTTATTAGTTTTACTATGCGCCCCACATATATGCAAAATCCTATTAAGATCGGACCACTATATCAGATAGCTGTCATTGGAACGATCGGTCGAATAATAAGGTGTTGTATGAAAAAAAATGTTGTTTATCAAGATATCTTGACCAAACTCGGCATTTATTAGTTTTACTATGCTCCTCAAATATATGCAAAATCCCATTAAGATCGGACCACGGTATCATGTAGCTGCCATAGGAACTATCGGTCGAAAATAAAGTTATTGTATGAAAAAAAGTTTTGTTTATCACGATATCTTGACCAAACTCGGTATTTATTAGTTTTACTATGCTCCTCAAATAAATGCAAAATCCTATTAAGATCGGACCACTGTATCATGTAGCTGCCATAGGAACTATCGGTCGAAAATAAAGTTATTGTATGAAACAAAGTTTTGTTTATCACGATATCTTGACCAAACTCGGCATTTATTAGTTTTACTATGCTCCTCAAATATATGCAAAATCCTTTTAAGATCGGACCACTATATCATATAACTGCCATAGGAACGATCGGTCGAAAATTAAGTTGTATGAAATAATTTTATGTTTATCAGAATATCTTGACCAAACTCGGCATTTATTAGTTTTACTATGCGCCCCACATATATGCAAAATCCATTTAAGATCGGACCGCTATATCATATAGCTGTCAAAGGAACTATTGGTCGAATAGTAAGGTGTTGTATGAAAAAAAATGTTGTTTATTATTATATCTTGATCAAACTCGGCATTTATTAGTTTTACTATGCTCCTTATACTTATATATATGCCAAATCCTATTAAGATCGGAATACTGTATCATATAGCTACCATAGGAACGATCGGTGGAAAATCAAGCTATTGTATGAGAAAAAATTTTGTTTATTAAGATTTCTTGACCAAAGTCGGCATTTATTAGTTTTACTATGCTCCTCAAATATATGCAAAATCCTATTAAGATCGGACCACTATATCATAAAACTGTCATAGGAACGATCTGTCGAAAACTAAGTTGTATGAAATCATTTTATGTTTATCAGAATATCTTGACCAAACTCGGCATTTATAAGTTTTACTATGTGCCCCACATATATGCAAAATCCTTTTAAGATCGGACCACTGTATCATGTAGCTGCCATAGGAACTATCGGTCGAAAATCAAGTTATTGTATGAAAAAAAGTTTTGTTTATCACGATATTTTGACCAAACACGGCATTTATTAGTTATACCATGCTCCCCAAAAATATGCAAAATCCTATTAAGATCGGACCACTATATCATATAACTGCCATAGGAGCGATCTGTCGAAAATTAAGTTGTATGAAATAATTTTATGTTTATCAGAATATCTCGACCAAACTCGGCATTTATTAGTTTTATTATGCTCCTCAAATATATGCAAAATTCTATTAATATCGTACCTCTATATCATATAGCTGCCATTGGAACGATCTGTCGAAAATTAAGTTGTATGAAATAATTTTATGTTTATCAGAATATCTTGACCAAACTCGGCATTTATTAGATTTACTATGCGCCCCACATATATGCAAAATCCTTTTAAGATCGGACCACTGTATCATGTAGCTGCCATAGGAACTATCGGTCGAAAATCAAGTTATTGTATGAAAAAAAGTTTTGTTTATCACGATATTTTGACCAAACTCGGCATTTATTAGTTATACCATGCTCCCAAAAATATGCAAAATCCTTTTAAGATCGAACCACTATATCATATAGCTGTCAAAGGAACTATTGGACGAAAATTAAGGTGTTGTATGAAAAAAATCTTGTTTATCAAGATATCTTGACCATCAGATATATGCAAAAATCTAATAAGATCGGACCACTATATCAGATAGCTGTCATTGGAACGATCGGTCGAATAATAAGGTGTTGTATGAAAAAAAAATTTTGTTTATCAAGATATCTTGACCAAACTCGGCATTTATTAGTTTTACTATGCTCCTCATATATATGCAAAATTTCATTAAGATCGGACCACGGTATCATGTAGCTGCCATAGGAACTATCGGTCGAAAATCAAGTTATTGTGTGAAAAAAAGTTTTGTTTATCACGATATCTTGACCAAACTCGGTATTTATTAGTTTTACTATGCTCCTCAAATAAATGCAAAATCCTATTAAGATCGGACCACTGTATCATGTAGCTGCCATAGGAACTATCGGTCGAAAATAAAGTTATTGTATGAAAAAAAGTTTTGTTCATCACGATATCTTGACCAAACTCGGCATTTATTAGTTTTACTATGCTCCTCAAATATATGCCAAATCCTTTTAAGATCGGACCACTATATCATAAAACTGCCATAGGAACGATCTGTCGACAACTAAGTTGTATGAAATCATTTTATGTTTATCAGAATATCTTGACCAAACTCGGCATTTATTAGTTTTACTATGCGCCCCACAAATATGCAAAATCCTTTTAAGATCGGACCGCTATATCATAAAGCTGTCAAAGGAACTATTGGTCGAAAATTAAGGTGTTGTATGAAAAAAATCTTGTTTATCAAGATATCTTGACCATCAGATATATGCAAAATCCTATTAAGATCGGTCGAATAGTAAGGTGTTGTATGAAAAAAAATGTTGTTTATTAAGATATCTTGACCAAACACAGCATTTATTAGTTTTACTATGCTCCTTATATATATGCAAAATCCTATTTAGATCGGAATACTGTATCATATAGCTACCATAGGAACGATCGGTCGAAAATCAAGCTATTGTATGAGACAAAGTTTTGTTTATTAAGATTTCTTAGCCAAAGTCGGCATTTATTAGTTTTACTATGCTCCTCAAATATATGCAAAATCCTATTAAGATCGGACCACTATATCATAAAACTGCCATAGGAACGATCTGTCGAAAACTAAGTTGTATGAAATCATTTTATGTTTATCAGAATATCTTGACCAAACTCGGCATTTATAAGTTTTACTATGCGCCCCACATATATGCAAAATCCTTTTAAGATCGGACCACTGTATCATGTAGCTTCCATAGAAACTATCGGTCGAAAATAAAGTTATTGTAAGAAAAAAAGTTTTGTTTATCATTATATCTTGACCAAACTCGGCATTTATTAGTTTTATTATGCTCCTCAAATATATGCAAAATTCTATTAATATCGTACCTCTATATCATATAGCTGCCATAGGAACGATCTGTCGAAAATTAAGTTGTATGAAATAATTTTATGTTTATCAGAATATATCGACCAAACTCGGCATTTATTAATTTTACTATGCGCCCCACATATATGCAAAATCCTTTTAAGATCGGACCGCTATATCATATAGCTGTCAAAGGAACTATTAGTCGAAAATTAAGGTGTTGTATGAAAAACAACAACATATAGCTGCCATAGGAACGATCTGTCGAAAATTAAGTTGTATGAAATAATTTTATGTTTATCAGAATATATCGACCAAACTCGGCATTTATTAATTTTACTATGCGCCCCACATATATGCAAAATCCTATTAAGATCGGACCACTATGTCAGATAGCTGCCATTGGAACGATCGGTCGAATAGTAAGGTGTTGTATTAAAAAAAAATGTTGTTTATCAAGATATCTTGACCAAACTCGGCATTTATTAGTTTTACTATGCTCCTCAAATATATTTAAAATCCTATTAAGATCGGACAACTGTATCATATAGCTACCATAGGAACTATCGGTCGAAAATCAAGTTATTGTATGAAAAAAGTTTTGTTTATCACGATATCTTGACCAAAGTCGGCATTTATTAGTTTTACTATGCTCCTCAAATAAATGCAAAATCCTATTAAGATCGGAATACTGTATCATGTAGCTGCCATAGGAACTATCGGTCGAAAATCAAGTTATTGCATAAAAAAAAAGTTTTGTTTTTCACGATATCTTGACCAAACTCGGCATTTGTTAGTTTTACTATGCTCCTCAAATATATGCAAATCCTATTAAGATCGGACCACTATATCATATAACTGCCATAGGAACGATCTGTCGAAAATTAAGTTGTAAGAAATAATTTTATGTTTATCAGAATATCTTGACCAAACTCGGCATTTATTAGTTTTACTATGCGCCCCACATATATGCAAAATCCTTTTTAAGATCGGACCGCTATATCATAAAGCTGTCAAAGGAACTATTGGTCGAAAATTAAGGTGTTGTATGAAAAAAAATCTTGTTTATCAAGATATCTTGACCATCAGATATATGCAAAATCCTATTAAGATCGGACCACTATTCAGATAGCTGCCATTGGAACGATCGGTCGAATAGTAAGGTGTTGTATGAAAAAAAATGTTGTTTATTAAGATATCTTGACCAAACACAGCATTTATTAGTTTTACTATGCTCCTTATATATATGAAAAATCCTATTAAGATCGGAATACTGTATCATATAGCTACCATAGGAACGATCGGTCGAAAATCAAGCTATTGTATGAGACAAAGTTTTGTTTATTAAGATTTCTTAGCCAAAGTCGGCATTTATTAGTTTTACTATGCTCCTCAAATATATGCAAAATCCTATTATAACATATAACTGCCATAGGAACGATCTGCCGAATAATAATGTGTTGTATGAAAAAAAATTTTGTTTAAATGGCATTTATTAGTTTTACTATGCTCCTCAAATAAGTGCAAAATCCTATTATGATCGGACCACTGTATCATGTAGCTGCCATAGGAACTATCGGTCGAAAATCAAGTTATTGTATGAAAAAAAGTTTTGTTTATCACGATATCTTGACCAACTCGGCATTTATTAGTTTTACTATGCTCCTCAAATATATTCAAAATCCTAATAAGATCGGACAACTGTATCATATAGCTACTATAGGAACGATCGGTCGAAAATCAAGTGATTTTATGAAGAAATGTTTTGTTTATCAAGATATCTTGACCAAACTCGGCATTTATAAGTTTTACTATGCTACCATTTATATGCAAAATCCTATTAAGATCGGACCTCTATATCATATAGCTGCCATAGGAACGATCGGTCGAAAATTAAGATGTTTCATAAAAAAAAAGTGGTGTTTATCAAGATATCTTGACCAACCACAGCATTTATTAGTTTTACTATGCTCCTCATATATATGCATAATCCTATTAAGATCGGACCACTGTATCATGTAGCTGCCATAAGAACTATCGGTCGAAAATCAAGTTATTGTATGAAAAAAAGTTTTGTTTATAACGATATCTTGACCAAACTCGGTATTTATTAGTTTTACTATGCTCCTCAAATAAATGCAAAATCCTATTAAGATCGGAATACTGTATCATGTAGCTGCCATAGGAACGATCGGTCGAAAATTAAAATGTTTCATGAAACAAAATGTTGTTTATCAAGATATCTTGACCAACCACAGCATTTATTAGTTTTAATATGCTCCTCATATATATGCATAATCCTATTAAGATCGAACCACTGTATCATGTAGCTGCCATAGGAACTATCGGTCGAAAATCAAGTTATTGTATGAAAAAAAGTTTTGTTTATCACGATATCTTGACCAAACTCGGCATTTATTAGTTTTACTATGCTCCTCAAATATATGCAAAATCCTATTAATATCGTACCACTATATCATATAGCTGCCATAGGAATGATCGGTTGAAAATTAAAATGTTTCATGAAAAAAAATGTTGTTTATCAAGATATCTTGACCAACCACAGCATTTAATAGTTTTACTATGCTCCTCATATATATGCATAATCCTATTAAGATCGGACCACTGTATCATGTAGCTGCCATAGAAACTATCGGTCAAAAATCAAGTTATTGTATGAAAAAAAGGTTTGTTTATCACGATATCTTGACCACACTCGGTATTTATTAGTTTTACTATGCTCCTCAAATAAATGCAAAATCCTATTAAGATCGGAATACTGAATCATGTAGCTGCCATAGGAACGATCGGTCGAAAATTAAGATGTTTCATAAAATAAAAGTGGTGTTTATCAAGATATCTTGACCAACCACAGCATTTATTAGTTTTACTATGCTCCTCATATATATGCATAATCCTATTAAGATCGGACCACTGTATCATGTAGCTGCCATAAGAACTATCGATCGAAAATTAAGTTGTATGAAATAATTTTATGTTTATCAGATTATCTTGACCAACCTCGGCATTTATTAGTTTTAATATGCGCCCCACATATATGCAAAATCTTTTTAAGATCGGTTTGCTATAGCATAAATCTGTCAAAGGAACTATTGGTCGAATAGTAAGGTGTTGTATGAAAAAAAATTTTGTTTA
The DNA here is from genome assembly GCA_018903485.1 of Drosophila littoralis. NCBI lineage: Eukaryota > Metazoa > Arthropoda > Insecta > Diptera > Drosophilidae > Drosophila > Drosophila littoralis. The sequence continues at coordinate 66,268 of JAEIGF010000155.1, read as the reverse complement.
TCAAGATATCTTGAACAAACACAGCTTTTATTAGTTTTACTATGCTCCTTATACATATGCAAAATCCTATTAAGATCGGAATACTGTATCATATAGCTACCATAGGAACGATCGGTCGAAAATCAAGCTATTGTATGAGAAAAAGTTTTGTTTATTAAAATTTCTTGACCAAAGTCGGCATCTATTAGTTTTAGTATGCTCCTCAAATATATGCAAAATCCTATTAAGATCAGACCACTATATCATAAAACTGCCATAGGATCGATCTGTCGAAAACTAAGTTGTATGAAATAATTTTATGTTTATCAGAATATCTTGACCAAACTCGGCATTTATTAGTTTTACTATACGCCCCACATATATGCAAAATCCTTTTAAGATCGGACCACTGTATCATGTAGCTGCCATAGGAACTATCGGTCTAAAATCAAGTTATTGTATGAAAAAAAGGTTTGTTTATCATTATATCTTGACCAAACTCGGCATTTATTAGTTTTATTTTGCTCCTCAAATATATGCAAAATCCTATTAATATCGTACCACTATATCATATAGCTGCCATAGGAACGATCGGTCGAAAATTAAAATGTTTCATGAAAAAAAATGTTGTTTATCAAGATATCTTGACCAACCACAGCATTTATTAGTTTTAATATGCTCCTCATATATATGCATAATCCTATTAAGATCGGACCACTGTATCATGTAGCTGCCATAGAAACTATCGGTCAAAAATCAAGTTATTGTATGAAAAAAAGTTTTGTTTATCACGATATCTTGACCAAACTCGGTATTTATTAGTTTTTCTATGCTTCTCAAATAAATGCAAAATCCTATTAAGATCGGAATACTGTATCATGTAGCTGCCATAGGAACTATCGGTCGAAAATCAAATTATTGTATAAAAAAAAGTTTTGTTTTTCACGATATCTTGACCAAACTCGGCATTTATTAGTTTTACTATGCTCCTCAAATATATGCAAAATCCTATTGAGATCTGACCACTATATCATATAACTGCCATGGGAACGATCTGTCGAAAATTAAGTTGTATGAAATAATTTTATGCTTATCAGAATATCTTGACCAAACTCGGCATTTATTAGTTTTACTATGCGCCCCACATATATGCAAAATCCTTTTAAGATCGGACCGCTATATCATAAAGCTGTCAAAGTAGCTATTGGTCGAAAATTAAGGTGTTGTATGAAAAAAAATCTTGTTTATCAAGATATCTTGACCATCAGATATATGTAAAATCCTATTAAGATCGGACCATTATGTCAGATAGGTGCCATTGGAACGATCGGTCGAATAGTAAGGTGTTGTATGAAAAAAAATGTTGTTTATCAAAATATCTTGACCAAACACAGCATTTATTAGTTTTACTATGCTCCTTAATATATGCAAGATCCTATTAAGATCGGAATACTGTACCATATAGCTACCATAGGAACGATCGGTCGAAAATCAAGCTATTGTATGAGAAAAAGTTTTGTTTATTAAGATTTCTTGACCAAAGTCGGCATTTATTAGTTTTACTGTGCTCCTCAAATATATGCAAAATCCTATTATAACATAGAACTGCCATAGGAACGATCTGCCGAATAATAATGTGTTGTATGAAAAGAAATTTTGTTTAAATGGCATTTATTAGTTTTACTATGCTCCTCAAATATATGCAAAATCCTATTAAGATCGGACCACTGTATCAAGTAGCTGCCATATGAACTATTGGTCGAAAATTAAGGTGTTGTATGAAAAAAAATCTTGTTTATCAAGATATCTTGACCAAACTCGGCATTTATTAGTTTTACTATGCTCCTCAAATAAATGCAAAATCCTATTAAGATCGGACCACTGTATCATGTAGCTGCCATAGGAACTATCGGTCGAAAATCAAGTTATTGGATGAAAAAAAGTTTTTATCACGATATCTTGACCAAACTCGGCATTTATTAGTTTTACTATGCTCCCCAAATATATGCAAAATCCCATTAAAATCGGACCACTCTATCATGTAGCTGCCATAGGAACTATCGGTTGAAAATCAATTTATTGTATGAAAAAAAGTTTTGTTTATCAAGATATCTTGACCAAACACAGCATTTATTAGTTTTACTATGCTCCTCAAATAAATGCAAAATCCTATTAAGATCGGACCACTGTATCATGTAGCTGCCATAGGAACTATCGGTCGAAAATCAAGTTATTGTATGAAAAAAAGTTTTTATCACGATATCTTGACCAAACTCGGCATTTATTAGTTTTACTATGCTCCCCAAATATATGCAAAATCCCATTAAAATCGGACCACTCTATCATGTAGCTGCCATAGGAACTATCGGTTGAAAATCAATTTATTGTATGAAAAAAAGTTTTGTTTATCAAGATATCTTGACCAAACACAGCATTTATTAATTTTACTATGCTCCCATTTATATGCAAAATCCTATTAAGATCGGACATCTATATCATATAGCTGCCATAGGAACGATCGGTCGAAAATTAAGATGTTTCATGAACAAAAATTTTGTTTATCAAGATATCTTGACCAACCACAGCATTTATTAGTTTTACTATGCTGCTCATATATATACATAATCCTATTATGATCGGACCACTGTATCATGTAGCTGCCATAAGAACTATCGGTCGAAAATCAAGTTATTGTATGAAAAAAAGTTTTGTTTATTAATATATCTTGACCAAACTCGGCATTTATTAGTTTTACTGTAGTGTGTATATGCCTAAAAGTAACACCCAGTTTTCATATATAAAGTATGTGGCACTTTGTTGCATACAATAACAAATATAAATTAAACAAACCCACAGCCACTCCATGTATTGGCTCTGGCTCATATTACGCAGCGCGAGTCACTAGCCCCGCACGCTGACCATTTATGTTTACGCTGCATATCCCACGCTCCGTCTGAGCGCATTTCATGAGCAACATATATGCCCACTAACACAGGCATTTGCAAGCTACTCACTCTCCCTCTCTTTGTAGCTGTTAACCAATAACAGCATAAGAACATATATGTATCCATAGGCTAAGCGCATAACATTTGAATAAAACCATTCATATACTACAACCTAACCAGCACAGACGTGCTTAAATGAACTCTTTCTTTATAAATTGTAATAACAATATTACATTACTAAGCTCCCCACATATATGAAAAAACCTATTAAGATCGGACTACTATATCAAATCGCTGCCATAGGATCGATCGGTCGAAGATCAAGTTATTGTATGAATAAAAGTTTTGTTTATAAAGATATCTTGACCAAACTCGGCATTTATTAGTTTTACTAAGCTCCCCACATATATAAAAAAAACCCATTAAGATCGGACTACTATATCAAATCGCTGCCATAGGATCGATCGGTCGAAAATCAAGTTATTGTATGAATAAAAGTTTTGTTTATAAAGATATCTTGACCAAACTCGGCATTCATTAGTTTTATTAAGCTCCCCACATATATGAAAAAACCTATTAAGATCGGATTACTATATCAAATAGCTGCCATAGGAACGATCGGTCGAAAATCAAGTTATTGTATGAAAAAAAGTTTTGTTTATTAAGATATCTTGACCAAACTTGGCATTTATTAGTTTTACTCTGCTCCCCAAATATATGCATAATCCTATTAAGATCGGACCACTGAATCATGTAGCCGCCATTGAACGATCGGTCGAAAATCAAGTTATTGTATGAAAAAAAGTTTTGTTTATAAAGATATCTTGACCAAACTCGGCATTTATTAGTTTTACTAAGCTCCCCACATATATGCAAAAACCTATTAAGATCGGATTACTATATCAACTAGATGCCATAGGAACGATCGGTCGAAAATCAAGTTATTGTATGAAAAAAAGTTTTGTTTTTTAAGATATCTTGACCAAACTCGGCATTTATTAGTTTTACTATGCTCCCCAAATATATGCGAAATCCTATTGAGATCGGACCACTGTATTATTTAGCTACTATAGGAACGATCGGTCGAAAATCAAGTGATTGTATGAAAAAATGTTTTGTTTATCAAGATATCTTGACCAAACTCGGCATTTATTAGTTTTACTAAGCTTCCCACATATATGCAAAAACCTATTAAAATCGGATTACTATATCAAATCGCTGCCATAGGAACTATCGGTCGGAAATCAAGTTATTGTATGAAAAAAAGTTTTGTTTATCACGATATCTTGACCAAACTCGGCATTTATTAGTTTTACTATGCTCCCATTTATAAGCAAAATCCTATTAAGATCGGACATCTATGTCATATAGCTGCCATACGAACGATCGGTCGAAAATCAAGTTATTGTATAAAAAAGTTTTGTTTATTAAGATATCTTGACCAAACTCGGCATTTATTAGTTTTACTAAGCTCCCCACATATATGAAAAAACCTATTAAGATCGGACTACTATATCAAATCGCTGCCATAGGATCGATCGGTCGAAAATTAAGGTGTTGTATGAAAAAAATGTTGTTTATCAAGATATCTTGACCAAACACAGCATTTATTAGTTTTACTAAGCTCCCCACATATATGAAAAAACTTATTAAGATCGGACTACTATATCAAATCGCTGACATAGGAAAGATCGGTCGAAATTCAAGTTATTGTATGAAAATAAGTTTTGTTTATTAAGATATCTTGACCAAACACAGCATTTATTATTTTTACTAAGCTCCCCACATATATGAAAAAACCTATTAAGATCGGACTACTATATCAAATCGCTGCCATAGGATTGATCGGTCGAAAATCAAGTTATTGTATGAATAAAAGTTTTGTTTATAAAGATATCTTGACCAAACTCGGCATTTATTAGTTTTACTATGCTCCCCAAATATATGCGAAATCCTATTGAGATCGGACCACTGTATTATAAAGCTACTATAGGAACGATCGGTCGAAAATCAAGTGATTGTATAAAAAAATGTTTTGTTTATCAAGATATCTTGACCAAACTCGGCATTTATTAGTTATACTATGCTCCTCATATATATGTAAAATCCTATTAAGATCGGAATACTGTATCATATAGCTACCATAGGAACGATCGGTCGAAAATCAAGCTATTGTATGAGAAAAAGTTTTGTTTATTAAGATTTCTTGACCAAACTCGGCATTTATTAGTTTTACCATGCTCCCCACATATATGCAAAATCCTATTAAGATCGGACCACTGTATCTTATAGCTGTCATAGGAACGATCGGTCGAAAATTAAGGAGTCGTTTGAAATAGAATGTTGTTTATCAAGATATCTTGACCAAACACAGCATTTATTAGTTTTACTATGCTTCTCAAATAAATGCAAAATCCTATTAAGATCGGACTTCTATATCATATAGCTGCCATAGGAACGATCGGTCGAAAATCAAGTTATTGTATAAAAAAAAGTTTTGTTTATTAAGATATCTTGACCAAACTCGGCATTTATTAGTTTTACTATGCTCCTCAAATATATGCAACATCCTATTAAGATCGGACTACTACACCAAATCGCTGCCATAGGATCGATCGGTCGAAAATCAAGTTATTGTATGAATAAAAGTTTTGTTTATAAAGATATCTTGACCAAACTCGTCGTTTATTAGTTTTACTAAGCTCCCCACATATATGAAAAAACCTATTAAGATCGGACTACTATATCAAATCGCTGCCATAGGATCGATCGGTCGAAAATCAAGTTATTGTATGAATAAAAGTTTTGTTTATAAAGATATCTTGACCAAACTCGGCATTTATTAGTTTTACTATGCTCCCCAAATATATGCGAAATCCTATTGAGATCGGACCAATGTATTATATAGCTACTATAGGAACGATCGGTCGAAAATCAAGTTATTGTATGAAAAAAAGTTTTGCTTATCACGATATCTTGACCAAACTCGGCATTTATTAGTTTTACTATGCTTCTCAAATATATGCAACATCCTATTAAGATCGGACAACTGCATCATATAGCTACGATCGGTCGAAAATCAAGTGATTTTATGAAAAAATGTTTTGTTTATCAAGATATCTTGGCCAAACTGTGTATTTATAAGTTTTACTATGCTCCCATTTATATGCAAAATCCTATTAAGATCGGACTTCTATATCATATAGCTGCCATAGGAACGATCGGTCGAAAATCAAGTTATTGTATAAAAAAAAGTTTTGTTTATTAAGATATCTTGACCAAACTCAGCACTTATTAGTTTTACTAAGCTCCCCACATATTTGAAAAAACCTATTAAGATCGGACTACTATATCAAATCGCTGCCATAGGATCGATCGGTCGAAAATCAAGTTATTGTATGAATAAAAGTTTTGTTTATAAAGATTTCTTGACCAAACTCGGCATTTATTAGTTTTACCATGCTCCCCACATATATGCAAAATCCTATTAAGATCGGACCACTGTATCATATAGCTGTCATAGGAACGATCGGTCGAAAATTAAGGAGTGGTTTGAAATAGAATGTTGTTTATCAAGATATCTTGACCAAACACAGCATTTATTAGTTTTACTATGCTTCTCAAATAAATGCAAAATCCTATTAAGAACGGACCACTATATCATGTAGCTGCCATAGGAACTATCGGTCGAAAATCAAGTTATTGTATGAAAAAAAGTTTTGCTTATCACGATATCTTGACCAAACTCGGCATTTATTAGTTTTACTATGCTCCTCAAATATATGCAACATCCTATTAAGATCGGACAACTGCATCATATAGCTACGATCGGTCGAAAATCAAGTGATTTTATGAAAAAATGTTTTGTTTATCGAGATATCTTGGCCAAACTGTGTATTTATAAGTTTTTCTATGCTCCCATTTATATGCAAAATCCTATTAAGATCGGACTTCTATATCATATAGCTGCCATAGGAACGATCGGTCGAAAATCAAGTTATTGTATAAAAAAAAGTTTTGTTTATTAAGATATCTTGACCAAGCTCGGCATTTATTAGTTTTACTAAGCTCCCCACATATATGAAAAAACCTATTAAGATCGGACTACTACACCAAATCGCTGCCATAGGATCGATCGGTCGAAAATTAAGGTGTTGTATGAAAAAAATGTTGTTTATCAAGATATCTTGACCAAACACAGCATTTATTAGTTTTACTATGCTCCTCATATATATATAAAATCCTATTAAGATCGGACTACTGTATCATATAGCTACCATAGGAACGATCGGTCGAAAATCAAGTTATTGTATGAATAAAAGTTTTGTTTATAAAGATATCTTGACCAAACTCGGCATTTATTAGTTTTACCATGCTCCCCACATATATGCAAAATCCTATTAAGATCGGACCACTGTATCATATAGCTGTCATCGGTCGAAAATTAAGGAGTGGTTTGCAATAGAATGCTGTTTATCAAGATATCTTGACCAAACACAGCATTTATTAGTTTTACTATGCTCCTCAAATAAATGCAAAATCCTATTAAGATCGGACCACTGTGTCATGTAGCTGCCATAGGAACTATCGGTCGAAAATCAAGTTATTGTATGAAAAAAAGTTTTGCTTATCACGATATCTTGACCAAACTCGGCATTTATTAGTTTTACTATGCTCCCATTTATAAGCAAAATCCTATTAAGATCGGTCATCTATATCATATAGCTGCCATAGGAACGATCGGTCGAAAATCAAGTTATTGTATAAAAAAAGTTTTGTTTATAAAGATATCTTGACCAAACTCGGCATTTATTAGTTTTACTAAGCTCCCCACATATATGAAAAAACCTATTAAGATCGGACTACTATATCAAATCGCTGCCATAGGATCCATCGGTCGAAAATTAAGGTGTTGTATGAAAAAAATGTTGTTTATCAAGATATCTTGACCAAACACAGCATTTATTAGTTTTACTATGCTCCTCATATATATGTAAAATCCTATTAAGATCGGAATACTGTATCATATAGCTACCATAGGAACGATCGGTCGAAAATCAAGCTATTGTATGAGAAAAAGTTTTGTTTATTAAGATTTCTTGACCAAACTCGGCATTTATTAGTTTTACCATGCTCCCCACATATATGCAAAATCCTATTAAGATCGGACCACTGTATCATATAGCTGTCATAGGAACGATCGGTCGAAAATTAAGGAGTGGTTTGAAATAGAATGTTGTTTATCAAGATATCTTGACCAAACACAGCATTTATTAGTTTGACTATGCTCCTCAAATAAATGCAAAATCCTATTAAGATCGGACCACTGTATCATGTAGCTGCCATAGGAAATATCGGTCGAAAATCAAGTTATTGTATGAAAAAAAATTTTGTTTATCACGATATCTTGACCAAACTCGGCATTTATTAGTTTTACTATGCTCCTCAAATATATGCAACATCCTATTAAGATCGGACAACTGCATCATATAGCTACGATCGGTCGAAAATCAAGTGATTTTATGAAAAAATGTTTTGTTTATCAAGATATCTTGGCCAAACTGTGTATTTATAAGTTTTACTATGCTCCCATTTATATGCAAAATCCTATTAAGATCGGACTTCTATATCATATAGCTGCCATAGGAACGATCGGTCGAAAATCAAGTTATTGTATAAAAAAAAGTTTTGTTTATTAAGATATCTTGACCAAACTCTGCATTTATTAGTTTTACTAAGCTCCCCACATATATGAAAAAACCTATTAAGATCGGACTACTATATCAAATCGCTGCCATAGGAAAGATCGGTCGAAATTCAAGTTATTGTATGAAAATAAGTTTTGTTTATTAAGATATCTTGACCAAACTCAGCATTTATTAGTTTTACTAAGCTCCCCACATACATGAAAAAACCTATTAGGATCGGACTACTATATCAAATCGCTGCCATAGGATCGATCGGTCGAAAATCAAGTTATTGTATGAATAAAAGTTTTGTTTATAAAGATATCTTGACCAAACTCGGCATTTATTAGTTTTACTAAGCTCCCCACATATATGAAAAAACCTATTAAGATCGGACTACTATATAAAATCGCTGCCATAGGATCGATCGGTCGAAAATCAAGTTATTGTATGAATAAAAGTTTTGTTTATAAAGATATCTTGGCCTAACTCGGCATTTATTAGTTTTACTAAGCTCCCCACATACATGCAAAAACTATTAAGATCGGACCACTGTATCATGTAGCTGCCATAGGAACTATCGGTCGAATATCAAGTTATTGTATGAAAAAAAGTTTTGTTTATCACGATATCTTGACCAAGCTCGGCATTTATTAGTTTTACTAAGCTCCCCACATATATGAAGAAACCTATTAAGATCGGACTACTATATCAAATCGCTGCCATAGGAACTATCGGTCGAAAATCAAGTTATTGTATGAAAAAAGTATTGTTTATAAAGATATCTTGACCAAACTCGGCATTTATTAGTTTTACAATGCTCCCCATATAAATGCAAAATCCTATTAAGATCGAACCTCTATATCACATAGCTGCCATAGGAACGATAGGTCGAAAATTAAGGTGTTGTATGAAAAAAAGTTTTGTTTATCAAGATATCTTGACCAAAGTCGGAATTTATTAGTTTTACTAAGCTCCCCACATATATGCAAAAACCTATTAAGATCGGACTATATCATATAGCTGCCATAGGAACGATCGGTCGAAAATCAAGTTATTGTATGAAAAAGTATTGTTTATTAAGATATCTTGACCAAACTCGGCATTTATTAGTTTTACTATGCTCCTCATATATATGTAAAATCCTATTAAGATCGGAATACTGTATCATATAACTACCATAGGAACGATCGGTCGAAAATCAAGCTATTCTGTGAGAAAAAGTTTTGTTTATTAAGATATCTTGACCAAACTCGGCATTTATTAGTTTTACCATGCTTCCCACATATATGCAAAATCCTATTAAGATCGGACCACTATATCATATAGCTGCCATAGGAACGATCGGTCGAAAATTAAGGAGTTATTTGAAAAAGAATGTTGTTTATCAAGATATCTTGACCAAACACAGCATTTATTAGTTTTACTATGCTCCTCATATATATGCAAAATCCTATTAAGATCGGATTACTGTATCATATAGCTATCATAGGAACGATCGGTCGAAAATCAAGCTATTGTATGAGAAAAAGTTTTGTTTATTAAGATTTCTTGACCAAATTTGGCATTTATTAGTTTTACAATGCTCCCCAATCGGACCACCATATCATATAGCTGCCATAGGAACGATCGGTCGAAAATTAAGGAGTTGTTCGAAAAAGAATGTTGTTTATCAGGATATCTTGACCAAACACAGCATTTATTATATTATTAAGATCGGACCAGTATATCATATAGCTGTATCATATAGCTACCATAGGAACGATCGGTCGAAAATCAAGCTATTGTATGAGAAAAAGTTTTGTTTATAAAGATTTCTTGACCAAACTCGGCATTTATTAGTTTTACCATGCTCCCCACATATATGCAAAATCCTATTAAGATCGGACCACTATATCATATAGCTGCCATAGGAACGATCTGTCGAAAATTAAGTTGTATGAAAAAAAGTTATGTTTATCAAAATATCTTCACCAAACTCGGCATTTATTATTTTTACAATGCTCCTCACATATATGCAAAATCCTATTAAGATCGGACCACTATATCATATAGCTGCCATAGGAACGATCGGTCGAAAATTAGGGAGTTATTTGAAAAAGAATGCTGTTTATCGGTCGAAAATCAAGCTATTGTATGAGAAAAAGTTTTGTTTAATAAGATTTCTTGACCAAAGTCGGCATTTATTAGTTTTACTATGCTCCTCAAATATATGCAAAATCCTAATAAGATCGGACCACTATATCATATAACTGCCATAGGAACGATCTGTCGAAAATTAAGTTGTATGAAAAAAAGTTATGTTTAACAAAATATCTTCACCAAACTCGGCATTTATTATTTTTACAATGCTCCTCACATATATGCAAAATCCTATTAAGATCGGACCACTATATCATATAGCTGCCATAGGAACGATCGGTCGAAAATCAAGCTATTGTATAATTTGTTTATCAAGATATCTTGACCCCAAAGTCGGAATTTATTAGTTTTACTAAGCTCCCCACATATATGCAAAAACCTATTAAGATCGAACCTCTATATCACATAGCTGCCATAGGAACGATCGGTCGAAAATTAAGGTGTTGTATGAAAAAAAGTTTTGTTTATCAAGATATCTTGACAAAGCACAGCATTTATTAGTTTTACTATGCTCCTCATATATATGTAAAATCCTATTAAGATCGGAATACTGTATCATATAGCTACCATAGGAACGATCGGTCGAAAATCAAGCTATTGTATGAGAAAATGTTTTGTTTATTAAGATATCTTGACCAAACTCGGCATTTATTAGTTTTACCATGCTCCCCACATATATGAAAAAACCTATTAAGATCGGACTACTATATAAAATCGCTGCCATAGGATCGATCGGTCGAAAATCAAGTTATTGTATGAATAAAAGTTTTGTTTATAAAGATATCTTGGCCTAACTCGGCATTTATTAGTTTTACTAAGCTCCCCACATATATGCAAAAACTATTAAGATCGGACCACTGTATCATGTAGCTGCCATAGGAACTATCGGTCGAATATTAAGTTATTGTATGAAAAAAAGTTTTGTTTATCACGATATCTTGACCAAACTCGGCATTTATTAGTTTTACTAAGCTCCCCACATATATGAAGAAACCTATTAAGATCGGACTACTATATCAAATCGCTGCCATAGGATCGATCGGTCGAAAATCAAGTTATTGTATGAATAAAAGTTTTGTTTATAAAGATATCTTGGCCAAACTCGGCATTTATTAGTTTTACTAAGCTTAAGATCGGATTACTATATCAAATAGCTGCCATAGGAACTATCGGTCGAAAATCAAGTTATTGTATGAAAAAAGTATTGTTTATTAAGATATCTTGACCAAACTCGGCATTTATTAGTTTTACAATGCTCCCCATATAAATGCAAAATCCTATTAAGATCGAACCTCTATATCACATAGCTGTCATAGGAACGATAGGTCGAAAATTAAGGTGTTGTATGAAAAAAAGTTTTGTTTATCAAGATATCTTGACGAAAGTCGGAATTTATTAGTTTTACTAAGCTCCCCACATATATGCAAAAACCTATTAAGATCGGACTATATCATATAGCTGCCATAGGAACGATCGGTCGAAAATCAAGTTATTGTATGAAAAAAGTATTGTTTATTAAGATATCTTGACCAAACTCGGCATTTATTAGTTTTACTACGCTCCTCATATATATGTAAAATCCTATTAAGATCGGAATACTGTATCATATAGCTACCATAGGAACGATCGGTCGAAAATCAAGCTATTCTATGAGAAAAAGTTTTGTTTATTAAGATATCTTGACCAAACTCGTCAGTTATTAGTTTTACCATGCTTCCCACATATATGCAAAATCCTATTAAGATCGGACCACTTTATCATATAGCTGCCATAGGAACGATCGGTCGAAAATTAAGGAGTTATTTGAAAAAGAATGTTGTTTATCAAGATATCTTGACCAAACACAGCATTTATTAGTTTTACTATGCTCCTCATATATATGCAAAATCCTATTAAGATCGGATTACTGTATCATATAGCTATCATGGGAACGATCGGTCGAAAATTTAGGAGTTGTTTGAAAAGAATGTTGTTTATCAAGATATCTTGACCAAACATAGCATTTATAAGTTTTACTATGCTCCTCATATATATGCAAAATCCTATTAAGATCGGAATACTGTATCATATAGCTACCATAGGAACGTACCGCAAAAATCAAGCTATTGTATGAGAAGAAGTTGTGTTTATTAAGATTTCTTGAACAAAGTCGGCGTTTATTAGTTTTACAATGCTCCCCAATCGGACCACTATATCATATAGCTGCCATAGGAACGATCGGTCGAAAATTAAGGAGTTGTTTGAAAAAGAATGTTGTTTATCAAGATATCTTGACCAAACACAGCATTTATTATATTATTAAGATCGGACCACTATATCATATAGCTGTATCATATAGCTACCATAGGAACGATCGGTCGAAAATCAAGCTATTGTATGAGAAAAAGTTTTGTTAATTAAGATTTCTTGACCAAAGTCGGCATTTATTAGTTTTACTATGCTCCTCAAATATATGCAAAATCCTAATAAGATCGGACCACTATATCATATAACTGCCATAGGAACGATCTGTCGAAAATTAAGTTGTATGAAAAAAAGTTATGTTTATCAAAATATCTTAACCAAACTCGGCATTTATTATTTTTACAATGCTCCTCACATATATGCAAAATCCTATTAAGATCGGACCACTATATCATATAGCTGCCATAGGAACGATCGGTCGAAAATCAAGTTATTGTATAATTTGTTTATCAAGATATTTTGACCAAAGTCGGAATTTATTAGTTTTACTAAGCTCCCCACATATATGCAAAAACCTATTAAGATCGGACCACTATATCATATAGCTGCCATAGGAACGATCGGTCGAAAATAAAGTTATTGTATGAAAAAAGTATTGTTTATTAAGATATCTTGACCAAACTCGGCATTTATTAGTTTCACTATGCTCCCCATATAAATGCAAAATCCTATTAAGATCGAACCTCTATATCGCATAGCTGCCATAGGAACGATCGGTCGAAAATTAAGGTGTTGTATGAAAAAAAGTTTTGTTTATCAAGATATCTTGACCAAGCACAGCATTTATTAGTTTTACTATGCTCCTCATATATATGTAAAATCCTATTAAGATCGAAATACTGTATCATATAGCTACCATAGGAACGATCGGTCGAAAATTAGGGAGTTATTTGAAAAAGAATGTTGTTTATCGGTCGAAAATCAAGCTATTGTATGAGATAAAATTTTGTTTAATAAGATTTCTTGACCAAACTCGGCATTTATTAGTTTCACTATGCTCCCCATATAAATGCAAAATCCTATTAAGATCGAACCACTATATCATATAGCTGCCATAGGAACGATCGGTCGAAAATTAGGGAGTTATTTGAAAAAGAATGTTGTTTATCGGTCGAAAATCAAGCTATTGTATGATATAAAGTTTTGTTTAATAAGATTTCTTGACCAAAGTCGGCATTTATTAGTTTTACTATGCTCCTCAAATATATGCAAAATACTATTAAGATCGGACCACTATATCATATAACTGCCATAGGAACGATCTGATGAAAATTAAGTTGTATGAAAAAAAGTTATGTTTATCAAAATATCTTGACCAAACTCGGCATTTATTAGTTTTACAATGCTCCCCACATATACGCAAAATCCTATTAAGATCGGACCACTATATCATATAGCTCCCATAGGAACGATCGGTCGAAAATTTAGGAGTTGTTTGAAAGAAATGTTGTTTATCAAGATATCTTGACCAAACATAGCATTTATAAGTTTTACTATGCTCCTCATATATATGCAAAATCCTATTAAGATCGGAATACTGTATCATATAGCTACCATAGGAACGTACCGCAAAAATCAAGCTATTGTATGAGAAGAAGTTTTGTTTATTAAGATTTCTTGAACAAAGTCGGCGTTTATTAGTTTTACCATGCTCGCCACATATATGCAAAATCCTATTAAGATCGGACCACTATATCATATAGCTGTGTCATATAGCTACCATAGGAACGATCGGTCGAAAATCAAGTTATTGTATGAGACAAAGTTTTGTTTATTAAGATTTCTTGACCAAAGTTGGCATTTATTAGTTTTACTATGCTCCTCAAATATATGCAAAATCCTATTAAGATCGGACCACTATATCATATAACTGCCATAGGAACGATCTGTCGAAAATTAAGTTGTATGTAAAAAAGTTATATTTATCAAAATATCTTGACCAAACTCGGCATTTATTAGTTTTACAATGCTCCCCACATATATGAAAAATCCAATTAAGATCGGAATACTGTATCATATAGCTACCATAGGAACGATCGGTCAAAAATCAAGCAATTGTATGATAAAAAGTTTTGTTTATTAAGATTTCTTGACCAAAGTCGGCGTTTATTAGTTTGACAATGCTCCCCACATATATGCAAAATCCTATTAAGATCGGACCACTATATCATATAGCTGTGTCATATAGCTACCATAGGAACGATCAGTCGAAAATCAAGTTATTGTATGAGAAAAAGTTTTGTTTATTAAGATTTCTTGACCAAAGTTGGCATTTATTAGTTTTACTATGCTCCTCAAATATATGCAAAATCCTATTAAGATCGGACCACTATATCATATAACTGCCATAGGAACGATCTGTCGAAAATTAAGATGTATGAAAAAAAGTTATGTTTATCAAAATATCTTGACCAAACTCGGCATTTATTAGTTTTACAATGCTCCCCACATATATGAAAAATCCAATTAAGATCGGAATACTGTATCATATAGCTACCATAGGAACGATCGGTAAAAAATCAAGCAATTGTATGATAAAAAGTTTTGTTTATTAAGATTTCTTGATCAAAGTCGGCGTTTATTAGTTTGACAATGCTCCCCACATATATGCAAAATCCTATTAAGATCGGACCACTATATCAAATAGCTGTGTCATATAGCTACCATAGCAACGATCGGTCGTAAATCAAGCTATTGTATGAGAAAAAGTTTGGTTTATTAAGATTTCTTGACCAAAGTTGGCATTTATTAGTTTTACTATGCTCCTCAAATATATGCAAAATCCTATTAAGATCGGACCACTATATCATATAACTGCCATAGGAACGATCTGTCGAAAATTAAGATGTATGAAAAAAAGTTATGTTTATCAAAATATCTTGACCAAACTCGGCATTTATTAGTTTTACAATGCTCCCCACATATATGCAAAATGCTATTAAGATCGGACCACTGTATCATATAACTGCCATAGAAACGATCTGTCGAAAATTAAGTTGTATGAAAAAAAGTTATGTTTATCAAAATATCTTGACCAAACTCGGCATTTATTAGTTTCACTATGGTCCCCATATAAATCCAAAATCCTATTAAGATCGAACCTCTATATCACATAGCTGCCATAGGAACGATCGGTCTAAAATTAAGGAGTTATTTGAAAGAATGTTGTTTATCAAGATATCTTGACCAAACACAGCATTTATTAGTTTTACTATGCTCCTCATATATATGCAAAATCCTATTAAGATCGGAATACTGTATCATATAGCTATCATAGGAACGATCGGTCGAAAATCAAGCTATTGTATGAGAAAAAGTTTTGTTTATTAAGATTTCTTGACCAAACTCTGCATTTATTAGTTCTACAATGCTCCCCAATCGGACCACTATATCATATAGCTGCCATAGGAACGATCTGTCGAAAATAAAGGAGTTGTTTGAAAAAGAATGTTGTTTATCAAGATATCTTGACCAAACACAGCATTTATTATATTATTAAGATCGGACCACTATATCATATAGCTGCCATGGGAACGATCGGTCGAAAATAAAGTTATTGTATGAAAAAAGTATTGTTTATTAAGATAACTTAACCAAACTCGGCATTTATTAGTTTCACTATGCTCCCCATATAAATGCAAGATCCTATTAAGATCGAACCTCTATATCACATACCTGCCATAGGAACGATCGGTCGAAAATTAAGGTGTTGTATGAAAAAAAGTTTTGTTTATCAAGATATCTTGACGAAAGTCGGAATTTATTAGTTTTACTAAGCTCCCCACATATATGCAAAAACCTATTAAGATCGGACTATATTATATAGCTGCCATAGGAACGATCGGTCGAAAATCAAGTTATTGTATGAAAAAAGTATTGTTTATTAAGATATCTTGACCAAACTCGGCATTTATTAGTTTTACTATGCTCCTCATATATATGTAAAATCCTATTAAGATCGGAATACTGTATCATATAACTGCCATAGGAACGATCTGTCGAAAATTAAGATGTATGAAAAAAAGTTATGTTTATCAAAATATCTTGACCAAACTCGGCATTTATTAGTTTTACAATGCTCCCCACATATATGCAAAATGCTATTAAGATCGGACCACTATATCATATAACTGCCATAGAAACGAATCTGTCGAAAATTAAGTTGTATGAAAAAAGTTATGTTTATCAAAATATCTTGACCAAACTCGGCATTTATTAGTTTTACTAAGCTCCCCACATATATGAAGAAACCTATTAAGATCGGACTACTATATCAAATCGCTGCCATAGGAACGATCGGTCGAAAATTAAGGAGTTATTTGAAAAAGAATGTTGTTTATCAAGATATCTTGACCAAACACAGCATTTATTAGTTTTACTATGCTCCTCATATATATGCAAAATCCTATTAAGATCGGATTACTGTATCATATAGCTATCATAGGAACGATCGGTCGAAAATTTAGGAGTTGTTTGAAAAAGAATGTTGCTTATCAAGATATCTTGACCAAACATAGCATTTATAAGTTTTACTATGCTCCTCATATATATGCAAAATCCTATTAAGATCGGAATACTGTATCATATAGCTACCATAGGAACGTACCGCAAAAATCAAGCTATTGTATGAGAAGAAGTTTTGTTTATTAAGATTTCTTGAACAAAGTCGGCGTTTATTAGTTTTACAATGCTCCCCAATCGGACCACAATATCATATAGCTGTCATAGGAACGATCGGTCGAAAATTAAGGAGTTGTTTGAAAAAGAATGTTGTTTATCAAGATATCTTGACCAAACACAGCATTTATTATATTATTAAGATCGGACCACTATATCATATAGCTGTATCATATAGCTACCATAGGAACGATCGGTCGAAAATCAAGCTATTGTATGAGAAAAAGTTTTGTTTATTAAGATTTCTTGAACAAAGTCGGCGTTTATTAGTTTTACAATGCTCCCCAATCGGACCACTATATCATATAACTGCCATAGGAACGATCTGTCGAAAATTAAGTTGTTTGAAAAAAAGTTATGTTTATCAAAATATCTTAACCAAACTCGGCATTTATTATATTTACAATGCTCCTCACATATATGCAAAATCCTATTAAGATCGGACCACTATATCATATAGCTGCCATAGGAACGATCGGTCGAAAATCAAGTTATTGTATAATTTGTTTATCAAGATATTTTGACCAAAGTCGGAATTTATTAGTTTTACTAAGCTCCCCACATATATGCAAAAACCTATTAAGATCGGACCACTATATCATATAGCTCCCATAGGAACGATCGGTCGAAAATAAAGTTATTGTATGAAAAAAGTATTGTTTATTAAGATATCTTGACCAAACTCGGCATTTATTAGTTTCACTATGCTCCCGATATAAATGCAAAGTCGTATTAAGATCGGAATACTGTATCATATAGCTACCATAGGAACGATCGGTCGAAAATTAGGGAGTTATTTGAAAAAGAATGTTGTTTATCGGTCGAAAATCAAGCTATTGTATGAGATAAAATTTTGTTTAATAAGATTTCTTGACCAAACTCGGCATTTATTAGTTTCACTATGCTCCCCATATAAATGCAAAATCCTATTAAGATCGAACCACTATATCATATAGCTGCCATAGGAACGATCGGTCGAAAATTAGGGAGTTATTTGAAAAAGAATGTTGTTTATCGGTCGAAAATCAAGCTATTGTATGATATAAAGTTTTGTTTAATAAGATTTCTTGACCAAAGTCGGCATTTATTAGTTTTACTATGCTCCTCAAATATATGCAAAATACTATTAAGATCGGACCACTATATCATATAACTGCCATAGGAACGATCTGATGAAAATTAAGTTGTATGAAAAAAAGTTATGTTTATCAAAATATCTTGACCAAACTCGGCATTTATTAGTTTTACAATGCTCCCCACATATACGCAAAATCCTATTAAGATCGGACCACTATATCATATAGCTCCCATAGGAACGATCGGTCGAAAATTTAGGAGTTGTTTGAAAAAGAATGTTGTTTATCAAGATATCTTGACCAAACATAGCATTTATAAGTTTTACTATGCTCCTCATATATATGCAAAATCCTATTAAGATCGGAATACTGTATCATATAGCTACCATAGGAACGTACCGCAAAAATCAAGCTATTGTATGAGAAGAAGTTTTGTTTATTAAGATTTCTTGAACAAAGTCGGCGTTTATTAGTTTTACCATGCTCGCCACATATATGCAAAATCCTATTAAGATCGGACCACTATATCATATAGCTGTGTCATATAGCTACCATAGGAACGATCGGTCGAAAATCAAGTTATTGTATGAGAAAAAGTTTTGTTTATTAAGATTTCTTGACCAAAGTTGGCATTTATTAGTTTTACTATGCTCCTCAAATATATGCAAAATCCTATTAAGATCGGACCACTATATCATATAACTGCCATAGGAACGATCTGTCGAAAATTAAGTTGTATGTAAAAAAGTTATGTTTATCAAAATATCTTGACCAAACTCGGCATTTATTAGTTTTACAATGCTCCCCACATATATGAAAAATCCTATTAAGATCGGAATACTGTATCATATAGCTACCATAGGAACGATCGGTCAAAAATCAAGCAATTGTATGATAAAAAGTTTTGTTTATTAAGATTTCTTGACCAAAGTCGGCGTTTATTAGTTTGACAATGCTCCCCACATATATGCAAAATCCTATTAAGATCGGACCACTATATCATATAGCTGTGTCATATAGCTACCATAGGAACGATCAGTCGAAAATCAAGTTATTGTATGAGAAAAAGTTTTGTTGATTAAGATTTCTTGACCAAAGTTGGCATTTATTAGTTTTACTATGCTCCTCAAATATATGCAAAATCCTCTTAAGATCGGACCACTATATCATATAACTGCCATAGGAACGATCTGTCGAAAATTAAGTTGTATGTAAAAAAGTTATGTTTATCAAAATATCTTGACCAAACTCGGCATTTGTTAGTTTTACAATGCTCCCCACATATATGAAAAATCCTATTAAGATCGGAATACTGTATCATATAGCTACCATAGGAACGATCGGTAAAAAATCCAGCAATTGTATGATAAAAAGTTTTGTTTATTAAGATTTCTTGACCAAAGTCGGCGTTTATTAGTTTGACAATGCTCCCCACATATATGCAAAATCCTATTAAGATCGGACCACTATATCAAATAGCTGTGTCATATAGCTACCATAGCAACGATCGGTCGTAAATCAAGCTATTGTATGAGAAAAAGTTTGGTTTATTAAGATTTCTTGACCAAAGTTGGCATTTATTAGTTTTACTATGCTCGTCAAATATATGCAAAATCCTATTAAGATCGGACCACTATATCATATAACTGCCATAGGAACGATCTGTCGAAAATTAAGATGTATGAAAAAAAGTTATGTTTATCAAAATATCTTGACCAAACTCGGCATTTATTAGTTTCACTATGCTCCCCATATAAATCCAAAATCCTATTAAGATCGAACCTCTATATCACATAGCTGCCATAGGAACGATCGGTCTAAAATTAAGGAGTTATTTGAAAGAATGTTGTTTATCAAGATATCTTGACCAAACACAGCATTTATTAGTTTTACTATGCTCCTCATATATATGCAAAATCCTATTAAGATCGGAATACTGTATCATATAGCTATCATAGGAACGATCGGTCGAAAATCAAGCTATTGTATGAGAAAAAGTTTTGTTTATTAAGATTTCTTGACCAAACTCGGCATTTATTAGTTTTACAATGCTCCCCAATCGGACCACTATATCATATAGCTGCCATAGGAACGATCGGTCGAAAATAAAGGAGTTGTTTGAAAAAGAATGTTGTTTATCAAGATATCTTGACCAAACCCAGCATTTATTATATTATTAAGATCGGACCACTATATCATATAGCTGCCATAGGAACGATCGGTCGAAAATAAAGTTATTGTATGAAAAAAGTATTGTTTATTAAGATAACTTAACCAAACTCGGCACTTATTAGTTTCACTATGCTCCCCATATAAATGCAAGATCCTATTAAGATCGAACCTCTATATCACATAGCTGCCATAGGAACGATCGGTCGAAAATTAAGGTGTTGTATGAAAAAAAGTTTTGTTTATCAAGATATCTTGACCAAGCACAGCATTTATTAGTTTTACTATGCTCCTCATATATATGTAAAATCCTATTAAGATCGGAATACTGTATCATATAGCTACCATAGGAACGATCGGTCGAAAATCAAGCTATTGTATGAAAAAAGTATTGTTTATTAAGATATCTTGACCAAACTCGGCATTTATTAGTTTCACTATGCTCCCCATATAAATGCAAAATCCTATTAAGATCGAACCACTATATCATATAGCTGCCATAGGAACGATCGGTCGAAAATTAGGGAGTTATTTGAAAAAGAATGTTGTTTATCGGTCGAAAATCAAGCTATTGTATGAGATAAAGTTTTGTTTAATAAGATTTCTTGACCAAAGTCGGCATTTATTAGTTTTACTATGCTCCTCAAATATATGCAAAATACTATTAAGATCGGACCACTATATCATATAACTGCCATAGGAACGATCTGTCGAAAATTAAGTTGTATGTAAAAAAGTTATGTTTATCAAAATATCTTGACCAAACTCGGCATTTATTAGTTTTACAATGCTCCCCACATATATGAAAAATCCTATTAAGATCGGAATACTGTATCATATAGCTACCATAGGAACGATCGGTAAAAAATCAAGCAATTGTATGATAAAAAGTTTTGTTTATTAAGATTTCTTGACCAAAGTCGGCGTTTATTAGTTTGACAATGCTCCCCACATATATGCAAAATCCTATTAAGATCGGACCACTATATCATATAGCTCCCATAGGAACGATCGGTCGAAAATTTAGGAGTTGTTTGAAAAAGAATGTTGTTTATCAAGATATCTTGACCAAACATAGCATTTATAAGTTTTACTATGCTCCTCATATATATGCAAAATCCTATTAAGATCGGAATACTGTATCATATAGCTACCATAGGAACGTACCGCAAAAATCAAGCTATTGTATGAGAAGAAGTTTTGTTTATTAAGATTTCTTGACCAAAGTCGGCGTTTATTAGTTTTACCATGCTCGCCACATATATGCAAAATCCTATTAAGATCGGACCACTATATCATATAGCTGTGTCATATAGCTACCATAGAAACGATCGGTCGAAAATCAAGTTATTGTATGATTTTGTTTATTAAGATTTCTTGACCAAAGTTGGCATTTATTAGTTTTACTATGCTCCTCAAATATATGCAAAATCCTATTAAGATCGGACCACTATATCATATAACTGCCATAGGAACGATCTGTCGAAAATTAAGTTGTATGTAAAAAAGTTGTGTTTATCAAAATATCTTGACCAAAGTCGGCATTTATTAGTTTTATAATGCTCCCCACATATATGAAAAATCCTATTAAGATCGGAATACTGTATCATATAGCTACCATAGGAACGATCGGTAAAAAATCAAGCAATTGTATGATAAAAAGTTTTGTTTATTAAGATTTCTTGACCAAAGTCGGCGTTTATTAGTTTGACAATGCTTCCCACATATATGCAAAATCCTATTAAGATCGGACCACTATATCAAATAGCTGTATCATATAGCTACCATAGCAACGATCGGTCGTAAATCAAGCTATTTTATGAGAAAAAGTTTGGTTTATTAAGATTTCTTGACCAAAGTTGGCATTTATTAGTTTTACTATGCTCCTCAAATATATGCAAAATCCTATTAAGATCGGACCACTATATCATATAACTGCCATAGGAACGATCTGTCGAAAATTAAGTTGTATGTAAAAAAGTTGTGTTTATCAAAATATCTTGACCAAAGTCGGCATTTATTAGTTTTATAATGCTCCCCACATATATGAAAAATCCTATTAAGATCGGAATACTGTATCATATAGCTACCATAGGAACGATCGGTCGAAAATCAAGCTATTGTATGAGAAAAAGTTTTGTTTATTAAGATTTCTTGACCAAACTCGGCATTTATTAGTTTTACAATGCTCCCCAATCGGACCACTATATCATATAGCTGCCATAGGAACGATCGGTCGAAAATTAGGGAGTTATTTGAAAAAGAATGTTGTTTATCAAGATATCTTGACCAAACATAGCATTTATAAGTTTTACTATGCTCCTCATATATATGCAAAATCCTATTAAGATCGGAATACTGTATCATATAGCTACCATAGGAACGATCGGTCGAAAATCAAGCTATTGTATGAGAAAAAGTTTTGTTTATTAAGATTTCTTGACCAAACTCGGCATTTATTAGTTTTACAATGCTCCCCAATCGGACCACTACATCACATAGCTGCCATAGGAACGATCGGTCGAAAATTAAGGTGTTGTATGAAAAAAAGTTTTGTTTATCAAGATATCTTGACCAAGCACAGCATTTATTAGTTTTACTATGCTCCTCATATATATGTAAAATCCTATTAAGATCGGAATACTGTATCATATAGCTACCATAGGAACGATCGGTCGAAAATCAAGCTATTGTATGATAAAATGTTTTGTTTATTAAGATATCTTGACCAATCTCGGCATTTATTAGTTTTACCATGCTCCACACATATATGCAAAATCCTATTAAGATCGGACCACTATATCATATAGCTGCCATAGGAACGATCGGTCGAAAATTAGGGAGTTATTTGAAAAAGAATGTTGTTTATCAAGATATCTTGACCAAACATAGCATTTATAAGTTTTACTATGCTCCTCATATATATGCAAAATCCTATTAAGATCGGAATACTGTATCATATAGCTACCATAGGAACGATCGGTCGAAAATCAAGCTATTGTATGAGAAAATGTTTTGTTTATTAAGATATCTTGACCAAACATAGCATTTATAAGTTTTACTATGCTCCTCATATATATGCAAAATCCTATTAAGATCGGACCACTATATCATATAGCTGCCATAGGAACGATCGGTCGAAAATTAGGGAGTTATTTGAAAAAGAATGTTGTTTATCAAGATATCTTGACCAAACATAGCATTTATAAGTTTTACTATGCTCCTCATATATATGTAAAATCCTATTAAGATCGGAATACTGTATCATATAGGTGCCATAGGAACGATCGGTCGAAAATTAGGGAGTTATTTGAAAAAGAATGTTGTTTATCAAGATATCTTGACCAAACATAGCATTTATAAGTTTTACTATGCTCCTCATATATATGCAAAATCCTATTAAGATCGGACCACTATATCATAAAGCTGTGTCATATAGCTACCATAGGAACGATCGGTCGAAAATCAAGTTATTGTATGAGAAAAAGTTTTGTTTATTAAGATTTCTTGACCAAACTCGGCATTTATTAGTTTCACTATGCTCCCTATATAAATGCAAAGTCGTATTAAGATCGGAATACTGTATCATATAGCTACCATAGGAACGATCGGTCGAAAATCAAGCTATTCTATGAGAAAAAGTTTTGTTTATTAAGATATCTTGACCAAACTCTGCATTTATTAGTTCTACTATGCTCCTCAAATATATGCAAAATCCTAATAAGATCGGACCACTATATCATATAACTGCCATAGGAACGATCTGTCGAAAATTAAGTTGTATGAAAAAAAGTTATGTTTATCAAAATATCTTGACCAAACTCGGCATTTATTAGTTTTACAATGCTCCCCACATATATGCAAAAACCTATTAAGATCGGACCACTGTATCATATAGCTGCCATAGGAACTATCGGTCGAATATCAAGTTATTGTATGAAAAAAAGTTTTGTTTATCACGATATCTTGACCAAACTCGGCATTTATTAGTTTTACTATGCTCCCCAAATATATGCGAAATCCTATTGAGATCGGACCACTGTATCATATAGCTGTCATCGGTCGAAAATTAAGGAGTGGTTTGAAATAGAATGCTGTTTATCAAGATATCTTGACCAAACTCGGCATTTATTAGTTTTACTATGCTCCTCAAATAAATGCAAAATCCTATTAAGATCGGACCACTGTGTCATGTAGCTGCCATAGGAACTATCGGTCGAAAATCAAGTTATTGTATGAAAAAAAGTTTTGCTTATCACGATATCTTGACCAAACTCGGCATTTATTAGTTTTACTATGCTCCCATTTATAAGCAAAATCCTATTAAGATCGGTCATCTATATCATATAGCTGCCATAGGAACGATCGGTCGAAAATCAAGTTATTGTATAAAAAAAGTTTTGTTTATAAAGATATCTTGACCAAACTCGGCATTTATTAGTTTTACTAAGCTCCCCACATATATGAAAAAACCTATTAAGATCGGACTACTATATCAAATCGCTGCCATAGGATCGATCGGTCGAAAATTAAGGTGTTGTATGAAAAAAATGTTGTTTATCAAGATATCTTGACCAAACACAGCATTTATTAGTTTTACTATGCTCCTCATATATATGTAAAATCCTATTAAGATCGGAATACTGTATCATATAGCTACCATAGGAACGATCGGTCGAAAATCAAGCTATTGTATGAGAAAAAGTTTTGTTTATTAAGACTTCTTGACCAAACTCGGCATTTATTAGTTTTACCATGCTCCCCACATATATGCAAAATCCTATTAAGATCGGACCACTGTATCATATAGCTGTCATAGGAACGATCGGTCGAAAATTAAGGAGTGGTTTGAAATAGAATGTTGTTTATCAAGATATCTTGACCAAACACAGCATTTATTAGTTTGACTATGCTCCTCAAATAAATGCAAAATCCTATTAAGATCGGACCACTGTATCATGTAGCTGCCATAGGAAATATCGGTCGAAAATCAAGTTATTGTATGAAAAAAAGTTTTGTTTATCACGATATCTTGACCAAACTCGGCATTTATTAGTTTTACTATGCTCCTCAAATATATGCAACATCCTATTAAGATCGGACTACTATATCAAATCGCTGCCATAGGATCGATCGGTCGAAAATCAAGGAGTGGTTTGAAATAGAATGCTGTTTATCAAGATATCTTGACCAAACTCGGCATTTATTAGTTATACTATGCTCCCCACATATATGCAAAATCCTATTAAGATCGGACCACTATATCATATAGCTGCCATATTAACTATCGGTCGAAAATTAAGGTGTTGTATGAAAAAAAAGTTTTGCTTATAAAGATATCTTGACCAAATTCGGCATTTGTTAGTTTTACTATGCTCCTCGTATATATGCAATATCCTATTAAGATCGGACCACTATATCAAATAGCTACTATAGGAACGATAGGTCGAAAATTAAGTTGTTGCATGAAAAAAATTTTTGCTTATAAAGATATCTTGACCAATCTCGTCATTTAATAGTTTTTCTAAGCTCCCCAAATATTTGCAAAATCTCATTAAGGTTGGACCACTATATAATATAGCTGCCATAGGAACGATCGGTCGAAAATTAAGTTATTGTATGAAAAAAAGTTTTGTTTATCAAGATATCTTGACCAAACTCGGCATTTATTAGTTTTACTATGCTCCCCACAAATATGCAAAATCCTATTAAGATCGGACCACTATATCATATAGCTGCCATATTAACTATCGGTCGAAAATTAAGGTGTTGTATGAAAAAAAAGTTTTGCTTATAAAGATATCTTGACCAAATTCGGCATTTATTAGTTTTACTATGCTCCCCACATATATGCAAAATCCTATTAAGATCGGACCACTATATCATATAGCTGCCATAGGAACGATCGGTCGAAAATTAAGTTGTTGTATGAAAACAGGTTTTGTTTATCATGATATCTTGGCCAAGCTCGGCATTTATTAGTTTTACTATGCTCCCCACATATATGCAAAATCCTATTAAGATCGGACCACTATATCAAATAGATGCCATAGGAACGATTGCTCGAAAATCAAATTATTATATGAAAAAAAGTTTTGTTTATTAAGATATCTTGGCCAAACTCGGCATTTATTAGTTTTACTATGCTCCTCATATATATGCAATATCCTATTAAGATCGGACCACTATATCATATAACTGCCATAGGAACGATCGGTCGAAAATTAAGTTGTTGTATGAATAAAAGTTTTGCTTATAAAGATATCTTGACCAAATTCGGCATTTATTAGTTTTACTATGCTCCCCACATATATGCAAAATCCTATTAAGATCGGACCACTATATCATATAGCTGCCATAGGAACGATCGGTCGAAAATTAAGTTGTTGTATGAAAACAGGTTTTGTTTATCATGATATCTT
This sequence comes from Drosophila littoralis, assembly GCA_018903485.1. NCBI lineage: Eukaryota > Metazoa > Arthropoda > Insecta > Diptera > Drosophilidae > Drosophila > Drosophila littoralis. Next base: position 38,927 of record JAEIGF010000155.1, on the reverse strand, counting down.
GGCCAAGCTCGGCATTTATTAGTTTTACTATGCTCCCCACATATATGCAAAATCCTATTAAGATCGGACCACTATATCATATAGCTGCCATAGGAACGATCGGTCGAAAATTAAGTTGTTGTATGAAAAAAAGTTTTGTTTATCAAGATATCTTGACCAAGCTCGGCATTTATTAGTTTTACTATGCTCCCCACATATATGCAAAATCCTATTAAGATCGGACCACTATATCAAATAGATGCCATAGGAACGATTGCTCGAAAATCAAATTATTATATGAAAAAAAGTTTTGTTTATTAAGATATCTTGGCCAAACTCGGCATTTATTAGTTTTACTATGCTCCTCATATATATGCAATATCCTATTAAGATCGGACCACTATATCATATGGCTACCATAGGAACGATAGGTAGAAAATTAAGTTGTATGAAAAATAGTATTGCTTAAAAAGATATCTTGACCAAACTCGGCATTTATTAGTTTTACTAATGCCCACATATATGCAAAATCCTATTAAGATCGGAACACTATATCATAAAGCTGCCATAGGAACTATCGGTCGAAAATTAAGGTGTTGCATAAAAAAAAGTTTTGCCTTTAAAGATATCTTGACCAAACTCGGCATTTGTTAGTTTTACTATGCTCCTCATATATATGCAATATCCTATTAAGATCGGACCATTATATCAAATAGCTGCCATAGGTCGAAAATTAAGTTGTTGTATGAAAAAAAGTTTTGCTTATAAAGATATCTTGACCAAACTCGGCATTTATTAGTTTTACTATGCTCCCCACATATATGCAAAATCCTATTAAGATCGGACCACTATATCAAATAGATGCCATAGGAACGATTGCTCGAAAATCAAGTTATTATATGAAAAAAAGTTTTGTTTATCAAGATATCTTGACCAAACTCGGCATTTATTAGTTTTACTATGCTCCCCACATATATGCAAAATCCTATTAAGATCGGACCACTATATCAAATAGCTGCCATAGGTCGAAAATTAAGTTGTTGTATGAAAACAGGTTCTGCTTATAAAGATATCTTGACCAAACTCGGCATTTGTTAGTTTTACTATGCTCCTCATATATATGCAATATCCTATTAAGATCGGACCACTATATCAAATACGAACGATCGGTCGAAAATTAAGTTGTTGTATGAAAACCATGCTTTTTTATCTAGATATCTTGACTTACCTCGGCATTTATTAGTTTTACTATGCTCCTCATATATATGCAAAATTCTATTAAGATCGGACCACTATATCATAAAGCTGCCATTGGAACGATCGGTCGAAAATTAAGGTGTTGCATGAAAAAATGTTTTGATTATAAATATATCTTGACCAAACTCGGCATTTATTAGTTTTACTATGCTCCTCAAATATATGCAAAATCCTATTAAGATCGGACCACTATATCATATAACTGCCATAGGAACGATCTGTCGAAAATTAAGTTGTATGTAAAAAAGTTGTGTTTATCAAAATATCTTGACCAAACTCGGCATTTATTAGTTTTACAATGCTCCCCACATATATGAAAAATCCTATTAAGATCGGAATACTGTATCATATTGCTACCATAGGAACGATCGGTCAAAAATCAAGCAATTGTATGATAAAAAGTTTTGTTTATTAAGATTTCTTGACCAAAGTCGGCGTTTATTAGTTTGACAATGCTCCCCACATATATGCAAAATCCTATTAAGATCGGACCACTATATGAAATAGCTGTATCATATAGCTACCATAGCAACGATCGGTCGAAAATCAAGCTATTGTATGAGAAACAGTTTGGTTTATTAAGATTTCTTGACCAAAGTTGGCATTTATTAGTTTTACAATGCTCCCCACATATATGCAAAATGCTATTAAGATCGGACCACTATATCATATAACTGCCATAGGAACGATCTGTCGAAAATTAAGTTGTATGAAAAAAAGTTATGTTTATCAAAATATCTTGACCAAACTCGGCATTTATTAGTTTTACAGTGCTCCCCACATATATGCAAAATCCTATTAAGATCGGACCACTATATCATATAGCTGCCATAGGAACGATCGGTCGAAAATTAAAGAGTTGTTTGAAAAAGAATGTTGTTAATCAAGATATCTTGACGAAACACAGCATTTATTAGTTTTACTATGCTCCTCACATATATGCAAAATCCTATTAAGATCGGAATACTGTATCATATAGCTACCATAGGAACGTACGGCAAAAATCAAGCTATTGTATGAGAAGAAGTTATGTTTATTAAGATTTCTTGACCAAAGTCGGCGTTTATTAGTTTGACAATGCTCCCCACATATATGCAAAATCCTATTAAGATCGGACCACTATATCATATAGCTGTATCATATAACTGCCATAGGAACGATCTGTCGAAAATTAAGTTGTATGAAAAAAAGTTATGTTTATCAAAATATCTTGACCGAACTCGGCATTTATTAGTTTTACAATGCTCCCCACATATATGCAAAATCCTATTAAGATCGGACCACTATATCATATAGCTGCCATAGGAACGATCGGTCGAAAATTAAAGAGTTGTTTGAAAGAGAATGTCGTTTATCAAGATATCTTGACCAATCACAGCATTTATTAGTTTTACTATGCACATCATATATATGCAACATTCTATTAAGATCGGAATACTGTATCATACAGCTACCATAGGAACGATCGGTCAAAAATCAAGCTATTGTATGAGAAAAAGTTTTGTTTATTAAGATTTCTTGACCAAAGTCGGCGTTTATTAGTTTTACCATGCTCCCAAATATATGCAAATTCTTATTAAGATTGGATCACTATATCATATAGCTGCCATAGGAACGATCGGTCGAAAATTATATATAGCACAGCATTTATTAATTTTACTATGCTTCTCATATAAGTGCAAAATCCTATTAAGATCGGAATACTGTATCATATAGCTACCATAGGAACGATCGGTCAAAAATCAAGCTATTGTATGAGAAAAAGTTTTGTTCATTAAGATTTCTTGACCAATGTCGGCGTTTATTAGTTTGACAATGCTCCCCACATATATTTATTTATTTATTTATTTATTAATGGTTGACAAAACGAGTGTCTTCCTCATTATACATACAATACATAATGGAATTATATGCTAAAAGCCTAGTTAGATAACACAGTTCTCTAAATAGCATCACCGACCGATGGAGGTGTTTTAGTTGTCAGTCCGGCCAGCTGTGCCCCTTTTCACAGCTAAATTTGTCAGTGACGCTATTAGAGCCGACATCTAAGCAGAAGGGAGTAAGTAGGAAAAAAGTGTTCTTAAGTAAAATTAAAAATAATCTTAGTTTGCTATATTAATTAATAAAATACAATAAATAAGAAAAAGGAAAGTAAGAAGATTGTAAATAAAGTAAAGAAATTTAAGCTAGATGTATAGAGTGTTAAGTAGATAGGACAGAGAGAAAAGTAATGGAAATCACCGACCCGGTGGGGGAAAATTTACAGCCTGTCCGGCAAGCTATGCCCCTGCTCATAGCTGGGAATGGTCAGTGACTTCCCGAAGGTATCCTGAAAGCAACGATTTTATTAGGGGTAGAGAAAGTTCTATAGAGAAAACGTGATGCAAACTATTATAATTTTTACATAGCACGCGAAAAGGATTGTGCATAGCGTAGTCTGTTGTGCACGTAGACAGGAATAAGGGGCGGTAATTTCTGGTTGGTCTAGACGGAACAGAGAATTGAAGACGCCCTAGCAGAAAAGGAGAATCTATATCGCCAATAATCAACTTATGTAGAAGGACAACACCAAGAATTGTCCTACGGTTGGTTAATGACGGAAGGTTAAGAAGAAGCAGCCTGCTGGAGTAGGATGGCAAACGAAGATTAGGGTCCCAATTTAAACCTCGTAAGGCAAAAAGCAGAACTTGCTTCTGAACAGATTCAATACGATCCTGGCTATTGTTATACTGCGGAGACCAGATGCAAGAGCAGTATTCAAGGATAGGGCCGAACAAGAGAGATGTACAGAAGTTTCGTTATAAAAGGATCGTTAAACTCTTTAGACCATCGTTTAATGAATCCAAGTACACATTTTGCCTCATTAACGATGGTATCTATGTGAAGATTGAAACAGAGTTTAGAATCAAAAAGAACGCCTAGATCCTTAACTGTTAGTATACGTTGCAAAGGGGTATTGTCGATTGTATAACTGACAAGATAAGGTGTAGTACGATAAAATGTCATAAACATACACTTTGAACAATTCAGATGCAATTGATTGGCCGAACACCAAAGTTGCATAGCGTTCAAATCGTCTTGTAGACGAGAATGATGTAGGGGATTAGTGTATGATAGAATAAGTTTCACATCATCCGCATACATGAGTACACGGGCATGTGATATAACAGAGGGGAGATCATTTATAAAAAGAGTAAAGAGTAAAGGTCCAAGATGACTACCTTGAGGAACACCAGAAGTAACGTGAACCTGTTTAGAGGTAGTCTGCCTCAGCATTACTCTTTGGGTCCTACCTTTTAAATAAGAATTTATCCAAAGCAAAAGAGACGGAGGGAAACCTATTCGGTCAAGTTTAAAAAGTAAAATGTCATGATGCACAGGGTCAAACGCCTTACTGAAGTCAGTATAAATGACATCAGTTTGCATTTTCGAAAGAAAGGCATCATTTACCAAGGAAGTAAATTCAAGCAGATTGGCCGTAGTTGACCGATTCTTTACGAATCCATGTTGAACAGGGGAAACAACTGATTTGCAGAAATGCTGCAAATTCGAATTGATTATTTTTCAAATAATTTAGGAATAGCGGACAGTTTTGCAATGCCCCTGTAATTTTGTATATCAGACTTTCCACCTTTCTTGTGGAGAGGAATGATATAAGATTCTTTCCAAAGAGATGGAAATACAGAAGATTCAAGAGATAGATTAAAAAGCTTTTGCAATGGATAAAGAAGGGAAGAACTACACTCCTTGAGTAGACAACTAGGAATATTGTCAGGCCCAGGAGAGTAAGAAGATTTTAAAGAGTTTATAGCTGAAAGGAGAGAGGAGTGTGAAATAATAGGAGGAGGTATAGAACTAGAGGAAGAAATAGTATAAGGATAAGAATTATTATTAGGACAGACTGAGGAGTAAGTAGATTGGAAAAAATTAGCAAAGAGGTTAGCAGAATCAGAGTCATTACTAGCTTTATCCATCCCGAAAGAAAAGAAGTTGGCAAACTTGAAGATTTACGCTTTAAGTTTACAAAATTGTAAAACTGTCTCGGATTTTGGGCAAATTGCCTTTTACAACGAGTTAGATAATTCTCATAGCATTGAGAATTCAGAAGAAAAAAGTTCGACTTGGCTATGGAATATTTAGCCAAGTCTGTACACGAACCAGACTTTTTAAACTTTTTAAAATATTTAGATTTTAAGTTTTTAAGATGTGACAATCTGGGAGTAAACCAGGGTGGTTTTGAAGAAGTAGTCGAAGGAATTGACTTGGGAATGCTCATATCTAAGAGGGAGTTTAGGGTGCTATAAAAAAAAGTAATAGCAGTATTCATATCAACCGAGTCATATTAAGAAAGACCAATCGGTTGCATAAATAAGCTGATTCAGCAATGAATAATTTCCTTTGCGAAAGCAGGGGCGGGGCTTATTGGCTGATGAGCACGAAATGAGACGATTACAATTGAACATTGTAATCTCTAAAGTAGGATGATATACATCCTCAGGAAGAGATAAAGGAGGGTACCTAGACACATTAGAGATAAGGTAGTTGTTAACAAATACAAGGTCAAGTGTTCTATTCAAATGATTAGAAATTGAATTGATTTGAAACAACGAAAGATCAAGCATGCAGTCTATAAAATCATGCTGTGCTAAGGGCACTAGATAATTTTCGGCAGTGAATAATGACCAAGAGATGTTCGGCAAATTAAAATCACCCAACACCATAAATAGATCATTATCACGCACGTGTGAAGAAACTTCTTTAATACAAGTAATATGTTTCATATAAACTTGAATATCAGAAGAAGGAGGAACATAAGAGCATGTAATATAGATATTCCGTGTAGGAAAAGACACCTTGACTGAGATAATTTCAGCGTCAGTAGGCGTACTAAAACAGAAAAGTTCTGACTGGAGAGTGGCTTTAACGGCAATTAACACCCCACCACCTCGAGTCGGTCGATCATTTCTATGCAAAATAAAACTATTCAAAAATACCTCAAAATCGGATATGGTTGAATTTAACCATGTTTCGGAAAATGCTATTATATCCGAGTCGAAGGAAGTACTGGCTATGAAAAGATTTTTAAGCTTTGAAATAAGACCTCTGACATTCTGATAATGAATACAGATTTGGTCAGAAAATGAAGTTAGTTTTTTGGGGCAGAAATGGTACCCGGTATTGAAGGGGCTGGAAGGGTGACAGGCTGGTTACGCTTTTTTGGCTTGAACTCGTGAACAATCATGTGTGGAGGCCAAAATTTGGGATCACAAATGATTGGGAACATATCATGTGAAACATTTATTTTGAATGATGATATTTCACGAGGGTGGAGAAATTAAATTTGGTTATTGACACGCTAGCAGAAGATTTGCTAGCAATATAGGCTGCCAATGACTCAGAAGTGGTGTCCGATGAAAGTCGAGACACAAAAACTTGCCTACGAGGGGCAACAACCGTTAAAGTTGGTGCTGATGGGGCTGCAGGTAGTACAGGAGATGGAGGAGCTAACGAGGCACCATGATTGTGTTTAACAGGAGCTGACGGGGCTGAGGCAGTTTGGATAACTGGGACGGTATCAGGTACGGGCTCTGCTGGAACTACTATAGGGGATAAAACGGGGGTAATTGGGCAGTCGCTTGGGGAAGGCGATAAAGACAACATTGGAGATAAATCCATGTTGCCAGGAAGGGACAAGAAAGGCGTAAGATCGGACCACAATATCAAATAGCTGCCATAGGAACTATCGGTCGAAAATTAAGCTGTTGTATGAAAAAAAGTTTTGCTTATAAAGATATCTTGACCAAACTCGGTATTTTGTTAGTTTTAGTATGCTCCTCATATATATGCAATATCCTATTAAGATCGGACCACTATATCAAATAACTGCCATAGGAACGATCGGTCGAAAATTAAGTTGTTGTATGAAAAACATGCTTTTTTATCTAGATATCTTGACTAACCTCGGCATTTATTAGTTTTACTATGCTCCTCATATATATGCAAAATCCTATTAAGATCGGACCACTATATCAAATAGCTGCCATAGGAACGATAGGTCGAAAATTAAGTTGTTGTATGAAAAAAAGTTTTGCTTATAAAGATATCTTGACCAAACTCGGCATTTATTAGTTTTACTATGCTCCCCACATATATGCAAAATCCTATTAAGATCGGACCACTATATCATATAGCTGCCATAGGAACGATCGGTCGAAAATTAAGTTGTTGTATGAAAAAAAGTTTTGCTTATAAAGATATCTTGACCAAACTCGGCATTTATTAGTTTTACTATGCTCCTCATATATATGCAATATCCTATTAAGATCGGACCACTATATCAAATAGCTGCCATAGGAACGATCGGTCGAAAATTAAGTTGTTGTATGAAAAAAAATTAGTTTATCAAGATATCTTGACCAAACTTGGCATTTAAAAGCTTTACTGTACTCATCATATATATGCAAAATCCTATTAAGATCGGACCACTATATCAAATAGATGCCATAGGAACGAATGCTCGAAAATCAAGTTATTGTATGAAAAAAAGTTTTGCTTATCAAGATTTCTTGACCAAACTCGGCATTTATTAGTTTTACTATGCTCCCCAAATATATGCAAAATCCTATTAAGGTTGGACCACTATATCAAATAGCTGCCATAGGAACGATCGGTCGAAAATTAAGTTGTTGTATGAAAAAAAGTTTTGTTTATCAAGATATCTTGACCAAACTCGGCATTTATTAGTTTTACTATGCTCCTCATATATATGCAAAATCCTATTAAGATCGGACCACTATATCAAATAGCTGCCATAGGAACGATAGGTCGAAAATTAAGTTGTTGTATGAAAAAAAGTTTTGCTTATAAAGATATCTTGACCAAACTCGGCATTTATTAGTTTTACTATGCTCCCCAAATATATGCAAAATCCTATTAAGATCGGACCACTATATCAAATAGCTGCCATAGGAACGATCGGTCGAAAATTAAGGTGTTGTATGAAAAAAAGTTTTGCTTATAAAGATATCTTGACCAAACTCGGCATTTATTAGTTTTACTATGCTCCCCAAATATATGCAAAATCCTATTAAGATCGGACCACTATATCAAATAGCTGCCATAGGAACGATCGGTCGAAAATTAAGTTATTGTATGAAAAAAAGTTTTGTTTATCAAGATATCTTGACCAAACTCGGCATTTATTAGTTTTACTATGCTCCCCACATATATGCAATATCCTATTAAGATCGGACCACTATATCAAATAGCTGCCATAGGAACGATCGGTCGAAAATTAAGTTGTTGTATGAAAAAAAGTTTTGCTTATAAAGATATCTTGACCAAACTCGGCATTTATTAGTTTTACTATGCTCCCCACATATATGCAAAATCCTATTAAGATCGGACCACTATATCATAATAGCTGCCATAGGAACGATCGGTCGAAAATTAAGGTGTTGTATGAAAAAAAGTTTTGCTTATAAAGATATCTTGACCAAACTCGGCATTTGTTAGTTTTACTATGCTCCTCATATATATGCAATATCCTATTAAGATCGGACCACTATATCAAATAGCTGCCATAGGAACGATAGGTCGAAAATTAAGTTGTTGTATGAAAAAAAGTTTTGCTTATAAAGATATCTTGAGCAAACGCGGCATTTATTAGTTTTACTATGCTCCCCACATATAAGCAAAATCCTATTAAGATCGGACCACTATATCAAATAGCTGCCATAGGAACGATCGGTCGAAAATTAAGGTGTTGTATGAAAAAAAGTTTTGTTTATAAAGATATCTTGACCAAACTCGGCATTTGTTAGTTTTACTATGCTCCTCATATATATGCAATATCCTATTAAGATCGGACCACTATATCAAATAGCTGCCATAGGAACGATCGGTCGAAAATTAAGGTGTTGTATGAAAAAAGTTTTGCTTATAAAGATATCTTGACCAAACTCGGCATTTGTTAGTTTTACTATGCTCCTCATATATATGCAATATCCTATTAAGATCGGACCACTATATCAAATAGCTGCCATAGGAACGATAGGTCGAAAATTAAGTTGTTGTATGAAAAAAAGTTTTGCTTATAAAGATATCTTGACCAAACTCGGCATTTATTAGTTTTACTATGCTCCCCACATATATGCAAAATCCTATTAAGATCGGACCACTATATCATATAGCTGCCATAGGAACTATCGGTCGAAAATTAAGGTGTTGTATGAAAAAAAGTTTTGCTTATAAAGATATCTTGACCAAACTCGGCATTTGTTAGTTTTACTATGCTCCTCATATATATGCAATATCCTATTAAGATCGGACCACTATATCAAATAGCTGCCATAGGAACGATAGGTCGAAAATTAAGTTGTTGAATGAAAAGCATGCTTTTTTATCTAGATATCTTCACCAAACTCGGCATTTGTTAGTTTTACTATGCTCCTCATATATATGCAATATCCTATTAAGATCGGACCACTATATCAAATAGCTGCCATAGGAACGATAGGTCGAAAATTAAGTTGTTGTATGAAAAAAAGTTTTGCTTATAAAGATATCTTGACCAAACTCGGCATTTATTAGTTTTACTATGCTCCCCATATATATGCAAAATCCTATTAAGATCGGACCACTATATCAAATAGCTGCCATAGGAACGATCGGTCGAAAATTAAGGTGTTGTATGAAAAAAATTTTGTTTATCAAGATATCTTGACCAAACTCGGCATTTATTAGTTTTACTATGCTCCTCATATATATGCAAAATCCTATTAAGATCGGACCACTATATCAAATAGCTGCCATAGGAACGATCGGTCGAAAATTAAGGTGTTGTATGAAAAAAAGTTTTGTTTATCAAGATATCTTGACCAAACTCGGCATTTATTAGTTTTACTATGCTCCCCACATATATGCAAAATCCTATTAAGATCGGACCACTATATCAAATAGCTGCCATAGGAACGATCGGTCGAAAATTAAGGTGTTGTATGAAAAAAAGTTTTGCTTATAAAGATATCTTGACCAAACTCGGCATTTGTTAGTTTTACTATGCTCCTCATATATATGCAATATCCTATTAAGATCGGACCACTATATCAAATAGCTGCCATAGGAACGATAGGTCGAAAATTAAGTTGTTGTATGAAAAAAAGTTTTGCTTATAAAGATATCTTGACCAAACTCGGCATTTATTAGTTTTACTATGCTCCTCACATATATGCAAAATCCTATTAAGATCGGACCACTATATCATATAGCTGCCATAGGAACGATCGGTCGAAAATTAAGTTGTTGTATGAAAAAAAGTTTTGCTTATAAAGATATCTTGACCAAACTCGGCATTTATTAGTTTTACTATGCTCCCCACATATATGCAAAATCCTATTAAGATCGGACCACTATATCATAAAGCTGCCATAGGAACGATCGGTCGAAAATTAAGGTGTTGTATGAAAAAATGTTTTGCTTATAAAGATATCTTGACCAAACTCGGCATTTGTTAGTTTTACTATGCTCCTCATATATATGCAAAATCCTATTAAGATCGGACCACTATATCAAATAGCTGCCATAGGAACGATCGGTCGAAAATTAAGTTGTTGTATGAAAAAAAGTTTTGCTTATCAAGATATCTTGACCAAACTCGGCATTTATTAGTTTTACTATGCTCCTCATATATGTGCAAAATCCTATTAAGATCGGACCACTATATCAAATAGCTGCCATAGGAACGATCGGTCGAAAAGTAGGATCTTGTATGAAAAACATTTTGTTTTTCAAGATATCTTGACCAAACTCGGCATTTATTAGTTTTACTATGCTCCCCACATATATATGCAAAATCCTATTAAGATCGGACCACTATATCAAATAGCTGCCATAGGAACGATCGGTCGAAAATTAAGGTGTTGTATGAAAAAAAGTTTTGTTTATAAAGATATCTTGACCAAACTCGGCATTTGTTAGTTTTACTATGCTCCCCATATATATGCAAAATCCTATTAAGATCGGACCACTATATCAAATAGCTGCCATAGGAACGATCGGTCGAAAATTAAGTTTTTGTATGAAAAAACATTTTGTTTATCAAGATATCTTGACCAAACTCGGCATTTATTAGTTTTACTATGCTCCTCACATATATGCAAAATCCTATTAAGATCGGACCACTATATCAAATAGCTGCCATAGGAACTATCGGTCGAAAATTAAGGTGTTGTATGAAAAAAAGTTTTGCTTATAAAGATATCTTGACCAAATTCGGCATTTGTTAGTTTTACTATGCTCCCCACATATATGCAAAATCCTATTAAGATCGGACCATTATATCAAATAGCTGCCATGGGAACTATCGGTCGAAAATTAAGGTGATGCATGAAAAAATGTTTTGCTTATAAAGATATCTTCACCAAACTCGGCATTTGTTAGTTTTACTATGCTCCTCATATATATGCAATATCCTATTAAGATCGGACCACTATATCAAATAGCTGCCATAGGAACGATCGGTCGAAAATTAAGTTGTTGTATGAAAAAAAGTTTTGCTTATAAAGATATCTTGACCAAGCTCGGCATTTATTAGTTTTACTATGCTCCTCAAATATATGCAAAATCCTATTAAGATCGGTCGAAAATTAAGGTGTTGTATTAAAAAGAATGTTATTTATCAAGCTATCTCGACCAAACTCGGCATTTATTAGTTTTACTATGCACCTCATTTATATGCAAAATCCTATTAAGATCGGACCATTATATCAAATAGCTGCCATAGGAACGATCGGTCGAAAATTAAGTTGTTGTATGAAAAAAAGTTTTGCTTATCAAGATATCTTGACCAAACTCGGCATTTATTAGTTTTACTATGCTCCCCACATATATGCAAAATCCTATTAAGATCGGACCACTATATCATAAAGCTGCCATAGGAACTATCGGTCGAAAATTAAGGTGTTGCATGAAAAAATGTTTTGCTTATAAAGATATCTTGACCAAACTCGGCATTTGTTAGTTTTACTATGCTCCTCATATATATGCAATATCCTATTAAGATCGGACCACTATATCAAATAGCTGCCATAGGAACGATAGGTCGAAAATTAAGTTGTTGTATGAAAAAAAGTTTTGCTTATAAAGATATCTTGACCAAACTCGGCATTTATTAGTTTTACTATGCTCCCCACATATATGCAAAATCCTATTAAGATCGGACCACTATATCATATAGCTGCCATAGGAACGATCGGTCGAAAATTAAGGTGTTGTATGAAAAAAATTTTGTTTATCAAGATATCTTGACCAAACTCGGCATTTATTAGTTTTACTATGCTCCCCATATATATGCAAAATCCTATTAAGATCGGACCACTATATCATATAGCTGCCATAGGAACGATCGGTCGAAAATTAAGTTGTTGTATGAAAAAAGTTTTGCTTATAAAGATATCTTGACCAAACTCGGCATTTATTAGTTTTACTATGCTCCCCATATATATGCAAAATCCTATTAAGATCGGACCACTATATCATATAGCTGCCATAGGAACGATCGGTCGAAAATTAAGTTGTTGTATGAAAAAAGTTTTGCTTATAAAGATATCTTGACCAAACTCGGCATTTATTAGTTTTACTATGCTCCCCACATATATGCAAAATCCTATTAAGATCGGACCACTATATCATATAGCTGCCATAGGAACGATCGGTCGAAAATTAAGTTGTTGTATGAAAACAGGTTTTGTTTATCAAGATATCTTGACCAAACTCGGCATTTATTAGTTTTACTATGCTCCCCACATATATGCAAAATCCTATTAAGATCGGACCACTATATCAAATAGCTGCCATAGGAACGATCGGTCGAAAAGTAGGATCTTGTATGAAAAACATTTTGTTTTTCAAGATATCTTGACCAAAATCGGCATTTATTAGTTTTACAATGCTCCTCATATATATGCAAAATCCTATCAATACCGGACCACTATATCAAATAGCTGCCATAGGAACGATCGGTTGAAATGTAGGATCTTGTATGAAAAACATTTTGTTTTTCAAGATATCTTGACCAAAATCGGCATTTGTTAGTTTTACTATGCTCCTCATATATATGCAAAATCCTATCAATATCGGACCACTATATCAAATAGCTGCCATAGGAACGATCGGTCGAAAATTAAGTTGTTGTATGAAAAAAAGTTTTGTTTATAAAGATATCTTGACCAAACTCGGCATTTGTTAGTTTTACTGTACTCCTCATATATATGCAAAATCCTATTAAGATCGGACCACTATATCAAATAGCTGCCATAGGAACGATCGGTCGAAAATTAAGTTGTTGTATGAAAAAAAGTTTTGTTTATCAAGATATCTTGACCAAACTCGGCATTTATTAGTTTTACTATGCTCCCCATATATATGCAAAATCCTATTAAGATCGGACCACTATATCAAATAGCTGCCATAGGAACGATCGGTCGAAAATTAAGGTGTTGTATGAAAAAAAATTTTGTTTATCAAGATATCTTGACCAAACTCGGCATTTATTAGTTTTACTATGCTCCCCATATATATGCAATATCCTATTAAGATCGGACCACTATATCAAATAGCTGCCATAGGAACGATCGGTCGAAAATTAAGGTGTTGTATGAAAAAAATTTTGTTTATCAAGATATCTTGACCAAACTCGGCATTTATTAGTTTTACTATGCTCCTCATATATATGCAAAATCCTATTAAGATCGGACCACTATATCAAATAGCTGCCATAGGAACGATCGGTCGAAAATTAAGGTGTTGTATGAAAAACATTTTGTTTATCAAGATATCTTGACTAACCTCGGCATTTATTAGTTTTACTATGCTCCTCATATAAACGCTAGATCCTATTAAGATCGGACCACTAAATCAAATTGCTGCCATAGGAACGATCGGTCGAAAATTAAGTTGTTGTATGAAAAAAAGTTTTGTTTATCAAGATATCTTGACCAATCTCGGCATTTATTAGTTTTACTATGCTCCCCACATATATGCAAAATCCTATTAAGATCGGACCACTATATCATATTGCTGCCATAGGAACGATCGGTCAAACAGTAGGTTGTTATATGAAAAAAAGTTTTGTTTAACAAGATATCTTGACCAATCTCGGCATTTATTAGTTTTACTATGCTCCCCACATATATGCAAAATCCTATTAAGATCGGACCACTATATCATATAGCTACCATAGGAACGATCGGTCGAAAATTAAGTTTTTGTATGAAAAAACCTTTTGTTTATCAAGATATCTTGACCAAACTCGGCATTTATTAGTTTTACTATGCTCCTCATATATATGCAAAATCCTATTAAGATCGGACCACTATATCAAATAGCTGCCATAGGAACGATCGGTCGAAAATTAAGTTGTTGTATGAAAAAAAGTTTTGTTTATCAAGATATCTTGACCAAACTCGGCATTTATTAGTTTTACTATGCTCCTCATATATATGCAAAATCCTATTAAGATCGGACCACTATATCAAATAGCTGCCATAGGAACGATCGGTCGAAAATTAAGGTTGTTGTATGAAAAAAAGTTTTGCTTATAAAGATATCTTGACCAAACTCGGCATTTATTAGTTTTACTATGCTCCCACATATATATGCAAAATCCTATTAAGATCGGACCACTATATCAAATAGCTGCCATAGGAACGATCGGTCGAAAATTAAGTTGTTGTATGAAAAAAGTTTTGCTTATAAAGATATCTTGAACAAACGCGGCATTTATTAGTTTTACTATGCTCCCCACATATAAGCAAAATCCTATTAAGATCGGACCACTATATCTTATAGCTGCCATAGGAACGATCGGTCGAAAATTAAGGTGTTGTATGAAAAAAAGTTTTGCTTATAAAGATATCTTGACCAAACTCGGCATTTATTAGTTTTACTATACTCCGCACATATATGCAAATTTCTATTAAGATCGGACCACTATATCATTTAGCTGCCTAGGAACGATCGGTCGAAAATTAAGTTGTTGTATGAAAACAGGTTTTGTTTATCAAGATATCTTGACCAAGCTCGGCATTTATTAGTTTTACTATGCTCCCCACATATATATGCAAAATCCTATTAAGATCGGACCACTATATCATATAGCTGCCATAGGAACGATCGGTCGAAAATTAAGGTGTTGTATGAAAAAAATTTTGTTTATCAAGATATCTTGACCAAACTCGGCATTTATTAGTTTTACTATGCTCCCACATATATATGCAAAATCCTATTAAGATCGGACCACTATATCATAATAGCTGCCATAGGAACGATCGGTCGAAAATTAAGTTGTTGTATGAAAAAAAGTTTTGCTTATAAAGATATCTTGACCAAACTCGGCATTTATTAGTTTTACTATGCTCCCCAAATATATGCAAAATCCTATTAAGATCGGACCACTATATCATATAGCTGCCATAGGAACGATCGGTCGAAAATTAAGTTGTTGTATGAAAAAAGTTTTGCTTATAAAGATATCTTGACCAAACTCGGCATTTATTAGTTTTACTATGCTCCCCACATATATGCAAAATCCTATTAAGATCGGACCACTATATCATATAGCTGCCATAGGAACGATCGGTCGAAAATTAAGTTGTTGTATGAAAAAAGTTTTGTTTATCAAGATATCTTGACCAAACTCGGCATTTGTTAGTTTTACTATGCTCCTCATATATGTGCAAAATCCTATTAAGATCGGACCACTATATCAAATAGCTGCCATAGGAACGATCGGTCGAAAATTAAGTTATTGTATGAAAAAAAGTTTTGTTTATCAAGATATCTTGACCAAACTCGGCATTTATTAGTTTTACTATGCTCCTCATATATGTGCAAAATCCTATTAAGATCGGACCACTATATCAAATAGCTGCCATAGGAACGATCGGTCGAAAATAAAGTTATTGTATGAAAAAAAGTTTTGTTTATCAAGATATCTTGACCAAACTCGGCATTTATTAGTTTTACTATGCTCCCCACATATATGCAAAATCCTATTAAGATCGGACCACTATATCATATAGCTGCCATAGGAACGATCGGTCGAAAATTAAGTTGTTGTATGAAAAAATGTTTTGTTTATCAAGATATCTTGACCAAACTCGGCATTTATTAGTTTTACTATGCTCCTCATATATATGCAAAATCCTATTAAGATCGGACCACTATATCATATAGCTGCCATAGGAACGATCGGTCGAAAATTAAGTTGTTGTATGAAAAAAAGTTTTGTTTATCAAGATATCTTGACCAAACTCGGCATTTATTAGTTTTACTATGCTCCCCAAATATATGCAAAATCCTGTTAAGATCGGACCACTATATCAAATAGCTGCCATAGGAACGATCGGTCGAAAATTAAGTTGTTGTATGAAAAAAAGTTTTGCTTATAAAGATATCTTGACCAAACTCGGCATTTATTAGTTTTACTATGCTCCTCATATATATGCATAACCCTATTAAGATCGGACCACTGTATCATATAGCTGCCATAGGAACGATCGGTCGAAAATTAAGTTGTTGTATGAAAAAAAGTTTTGTTTATCAAGATATCTTGACCAAACTCGGCATTTATTAGTTTTACTATGCTCCCCATATATATGCAAAATCCTATTAAGATCGGACCACTATATCATATAGCTGCCATAGGAACGATCGGTCGAAAATTAAGTTGTTGTATGAAAAAAGTTTTGTTTATCAAGATATCTTGACCAAACTCGGCATTTATTAGTTTTACTATGCTCCTCATATATATGCAAATCCTATTAAGATCGGACCACTGTATCATATAGCTGCCATAGGAACGATCGGTCGATATTTAAGTTGTAGTATGAAAAAAAGTTTTGTTTATCAAGATATCTTGACCAAACTCGGCATTTATTAGTTTTACTATGCTCCCCACATATATGCAAAATCCTATTAAGATCGGACCACTATATCATATAGCTGCCATAGGAACGATCGGTCGAAAATTAAGGTGTTGTATGAAAAAAAGTTTTGCTTATAAAGATATCTTGACCAAACTCGGCATTTGTTAGTTTTACTATGCTCCTCATATATATGCAATATCCTATTAAGATCGGACCACTATATCAAATAGCTGCCATAGGAACGATAGGTCGAAAATTAAGTTGTTGTATGAAAAAAGTTTTGCTTATAAAGATATCTTGACCAAACTCGGCATTTATTAGTTTTACTATGCTCCCCACATATATGCAAAATCCTATTAAGATCGGACCACTATATCAAATAGCTGCCATAGGAACGATCGGTCGAAAATTAAGTTGTTGTATGAATGTTTATAAAGATATCTTGACCAAACTCGGCATTTATTAGTTTTACTATGCTCCCCACATATATGCAAAATCCTATTAAGATCGGACCACTATATCATATAGCTGCCATAGGAACGATCGGTCGAAAATTAAGTTGTTGTATGAAAAAAAGTTTTGTTTATCAAGATATCTTGACCAAACTCGGCATTTATTAGTTTTACTATGCTCCCCACATATATGCAAAATCCTATTAAGATCGGACCACTATATCATATAGCTGCCATAGGAACGATCGGTCGAAAATTAAGTTGTTGTATGAAAAAAAGTTTTGTTTATCAAGATATCTTGACCAAACTCGGCATTTATTAGTTTTACTATGCTCCCCACATATATGCAAAATCCTATTAAGATCGGACCACTATATCATATAGCTGCCATAGGAACGATCGGTCGAAAATTAAGTTGTTGTATGAAAAAAAGTTTTGTTTATCAAGATATCTTGACCAAACTCGGCATTTATTAGTTTTACTATGCTCCCCACATATATGCAAAATCCTATTAAGATCGGACCACTATATCATATAGCTGCCATAGGAACGATCGGTCGAAAATTAAGTTGTTGTATGAAAAAAGGTTTTGTTTATCAAGATATCTTGACCAAGCTCGGCATTTATTAGTTTTACTATGCTCCTCATATATATGCAAAATCCTATTAAGATCGGACCACTATATCATATAGCTGCCATAGGAACGATCGGTCGAAAATTAAGTTGTTGTATGAAAAAAAGTTTTGTTTATCAAGATATCTTGACCAAACTCGGCATTTATTAGTTTTACTATGCTCCCCAAATATATGCAAAATCCTATTAAGATCGGACTACTATATCATATAGCTGCCATAGGAACGATCGGTCGAAAATTAAGTTGTTGTATGAAAAAAGGTTTTGTTTATAAAGATATCTTGACCAAACTCGGCATTTGTTAGTTTTACTATGCTCCCCATATATATGCAAAATCCTATTAAGGTTGGACCACTATATCATATAGCTGCCATAGGAACGATCGGTCGAAAATTAAGTTGTTGTATGAAAAAAAGTTATGTTTATCAAGATATCTTGACCAAACTCGGCATTTATTAGTTTTACTATGCTCCCCACATATATGCAAAATCCTATTAAGATCGGACCACTATATCATATAGCTGCCATAGGAACGATCGGTCGAAAATTAAGTTGTTGTATGAAAAAAAGTTATGTTTATCAAGATATCTTGACCAAACTCGGCATTTATTAGTTTTACTATGCTCCCCACATATATGCAAAATCCTATTAAGATCGGACCACTATATCATATAGCTGCCATAGGAACGATCGGTCGAAAATTAAGTTGTTGTATGAAAAAAGTTTTGTTTATCAAGATATCTTGACCAAACTCGGCATTTATTAGTTTTACTATGCTCCCCACATATATGCAAAATCCTATTAAGATCGGACCACTATATCATATAGCTGCCATAGGAACGATCGGTCGAAAATTAAGTTGTTGTATGAAAAAATGTTTTGTTTATCAAGATATCTTGACCAAACTCGGCATTTATTAGTTTTACTATGCTCCTCATATATATGCAAAATCCTATTAAGATCGGACCACTATATCAAATAGCTGCCATAGGAACGATCGGTCGAAAATTAAGTTGTTGTATGAAAAAAGTTTTGCTTATCAAGATATCTTGACCAAACTCGGCATTTATTAGTTTTACTATGCTCCCCACATATATGCAAAATCCTATTAAGATCGGACCACTATATCATATAGCTGCCATAGGAACGATCGGTCGAAAATTAAGTTGTTGTATGAAAAAATGTTTTGTTTATCAAGATATCTTGACCAAACTCGGCATTTATTAGTTTTACTATGCTCCCCACATATATGCAAAATCCTATTAAGATCGGACCACTATATCATATAGCTGCCATAGGAACGATCGGTCGAAAATTAAGTTGTTGTATGAAAAACAGGTTTTGTTTATCAAGATATCTTGACCAAACTCGGCATTTATTAGTTTTACTATGCTCCCCACATATATGCAAAATCCTATTAAGATCGGACCACTATATCATATAGCTGCCATAGGAACGATCGGTCGAAAATTAAGTTGTTGTATGAAAAAATGTTTTGTTTATCAAGATATCTTGACCAAACTCGGCATTTATTAGTTTTACTATGCTCCTCATATATATGCAAAATCCTATTAAGATCGGACCACTATATCAAATAGCTGCCATAGGAACGATCGGTCGAAAATTAAGTTGTTGTATGAAAAAAATTTTGTTTATCAAGATATCTTGACCAAACTCGGCATTTATTAGTTTTACTATGCTCCCCAAATATATGCAAAATCCTATTAAGATCGGACCACTATATCATATAGCTGCCATAGGAACGATCGGTCGAAAATTAAGTTGTTGTATGAAAAAAGTTTTGTTTATAAAGATATCTTGACCAAACTCGGCATTTATTAGTTTTACTATGCTCCCCACATATATGCAAAATCCTATTAAGATCGGACCACTATATCATATAGCTGCCATAGGAACGATCGGTCGAAAATTAAGTTGTTGTATGAAAAAGGTTTTGTTTATCAAGATATCTTGACCAAGCTCGGCATTTATTAGTTTTACTATGCTCCCCACATATATGCAAAATCCTATTAAGATCGGACCACTATATCATATAGCTGCCATAGGAACGATCGGTCGAAAATTAAGTTGTTGTATGAAAAAAAGTTTTGTTTATAAAGATATCTTGACCAAACTCGGCATTTATTAGTTTTACTATGCTCCCCACATATATGCAAAATCCTATTAAGATCGGACCACTATATCATATAGCTGCCATAGGAACGATCGGTCGAAAATTAAGTTGTTGTATGAAAAAAGGTTTTGTTTATCAAGATATCTTGACCAAACTCGGCATTTATTAGTTTTACTATGCTCCCCACATATATGCAAAATCCTATTAAGATCGGACCACTATATCATATAGCTGCCATAGGAACGATCGGTCGAAAATTAAGTTGTTGTATCAAAAAAGGTTTTGTTTATCAAGATATCTTGACCAAACTCGGCATTTATTAGTTTTACTATGCTCCCCACATATATGCAAAATCCTATTAAGATCGGACCACTATATCATATAGCTGCCATAGGAACGATCGGTCGAAAATTAAGTTGTTGTATGAAAAAATGTTTTGTTTATCAAGATATCTTGACCAAGCTCGGCATTTATTAGTTTTACTATGCATCCCCATTTATATGCAAAATCCTATTAAGATCGGACCACTATATCATATAGCCCATAGGAACGATCGGTCGAAAATTAAGTTGTTGTATGAAAAAAGTTTTGTTTATCAAGATATCTTGACCAAACTCGGCATTTATTAGTTTTACTATGCTCCCCACATATATGCAAAATCCTATTAAGATCGGACCACTATATCATATAGCTGCCATAGGAACGATCGGTCGAAAATTAAGTTGTTGTATGAAAAAAGGTTTTGTTTATCAAGATATCTTGACCAAACTCGGCATTTGTTAGTTTTACTATGCTCCTCATATATATGCAATATCCTATTAAGATCGGACCACTATATCAAATAGCTGCCATAGGAACGATAGGTCGAAAATTAAGTTGTTGTATGAAAAAAGTTTTGCTTATAAAGATATCTTGACCAAACTCGGCATTTATTAGTTTTACTATGCTCCCCAAATATATGCAAAATCCTATTAAGATCGGACCACTATATCATATAGCTGCCATAGGAACGATCGGTCGAAAATTAAGTTGTTGTATGAAAAAAGGTTTTGCTTATAAAGATATCTTGACCAAACTCGGCATTTATTAGTTTTACTATGCTCCCCAAATATATGCAAAATCCTATTAAGATCGGACCACTATATCATATAGCTGCCATAGGAACGATCGGTCGAAAATTAAGTTTTTGTATGAAAAACATTTTGTTTTTCAAGATATCTTGACCAAGCTCGGCATTTATTAGTTTTACTATGCTCCTCATATATATGCAAAATCCTATTAAGATCGGACCACTATATCATATAGCTGCCATAGGAACGATCGGTCGAAAATTAAGTTGTTGTATGAAAAAAATTTTGTTTATCAAGATATCTTGACCAAGCTCGGCATTTATTAGTTTTACTATGCTCCTCAAATATATGCAAAATCCTATTAAGATCGGTCGAAAATTAAGGTGTTGTATTAAAAAGAATGTTATTTATCAAGCTATCTCGACCAAACTCGGCATTTATTAGTTTTACTATGCACCTCATTTATATGCAAAATCCTATTAAGATCGGACCACTATATCATATAGCTGCCATAGGAACGATCGGTCGAAAATTAAGGTGTTGTATTAAAAAGAATGTTATTTATCAAGCTATCTCGACCAAACTCGGCATTTAATAGTTTTACTATGCACCTCATTTATATGCAAAATCCTATTAAGATCGGACCACTATATCATATAGGAACGATCGGTCGAAAATTAAGTTGTTGTATGAAAAAAAGTTTTGTTTATCAAGATATCTTGACCAAACTCGGCATTTATTAGTTTTACTATGCTCCCCAAATATATGCAAAATCCTATTAAGGTTGGACCACTATATCATATAGCTGCCTAGGAACGATCGGTCGAAAATTAAGTTGTTGTATGAAAACAGGTTTTGTTTATCAAGATATCTTGACCAAGCTCGGCATTTATTAGTTTTACTATGCTCCCCACATATATGCAAAATCCTATTAAGATCGGACCACTATATCATATAGCTGCCATAGGAACGATCGGTCGAAAATTAAGTTGTTGTATGAAAACAGGTTTTGTTTATCAAGATATCTTGACCAAGCTCGGCATTTATTAGTTTTACTATGCTCCCCACATATATGCAAAATCCTATTAAGATCGGACCACTATATCATATAGCTGCCATAGGAACGATCGGTCGAAAATTAAGTTGTTGTATGAAAAAATGTTTTGTTTATCAAGATATCTTGACCAAACTCGGCATTTATTAGTTTTACTATGCTCCCCACATATATGCAAAATCCTATTAAGATCGGACCACTATATCATATAGCTGCCATAGGAACGATCGGTCGAAAATTAAGTTGTTGTATGAAAACAGGTTTTGTTTATAAAGATATCTTGACCAAACTCGGCATTTATTAGTTTTACTATGCTCCCCACATATATGCAAAATCCTATTAAGATCGGACCACTATATCATATAGCTGCCATAGGAACGATCGGTCGAAAATTAAGTTGTTGTATGAAAAAAGGTTTTGTTTATCAAGATATCTTGACCAAACTCGGCATTTATTAGTTTTACTATGCTCCCCACATATATGCAAAATCCTATTAAGATCGGACCACTATATCAAATAGCTGCCATAGGAACGATCGGTCGAAAATTAAGTTGTTGTATGAAAAAAGTTTTGTTTATTAAGATATCTTGACCAAACTCGGCATTTATTAGTTTTACTATGCTCCTCATATATATGCAAAATCCTATTAAGATCGGACCACTATATCATATAGCTGCCATAGGAACGATCGGTCGAAAATTAAGTTGTTGTATGAAAAAAGTTTTGTTTATCAAGATATCTTGACCAAACTCGGCATTTATTAGTTTTACTATGCTCCCCACATATATGCAAAATCCTATTAAGATCGGACCACTATATCATATAGCTGCCATAGGAACGATCGGTCGAAAATTAAGTTGTTGTATGAAAAAAGTTTTGCTTTATCAAGATATCTTGACCAAACTCGGCATTTATTAGTTTTACTATGCTCCCCACATATATGCAAAATCCTATTAAGATCGGACCACTATATCAAATAGCTGCCATAGGAACGATCGGTCGAAAATTAAGTTGTTGTATGAAAACAGGTTTTGTTTATCAAGATATCTTGACCAAGCTCGGCATTTATTAGTTTTACTATGCTCCCCACATATATGCAAAATCCTATTAAGATCGGACCACTATATCATATAGCTGCCATAGGAACGATCGGTCGAAAATTAAGTTGTTGTATGAAAACAAGTTTTGTTTATCAAGATATCTTGACCAAACTCGGCATTTATTAGTTTTACTATGCTCCCCACATATATGCAAAATCCTATTAAGATCGGACCACTATATCATATAGCTGCCATAGGAACGATCGGTCGAAAATTAAGTTGTTGTATGAAAAAGGTTTTGTTTATCAAGATATCTTGACCAAACTCGGCATTTATTAGTTTTACTATGCTCCCCACATATATGCAAAATCCTATTAAGATCGGACCACTATATCATATAGCTGCCATAGGAACGATCGGTCGAAAATTAAGTTGTTGTATGAAAACAAGTTTTGTTTATCAAGATATCTTGACCAAGCTCGGCATTTATTAGTTTTACTATGCACCTCATTTATATGCAAAATCCTATTAAGATCGGACCACTATATCATAGCTGCCATAGGAACGATCGGTCGAAAATTAAGTTGTTGTATGAAAACAAGTTTTGTTTATCAAGATATCTTGACCAAACTCGGCATTTATTAGTTTTACTATGCTCCCCACATATATGCAAAATCCTATTAAGATCGGACCACTATATCATATAGCTGCCATAGGAACGATCGGTCGAAAATTAAGTTGTTGTATGAAAAAAAGTTTTGCTTATAAAGATATCTTGACCAAACTCGGCATTTGTTAGTTTTACTATGCTCCTCATATATATGCAAAATCCTATTAAGATCGGACCACTATATCAAATAGCTGCCATAGGAACGATAGGTCGAAAATTAAGTTGTTGTATGAAAAAAAGTTTTGTTTATCAAGATATCTTGACCAAACTCGGCATTTATTAGTTTTACTATGCTCCCCACATATATGCAAAATCCTATTAAGATCGGACCACTATATCATATAGCTGCCATAGGAACGATCGGTCGAAAATTAAGTTGTTGTATGAAAACATGTTTTGTTTATCAAGATATCTTGACCAAGCTCGGCATTTATTAGTTTTACTATGCTCCTCATTTATATGCAAAATCCTATTAAGATCGGACCACTATATCATATAGGAACGATCGGTCGAAAATTAAGTTGTTGTATGAAAAAAAGTTTTGTTTATCAAGATATCTTGACCAAACTCGGCATTTATTAGTTTTACTATGCTCCCCACATATATGCAAAATCCTATTAAGATCGGACCACTATATCATATAGCTGCCATAGGAACGATCGGTCGAAAATTAAGTTGTTGTATGAAAAAAAGTTTTGTTTATCAAGATATCTTGACCAAACTCGGCATTTGTTAGTTTTACTATGCTCCTCATATATATGCAATATCCTATTAAGATCGGACTACTATATCATATAGCTGCCATAGGAACGATCGGTCGAAAATTAAGTTGTTGTATGAAAAAAGTTTTGCTTATAAAGATATCTTGAGCAAACGCGGCATTTATTAGTTTTACTATGCTCCCCAAATATATGCAAAATCCTATTAAGATCGGACCACTATATCATATAGCTGCCATAGGAACGATCGGTCGAAAATTAAGTTGTTGTATGAAAACATGTTTTGTTTATCAAGATATCTTGACCAAGCTCGGCATTTATTAGTTTTACTATGCTCCCCAGATATATGCAAAATCCTATTAAGATCGGACCACTATATCATATAGGTGCCATAGAAACGATCGGTCGAAAATTATGTTGTTGTATGAAAAACGGTTTTGTTTATCAAGATATCTTGGCCAAGCTCGGCATTTATTAGTTTTACTATGCTCCCCACATATATGCAAAATCCTATTAAGATCGGACCACTATATCATATAGCTGCCATAGGAACGATCGGTCGAAAATTAAGTTGTTGTATGAAAACAAGTTTTGTTTATCATGATATCTTGACCAAGCTCGGCATTTATTAGTTTTACTATGGCAAAATCCTATTAAGATCGGACCACTATATCATATAGGATACGAACGATCGGAAAATTAAGTTGTTGTATGAAAAAAATTTTGTTTATCAAGATATCTTGACCAAACTCGGCATTTATTAGTTTTACTATGCTCCCCACATATATGCAAAATCCTATTAAGATCGGACCACTATATCATATAGCTGCCATATGAACTATCGGTCGAAAATTAAGTTGTTGTATGAAAAAAAGGTATGTTTATCAAGATATCTTGACCAAATTCGGCATTTGTTAGTTTTACTATGCTCCTCGTATATATGCAATATCCTATTAAGATCGGGCCACTATATCAAATAGCTGCCATAGGAACGATAGGTCGAAAATTAAGTTGTTGTATGAAAAAAGTTTTGCTTATAAAGATATCTTGACCAAACTCGGCATTTATTAGTTTTACTATGCTCCCCAAATATATGCAAAATCCTATTAAGGTTGGACTACTATATCATATAGCTGCCATAGGAACGATCGGTCGAAAATTAAGTTGTTGTATGAAAACAGGTTTTGCTTATAAAGATATCTTGACCAAACTCGGCATTTACTAGGTTTACTATGCTCCCCAAATATATGCAAAATCTTATTAAGATCGGACCACTATATCATATAGCTGCCATAGGAACGATCGGTCGAAAATTAAGTTGTTGTATGAAAACATGTTTTGTTTATCAAGATATCTTGACCAAGCTCGGCATTTGTTAGTTTTACTATGCTCCTCGTATATATGCAAAATCCTATTAAGATCGGACCACTATATCATATAGCTGCCATAGGAACGATCGGTCGAAAACTAAGTTGTTGTATGAAAAAAAGGTATGTTTATCAAGATATCGTGACCAAACTCGGCATTTATTAGTTTTACTATGCTCGCCACATATATGCAAAATCCTATTAAGATCGGATCACTATATCATATAGCTGCCATAGGAACGATCGGTCGAAAATTAAGTTGTTGTATGAAAAAAAGTTTTGTTTATCAAGATATCTTGACCAAACTCGGCATTTATTAGTTTTACTATGCTCCCCAAATATATGCAAAATCCTATTAAGATCGGACCACTATATCATATAGCTGCCTTAGGAAGGATCGGTCGAAAATTAAGTTGTTGTATGAAAACATGTTTTGTTTATCAAGATATCTTGACCAAACTCGGCATTTGTTAGTTTTACTATGCTCCTCGTATATATGCAAAATCCTATTAAGATCGGACCACTATATCAAATAGCTGCCATAGGAACGATCGGTCGAAAATTAAGTTGTTGTATGAAAACAAGTTTTGTTTATCAAGATATCTTGACCAAACTCGGCATTTATTAGTTTTACTATGCTCCCCACATATATGCAAAATCCTATTAAGATCGGACCACTATATCATATAGCTGCCATAGGAACGATCGGTCGAAAATTAAGTTGTTGTATGAAAACATGTTTTGTTTATCAAGATATCTTGACCAAGCTCGGCATTTATTAGTTTTACTATGCTCCCCACATATATGCAAAATCCTATTAAGATCGGACCACTATATCATATAGCTGCCATAGGAACGATCGGTCGAAAATTAAGTTGTTGTATGAAAAAAAGTTTTGCTTATAAAGATATCTTGACCAAACTCGGCATTTATTAGTTTTACTATGCTCCCCACATATATGCAAAATCCTATTAAGATCGGACCACTATATCATATAGCTGCCATAGGAACGATCGGTCGAAAATTAAGTTGTTGTATGAAAACATGTTTTGTTTATCAAGATATCGTGACCAAACTCGGCATTTATTAGTTTTACTATGCATCTCATTTATATGCAAAATCCTATTAAGATCGGACCACTATATCATATAGGAACGATCGGTCGAAAATTAAGTTGTTGTATGAAAACAAGTTTTGTTTATCAAGATATCTTGACCAAGCTCGGCATTTATTAGTTTTACTATGCTCCCATATATATGCAAAATCCTATTAAGATCGGACCACTATATCATATAGCTGCCATAGGAACGATCGGTCGAAAATTAAGTTGTTGTATGAAAAAATGTTTTGTTTATCAAGATATCTTGACCAAACTCGGCATTTATTAGTTTTACTATGCTCCCAAATATATGCAAAATCCTATTAAGATCGGACCACTATATCATATAGCTGCCATAGGAACGATCGGTCGAAAATTAAGTTGTTGTATGAAAAAAAGTTTTGTTTATCAAGATATCTTGACCAAACTCGGCATTTATTAGTTTTACTATGCTCCCCACATATATGCAAAATCCTATTAAGATCGGACCACTATATCATATAGCTGCCATAGGAACGATCGGTCGAAAATTAAGTTGTTGTATGAAAAAAAGTTTTGTTTATCAAGATATCTTGACCAAACTCGGCATTTATTAGTTTTACTATGCTCCCCACATATATGCAAAATCCTATTAAGATCGGACCACTATATCATATAGGTGCCATAGGAACGATAGGTCGAAAATTAAGTTGTTGCATGAAAAAAAGTTCTGCTTGTAAAGATTTCTTGACCAATCTCGGCATTTATTAGTTTTACTATGCTCCCCACATATATGCAAAATCCTATTAAGATCGGACCACTATATCATATAGCTGCCATAGGAACGATCGGTCGAAAATTAAGTTGTTGTATGAAAAAAAGTTTTGTTTATCAAGATATCTTGACCAAACTCGGCATTTGTTAGTTTTACTATGCTCCTCGTATATATGCAATATCCTATTAAGATCGGACCACTATATCATATAGGTGCCATAGGAACGATAGGTCGAAAATTAAGTTGTTGCATGAAAAAAAGTTCTGCTTATAAAGATATCTTGACCAAACTCGGCATTTATTAGTTTTACTATGCTCCCCAAATATATGCAAAATCCTATTAAGGTCGGACCACTATATCATATAGCTGCCATAGGAACGATCGGTCGAAAATTAAGTTGTTGTATGAAAACATGTTTTGTTTATCAAGATATCTTGACCAAGCTCGGCATTTATTAGTTTTACTATGCTCCTCATATATATGCAAAATCCTATTAAGATCGGACCACTATATCATATAGCTGCCATAGGAACGATCGGTCGAAAATTAAGTTGTTGTATGAAAAAAAGTTTTGTTTATCAAGATATCTTGACCAAGCTCGGCATTTATTAGTTTTACTATGCTCCCCACATATATGCAAAATCCTATTAAGATCGGACCACTATATCATATAGCTGCCATAGGAACGATCGGTCGAAAATTAAGTTGTTGTATGAAAAAAGTTTTGTTTATCAAGATATCTTGACCAAACTCGGCATTTATTAGTTTTACTATGCTCCCCACATATATGCAAAATCCTATTAAGATCGGACCACTATATCATATAGCTGCCATAGGAACGATCGGTCGAAAATTAAGTTGTTGTATGAAAAAAAGTTTTGTTTATCAAGATATCTTGACCAAACTCGGCATTTGTTAGTTTTACTATGCTCCCCATATATATGCAAAATCCTATTAAGATCGGACCACTATATCATATAGCTGCCATAGGAACGATCGGTCGAAAATTAAGTTATTGTATGAAAAAAAGTTTTGTTTATCAAGATATCGTGACCAAACTCGGCATTTATTAGTTTTACTATGCTCCCCAAATATATGCAAAATCCTATTAAGGTCGGACCACTATATCATATAGCTGCCATAGGAACGATCGGTCGAAAATTAAGTTGTTGTATGAAAAAATGTTTTGTTTATCAAGATATCTTGACCAAGCTCGGCATTTATTAGTTTTACTATGCTCCCCACAAATATGCAAAATCCTATTAAGATCGGATCACTATATCATATAGCTGCCATAGGAACGATCGGTCGAAAATTAAGTTGTTGTATGAAAACATGTTCTGTTTATCATGATATCTTGACCAAGCTCGGCATTTATTAGTTTTACTATGCACCCCATTTATATGCAAAGTCCTATTAAGATCGGACCACTATATCATATAGGAACGATCGGTCGAAAATAAAGTTGTTGTATGAAAAAAAGTTTTGTTTATCAAGATATCTTGACCAAACTCGGCATTTATTAGTTTTACTATGCTCCCCAAATATATGCAAAATCCTATTAAGGTTGGACTACTATATCATATAGCTGCCATAGGAACGATCGGTCGAAAATTAAGTTGTTGTATGAAAACAGGTTTTGTTTCTAAAGATATCTTGACCAAGCTCGGCATTTATTAGTTTTACTATGCTCCCCACAAATATGCAAAATCCTATTAAGATCGGACCACTATATCATATAGCTGCCATAGGAACGATCGGTCGAAAATTAAGTTGTTGTATGAAAAAAAGTTTTGTTTATCAAGATATCTTGACCAAGCTCGGCATTTATTAGTTTTACTATGCTCCCCACATATATGCAAAATCCTATTAAGATCGGACCACTATATCATATAGCTGCCATAGGAACGATCGGTCGAAAATTAAGTTGTTGTATGAAAACATGTTTTGTTTATCAAGATATCTTGACCAAGCTCGGCATTTATTAGTTTTACTATGCTCCCCACATATATGCAAAATCCTATTAAGATCGGACCACTATATCATATAGCTGCCATAGGAACGATCGGTCGAAAATTAAGTTGTTGTATGAAAACAAGTTTTGTTTATCAAAGATATCTTGACCAAGCTCGGCATTTATTAGTTTTACTATGCTCCCCACATATATGCAAAATCCTATTAAGATCGGACCACTATATCATATAGCTGCCATAGGAACGATCGGTCGAAAATTAAGTTGTTGTATGAAAACATGTTTTGTTTATCATGATATCTTGACCAAGCTCGGCATTTATTAGTTTTACTATGCATCTCATTTATATGCAAAGTCCTATTAAGATCGGACCACTATATCATATAGGAACGATCGGTCGAAAATAAAGTTGTTGTATGAAAAAAAGTTTTGTTTATCAAGATATCTTGACCAAACTCGGCATTTATTAGTTTTACTATGCTCCCCACATATATGCAAAATCCTATTAAGATCGGACCACTATATCATATAGCTGCCATAGGAACGATCGGTCGAAAATTAAGTTGTTGTATGAAAAAAAGTTTTGTTTATCAAGATATCTTGACCAAACTCGGCATTTATTAGTTTTACTATGCTCCTCATATATATGCAATATCCTATTAAGATCGGGCCACTATATCAAATAGCTGCCATAGGAACGATAGGTCGAAAATTAAGTTGTTGCATGAAAAAAAGTTTTGCTTATAAAGATATCTTGACCAAACTCGGCATTTATTAGTTTTACTATGCTCCCCAAATATATGCAAAATCCTATTAAGGTTGGACCACTATATCATATAGCTGCCATAGGAACGATCGGTCGAAAATTAAGTTGTTGTATGAAAACATGTTTTGTTTATCAAGATATCTTGACCAAGCTCGGCATTTATTAGTTTTACTATGCTCCCCACATATATGCAAAATCCTATTAAGATCGGACCACTATATCATATAGGTGCCATAGGAACGATCGGTCGAAAATTATGTTGTTGTATGAAAACAGGTTTTGTTTATCATGATATCTTGGCCAAGCTCGGCATTTATTAGTTTTACTATGCTCCCCACATATATGCAAAATCCTATTAAGATCGGACCACTATATCATATAGCTGCCATAGGAACGATCGGTCGAAAATTAAGTTGTTGTATGAAAACATGTTTTGTTTATCATGATATCTTGACCAAGCTCGGCATTTATTAGTTTTACTATGCATCTCATTTATATGCAAAGTCCTATTAAGATCGGACCACTATATCATATAGGAACGATCGGTCGAAAATAAAGTTGTTGTATGAAAAAAAGTTTTGTTTATCAAGATATCTTGACCAAACTCGGCATTTATTAGTTATACTATGCTCCCCACATATATGCAAAATCCTATTAAGATCGGACCACTATATCATATAGCTGCCATATGAACTATCGGTCGAAAATTAAGTTGTTGTATGAAAAAAAGGTATGTTTATCAAGATATCTTGACCAAATTCGGCATTTGTTAGTTTTACTATGCTCCTCGTATATATGCAATATCCTATTAAGATCGGGCCACTATATCAAATAGCTGCCATAGGAACGATAGGTCGAAAATTAAGTTGTTGCATGAAAAAAAGTTTTGCTTATAAAGATATCTTGACCAAACTCGGCATTTATTAGTTTTACTATGCTCCCCAAATATATGCAAAATCCTATTAAGGTTGGACTACTATATCATATAGCTGCCATAGGAACGATCGGTCGAAAATTAAGTTGTTGTATGAAAACAGGTTTTGCTTATAAAGATATCTTGACCAAACTCGGCATTTACTAGGTTTACTATGCTCCCCAAATATATGCAAAATCTTATTAAGATCGGACCACTATATCAAGTTGTTGTATGAAAACATGTTTTGTTTATCAAGATATCTTGACCAAGCTCGGCATTTGTTAGTTTTACTATGCTCCTCGTATATATGCAAAATCCTATTAAGATCGGACCACTATATCATATAGCTGCCATAGGAACGATCGGTCGAAAATTAAGTTGTTGTATGAAAAAAAGGTATGTTTATCAAGATATCTTGACCAAACTCGGCATTTATTAGTTTTACTATGCTCCCCACATATATGCAAAATCCTATTAAGATCGGACCACTATATCATATAGCTGCCATAGGAACGATCGGTCGAAAATTAAGTTGTTGTATGAAAAAAGTTATGTTTATCAAGATATCTTGACCAAACTCGGCATTTATTAGTTTTACTATGCTCCCCACATATATGCAAAATCCTATTAAGATCGGACCACTATATCATATAGCTGCCATAGGAACGATCGGTCGAAAATTAAGTTGTTGTATGAAAACAGGTTTTGTTTATCATGATATCTTGGCCAAGCTCGGCATTTATTAGTTTTACTATGCTCCCCACATATATGCAAAATCCTATTAAGATCGGACCACTATATCATATAGCTGCCATAGGAACGATCGGTCGAAAATTAAGTTGTTGTATGAAAACATGTTTTGTTTATCATGATATCTTGACCAAGCTCGGCATTTATTAGTTTTACTATGCATCTCATTTATATGCAAAATCCTATTAAGATCGGACCACTATATCATATAGCAAAACGATCGGTCGAAAATTAAGTTGTTGTATGAAAAAAGTTTTGTTTATCAAGATATCTTGACCAAACTCGGCATTTATTAGTTTTACTATGCTCCCCAAATATATGCAAAATCCTATTAAGGTTGGACCACTATATCATATAGCTGCCATAGGAACGATCGGTCGAAAATTAAGTTGTTGTATGAAAACATGTTTTGTTTATCAAGATATCTTGACCAAGCTCGGCATTTATTAGTTTTACTATGCTCCCCACATATATGCAAAATCCTATTAAGATCGGACCACTATATCATATAGCTGCCATAGGAACGATCGGTCGAAAATTAAGTTGTTGTATGAAAACAGGTTTTGTTTATCAAGATATCTTGACCAAGCTCGGCATTTATTAGTTTTACTATGCTCCCCACATATATGCAAAATCCTATTAAGATCGGACCACTATATCATATAGCTGCCATAGGAACGATCGGTCGAAAATTAAGTTGTTGTATGAAAACATGTTTTGTTTATCAAGATATCTTGACCAAGCTCGGCATTTATTAGTTTTACTATGCTCCCCACATATATGCAAAATCCTATTAAGATCGGACCACTATATCATATAGGTGCCATAGGAACGATCGGTCGAAAATTAAGTTGTTGTATGAAAACAGGTTTTGTTTATCATGATATCTTGGCCAAGCTCGGCATTTATTAGTTTTACTATGCTCCCCACATATATGCAAAATCCTATTAAGATCGGACCACTATATCATATAGCTGCCATAGGAACGATCGGTCGAAAATTAAGTTGTTGTATGAAAACATGTTTTGTTTATCATGATATCTTGACCAAGCTCGGCATTTATTAGTTTTACTATGCATCTCATTTATATGCAAAGTCCTATTAAGATCGGACCACTATATCATATAGGAACGATCGGTCGAAAATAAAGTTGTTGTATGAAAAAAAGTTTTGTTTATCAAGATATCTTGACCAAACTCGGCATTTATTAGTTATACTATGCTCCCCACATATATGCAAAATCCTATTAAGATCGGACCACTATATCATATAGCTGCCATATGAACTATCGGTCGAAAATTAAGTTGTTGTATGAAAAAAAGTTTTGTTTATCAAGATATCTTGACCAAATTCGGCATTTGTTAGTTTTACTATGCTCCTCGTATATATGCAATATCCTATTAAGATCGGGCCACTATATCAAATAGCTGCCATAGGAACGATAGGTCGAAAATTAAGTTGTTGCATGAAAAAAGTTTTGCTTATAAAGATATCTTGACCAAACTCGGCATTTATTAGTTTTACTATGCTCCCCAAATATATGCAAAATCCTATTAAGGTTGGACTACTATATCATATAGCTGCCATAGGAACGATCGGTCGAAAATTAAGTTGTTGTATGAAAACAGGTTTTGCTTATAAAGATATCTTGACCAAACTCGGCATTTACTAGGTTTACTATGCTCCCCAAATATATGCAAAATCTTATTAAGATCGGACCACTATATCATATAGCTGCCATAGGAACGATCGGTCGAAAATTAAGTTGTTGTATGAAAACAGGTTTTGTTTATCAAGATATCTTGACCAAGCTCGGCATTTATTAGTTTTACTATGCTCCCCACATATATGCAAAATCCTATTAAGATCGGACCACTATATCATATAGCTGCCATAGGAACGATCGGTCGAAAATTAAGTTGTTGTATGAAAACATGTTTTGTTTATCATGATATCTTGACCAAGCTCGGCATTTATTAGTTTTACTATGCATCTCATTTATATGCAAAGTCCTATTAAGATCGGACCACTATATCATATAGCTGCCATAGGAACGATCGGTCGAAAATTAAGTTGTTGTATGAAAAAAAGTTTTGTTTATCAAGATATCTTGACCAAACTCGGCATTTATTAGTTTTACTATGCTCCCCAAATATATGCAAAATCCTATTAAGATCGGACCACTATATCATATAGCTGCCATAGGAACGATCGGTCGAAAATTAAGTTGTTGTATGAAAACATGTTTTGTTTATCATGATATCTTGACCAAGCTCGGCATTTATTAGTTTTACTATGCATCTCATTTATATGCAAAATCCTATTAAGATCGGACCACTATATCATATAGGAACGATCGGTCGAAAATTAAGTTGTTGTATGAAAAAAAGTTTTGTTTATCAAGATATCTTGACCAAACTCGGCATTTATTAGTTTTACTATGCTCCCCACATATATGCAAAATCCTATTAAGATCGGACCACTATATCATATAGCTGCCATAGGAACGATCGGTCGAAAATTAAGTTGTTGTATGAAAAAAGGTTTTGTTTATCAAGATATCTTGACCAAACTCGGCATTTATTAGTTTTACTATGCTCCCCAAATATATGCAAAATCCTATTAAGATCGGACCACTATATCATATAGCTGCCATAGGAACGATCGGTCGAAAATTAAGTTGTTGTATGAAAAAAAGTTTTGTTTATCAAGATATCTTGACCAAACTCGGCATTTATTAGTTTTACTATGCTCCCCATATATATGCAAAATCCTATTAAGATCGGACCACTATATCATATAGCTGCCATAGGAACGATCGGTCGAAAATTAAGTTGTTGTATGAAAAAAAGTTTTGTTTATCAAGATATCTTGACCAAACTCGGCATTTATTAGTTTTACTATGCTCCCCATATATATGCAAAATCCTATTAAGATCGGACCACTATATCATATAGCTGCCATAGGAACGATCGGTCGAAAATTAAGTTGTTGTATGAAAAAAGGTTTTGTTTATCAAGATATCTTGACCAAACTCGGCATTTATTAGTTTTACTATGCTCCCCACATATATGCAAAATCCTATTAAGATCGGACCACTATATCATATAGCTGCCATAGGAACGATCGGTCGAAAATTAAGTTGTTGTATGAAAAAATGTTTTGTTTATCAAGATATCTTGACCAAACTCGGCATTTATTAGTTTTACTATGCTCCTCATATATATGCAAAATCCTATTAAGATCGGACCACTATATCAAATAGCTGCCATAGGAACGATCGGTCGAAAATTAAGTTGTTGTATGAAAAAAAGTTTTGCTTATAAAGATATCTTGACCAAACTCGGCATTTATTAGTTTTACTATGCTCCCAAATATATGCAAAATCCTATTAAGATCGGACCACTATATCATATAGCTGCCATAGGAACGATCGGTCGAAAATTAAGTTGTTGTATGAAAACAAGTTTTGTTTATCAAGATATCTTGACCAAGCTCGGCATTTATTAGTTTTACTATGCTCCTCATATATATGCAAAATCCTATTAAGATCGGACCACTATATCATATAGCTGCCATAGGAACGATCGGTCGAAAATTAAGTTGTTGTATGAAAAAAAGTTTTGTTTATCAAGATATCTTGACCAAACTCGGCATTTATTAGTTTTACTATGCTCCCCACATATATGCAAAATCCTATTAAGATCGGACCACTATATCATATAGCTGCCATAGGAACGATCGGTCGAAAATTAAGTTGTTGTATGAAAAAATGTTTTGTTTATCAAGATATCTTGACCAAACTCGGCATTTATTAGTTTTACTATGCTCCCCATATATATGCAAAATCCTATTAAGATCGGACCACTATATCATATAGCTGCCATAGGAACGATCGGTCGAAAATTAAGTTGTTGTATGAAAAAAGGTTTTGTTTATCAAGATATCTTGACCAAACTCGGCATTTATTAGTTTTACTATGCTCCCCACATATATGCAAAATCCTATTAAGATCGGACCACTATATCATATAGCTGCCATAGGAACGATCGGTCGAAAATTAAGTTGTTGTATGAAAACATGTTTTGTTTATCAAGATATCTTGACCAAGCTCGGCATTTATTAGTTTTACTATGCATCTCATTTATATGCAAAGTCCTATTAAGATCGGACCACTATATCATATAGCCATAGAACGATCGGTCGAAAATTAAGTTGTTGTATGAAAAAAGTTTTGTTTATCAAGATATCTTGACCAAACTCGGCATTTATTAGTTTTACTATGCTCCCCACATATATGCAAAATCCTATTAAGATCGGACCACTATATCATATAGCTGCCATAGGAACGATCGGTCGAAAATTAAGTTGTTGTATGAAAACATGTTTTGTTTATCAAGATATCGTGACCAAACTCGGCATTTATTAGTTTTACTATGCTCGCCACATATATGCAAAATCCTATTAAGATCGGATCACTATATCATATAGCTGCCATAGGAACGATCGGTCGAAAATTAAGTTGTTGTATGAAAAAAGTTTTGTTTATCAAGATATCTTGACCAAACTCGGCATTTATTAGTTTTACTATGCTCCCCAAATATATGCAAAATCCTATTAAGATCGGACCACTATATCATATAGCTGCCATAGGAACGATCGGTCGAAAATTAAGTTGTTGTATGAAAACATGTTTTGTTTATCAAGATATCTTGACCAAGCTCGGCATTTATTAGTTTTACTATGCTCCCCATATATATGCAATATCCTATTAAGATCGGACCACTATATCATATAGCTGCCATAGGAACGATCGGTCGAAAATTAAGTTGTTGTATAAAAAAAAGTTTTGTTTATCATGATATCCTGACCAAGCTCGGCCTTTATTAGTTTTACTATGCTCCCCACATATATGCAAAATCCTATTAAGATCGGATCACTATATCATATAGCTGCCATAGGAACGATCGGTCGAAAATTAAGTTGTTGTATGAAAACATGTTCTGTTTATCATGATATCTTGACCAAGCTCGGCATTTATTAGTTTTACTATGCA
Organism: Drosophila littoralis; assembly: GCA_018903485.1. Lineage (NCBI taxonomy): Eukaryota > Metazoa > Arthropoda > Insecta > Diptera > Drosophilidae > Drosophila > Drosophila littoralis. The sequence continues at coordinate 1,313 of JAEIGF010000155.1, read as the reverse complement.
TCTCATTTATATGCAAATCCTATTAAGATCGGACCACTATATCATATAGGAACGATCGGTCGAAAATTAAGTTGTTGTATGAAAAAAAGTTTTGTTTATCAAGATATCTTGACCAAACTCGGCATTTATTAGTTATACTATGCTCCCCACATATATGCAAAATCCTATTAAGATCGGACCACTATATCATATAGCTGCCATAGGAACGATCGGTCGAAAATTAAGTTGTTGTATGAAAAAAAGTTTTGTTTATCAAGATATCTTGACCAAATTCGGCATTTGTTAGTTTTACTATGCTCCTCGTATATATGCAAAATCCTATTAAGATCGGGCCACTATATCAAATAGCTGCCATAGGAACGATAGGTCGAAAATTAAGTTGTTGTATGAAAAAGTTTTGCTTATAAAGATATCTTGACCAAACTCGGCATTTATTAGTTTTACTATGCTCCCCATATATAGGAAAATCCTATTAAGATGGACCACTATATCATATAGCTGCCATAGGAACGATCGGTCGAAAATTAAGTTGTTAAAAAAATAGTTTTGCTTATAAAGATATCTTGACCAAACTCGGCATTTATTAGTTTTACTATGCTCCCCACATATATGCAAAATCCTATTAAGATCGGACCACTATATCATATAGCTGCCATAGGAACGATCGGTCGAAAATTAAGTTGTTGTATGAAAACATGTTTTGTTTATCAAGATATCTTGACCAAGCTCGGCATTTATTAGTTTTACTATGCTCCCCATATATATGCAAAATCCTATTAAGATCGGACCACTATATCATATCATAAGAATTGGGGGGAAAAAAATAGTGTTGTTAGAAAAAAAGTTTTGTTTATCAAGATATCTTGACCAAACTCGGCATTTATTAGTTTTACTATGCTCCCACATATATGCGAAATCCTATTAAGATCGGACCACTATATCATATAGCTGCCATAGGAACGATCGGTCGAAAATTAAGTTGTTGTATGAAAAAAAGTTTTGTTTATCAAGATATCTTGACCAAGCTCGGCATTTATTAGTTTTACTATGCTCCTCATATATATGCAAAATCCTATTAAGATCGGACCACTATATCATATAGCGGCCATAGGAAACGATCGGTCGAAAATTAAGTTGTTGTATGAAAAAAAGTTTTGTTTATCAAGATATCTTGACCAAGCTCGGCATTTATTAGTTTTACTATGCTCCCCACAAATATGCAAAATCCTATTAAGATCGGACCACTATATCATATAGCTGCCATAGGAACGATCGGTCGAAAATTAAGTTGTTGTATGAAAAAATGTTTTTAT
>JAEIGF010000153.1:0-246775 GCA_018903485.1 Drosophila littoralis | reverse complement strand
CTATAGTTATTAACACCAGCTATACAATCGGTCCCATACATTTGCTCGTTTTCTTTCTTATAATTTTGGAGAAACAACAGATTAGGTTTGCTTAGGTAGAAATACTTGCATATGCAATTTTAGAATACTGCATATTTTGATAAGATATCAGTACTGATTGCTACTTGATAGCTTGTTGATGGTTAAGTAAATCTCAGTCTTCGTGGAGCCAAAAGTTATAAAGTTAGATTGAATGGTTTTGTATTAACGATACTATCAAAGATAGTTAGAATGTTGCCCGGAACTTGGCCATATGCTGCTTTGCATATCCTTGCCGAACATTTCTGACTGGATTAAAATGTTGAATGTTACAAACCGCTTTCTAAAGTAGTTTCAATAAAAAAGATAAATTACCTACTTTCATTGAGGCGATTATATTTCGTAATTAAAAAAAAAAAAAAAAAAAAAAAAAAAAAACTTCTACTCTATTATGTTACCAAACCAATGTCACGAATCAGGAAAAATTTAATTAATCATGTTGCCTTTACGCAGCCCACAAAATGTACAGCCGTCGTCAGAGAGAGCTGATAACCACTGTGTTCTATGCCAGTTAGTAATGGACAATACACAGTCTTGCTATTGCACCCCTTGTAGGCATGTTTTTCACAAACTTTGCTTGGAAGGTTGGTTGGTAAACCATGCTAAATGTCCCAGTTGTAGTGCTGTGATTGACCCAGCCTCAATTAAATTAGTTGTTGGAGATTGCTCGCCGAGAGGAAAACAATCTGCTCCACCTCCACCTACGAACATAGGGAGAACGGTAACGCGCAGTCTAGCAAAATCTCTTAATCCTGGTCCGACCCAGAGTGGCGAGAATCCAACAGCAAGGTTATTAGATGTTAGTGATGTACCACAATCAGGACTCGACGCTAGCAATAGCACGAATCCACCTGAAATCGCTCCTGCACGACCAGCTCCTGGTGTAAGAAGAAGAGGAAGACCCACTCAGTCCAATAATACCCGCCAAAATCTGGGAGTGGACTATAGGATAATTCAGGAGATGATCGAACAATCAATCACTCGCGTTATGTCATCACTTCAAATACAAGCACCACCCTTTCCAAGAGTGTTGCCAACCCCGATCCCGGTGTCGCCTAGTAGTTCGTCATTCCGAAATGGAAAAATTGCTGACACCATGCAAAAATGGAATCTTAATTTCGATGGGTCTACCGAAGGATTAGGGGTAGAAGAGTTTCTATATAGAGTCAAAACATTGACTGATGAAACTTTAGACAGCGACTTTATGGGTCTCTGTAAGCACTTACATGTGCTATTTTTAGGCAAAGCCCGTGACTGGTACTGGCGGTACCACAAGCAGGTAGACCACATAGTCTGGACTGAATTTTGTACTGCACTTCGCCATCAGTACAAAGATTATCGCTCCGATTTTATGAGCAAGGAACTAGTAAGAGCTAGAAAGCAAAACCCTGGGGAATCATTTGTGTCGTTCCATGACGCTGTAGCGTCACTGATCGATAAATTTGCAATTAAAATTGACGAGGAGGAGTTAATCGAAATTTTAAAAAATAATTTATTACCCGAAACCCGACATAAACTGCTATACCAGCCAATAAGTTCAGTTGGCCATCTACGTAGATTGGTCCAAATGAACGAGAATTTAGTTCATGAGCTCAGTTGTCGCCCTGATGGTATGAATAAATCCAGGACTATTGGCCGTCGCCAAGTATATGGACTAGAAGAGTCTTTTATTGAACCGGAGGTAGAGAATTCAGAAGATACAAACTTTGACATCGCAGCAATTCGTAGATGTCATGCCAACTTTAAATGTTGGAACTGCGAAGAGCAAGGGCATCTGTGGGAAAATTGCCTTGCTGACCGCCGTATATTCTGTTACGGATGCGGGGCACCCAACATTTATAAGCCCCAATGCCAAAACTGTATCCGTAAAGCTTCGGAAAACCAACAGAAGGGTGCATCCAGCAGCAGTCGGATGCCCCCAAAAATCTAATTAATTCCCATACGAACTGTGTACCTGTGGACCGAAGCAAAAGCTTGGTCCCTACACCGACTTTAAAGTCACATTCCAACAATTTAGAAATAGCGAAAACTATTAAATTACGATTTTTACCGTATCATGAACGGTTAGCTAATTATTTGCATGTCCGAAATAAGATTTTTTATGAAGAAAAACCCCGTATTTCTCAGCGAACGCAGCGCTTGAAAAATTATTATTCAAAAATCAAGCAACATAGCAAGCTTTTAGTTTCGACAGTTTTTTGCAATCCCACCGATATGCGCAGCTATGCCGAAGTGTCATTTTTAACCTTTACCGAGCTTGGTCTATTGGATACAGGCGCGAATATTAGCTGCATAGGTTCTACGCTTGCTCAACAAGATTTTACCGCAATGCCGGAATTTAAGCCTATTAAATCGCATGTCAGAACAGCAGATGGCCATAGTCAGAAAGTCATCGGAGTGCTTGAAGTTAAAATGCAGTATAAATCGGCTACCAAGTCCTTGCAACTGTATGTGATTCCTTCTATAAACCAAAATCTAATTTTGGGTCATGATTTTTGGAGAGCCTTTGAGCTTGCGCCAAGCATTATAAATTCTGTAGAACTAAAATCAATGGAAAAAGAGCAGGAAACAGAGTCGATTGCATACCCCTTAGATAGCCAGCAAACGCAACAGCTGCACGTAGTAAAGCAGTTGTTCCCCAACGCTGCTGATAGATTAGGCCGCACAACATTGATCCAACACCGTATAGATATAGGAGACGCACGTCCAGTGAAACAAAGATTCTATCCTGTAAGTCCGGCCGTAGAAAAGTTGTTATATGCAGAAATTGATCGCATGTTGCAGCTTGGAGTTATTGAGCCGTCTGTAAGCGCTTGGAGCTCGCCTATGCGACTCGTCCTTAAGCCCAACAAGGTGCGCCTTTGTCTGGATGCTCGAAGACTGAATGACGCCACAAAAAAGATGCTTATCCTTTGCCGAGCATCGATGGCATTTTTTCGCGGCTACCTAAGGCGAATATAATTTCCAAACTAGATTTGAAAGACGCCTATTGGCAAATAGAACTTTCCGAGGATTCAAAGCCTCTCACTGCTTTTACGGTCCCCGGAAGACCGCTATATCAGTTTAAGGTCATGCCCTTTGGCCTTTGTAACGCGCCTTCTACCATGTGTCGGTTAATGGACGAGATAATTCCTTCTGACCTGCGCTATTGCGTGTTTGGTTATTTAGATGATCTGTGTATTGTGTCAGAAGATTTCAGTTCACATCTGGCGGTATTGGTTCGCATCGCTGAGCAGTTTAGAAAAGCCAACTTGACGTTAAATATTTCGAAAAGTCAATTCTGTGTAACAAGTATCAATTATCTTGGTTACGTGATTGGTAGCGGAGGTATTTGCACAGACCCGGAAAAAGTAGCTTGTATTGTAAATTGGCCGCCGCCAAAAAACTTGAAGCAAGTTCGAGGATTTCTAGGAGTTTGCGGTTGGTATCGTCGGTTTATATGCAACTTTTCCGATCTCACTTGCCCCATAACGGACATATTATCGACAAAGAAAAAGTTTGAGTGGACCCCTGAAGCACAGACCGCAATGGACAACTTAAAAACAGTGCTAACATCCTCGCCGGTTTTAAAAAATGCTGACTTTAAGAAGAAATTTTTCTTACATTGTGACGCTAGTGATTTTGGCATTGGCGCCGTTTTAGTACAGATGTCTGAAGATAATGAAGAACAACCGATAGCTTTTATGTCAAAAAAATTAAGCCGTGCGCAGCGAAACTATAGTGTTACCGAGCGTGAATGCCTAGCAGTCATATTAGCCATCGAGAAGTTCCGATGTTATTTGGAACTCCAGGAATTTGAAGTGGTTACCGACCATTCTAGTTTGCTATGGCTTATGCGCCAGCAAAATATATCGGGTAGACTGGCACGATGGGTTTTTAGACTGCAACAATTTAAATTTTCCGTCTCCCATCGGAAAGGCAAAGAACACATTGTTCCCGACGCTTTGTCTCGGTTGCCTGAGAATGAAATCGCTCAATTAGACATGGGTCCTGTAATAGATCTTGAGTCCGATACATTTATGGACGCTAGCTATGTACAAATTAAAGACAAATTTTCCCAAAATTTTACTCAGTTTCCGGACATAAAAATCGTTGATAAGTTTTTGTATGTACGCACCGAACATTCGAGGGGAGACTCGACACAAGAAAGTCCTTCGTGGAAACTATGGGTGCCTGATCGACTTAAAGTCGATGTGCTCAAACAAGCCCATGATAGCATAACGTCGTCTCACGCCGGCATGCAAAAAACTATTGAGAAAATCCGCAGACATTTGTTCTGGCCAGGATTAGTTAAAGATGTACGTGAATACATACGAAATTGCGAGATATGTAAAGAAACTAAGGCTCCAAATTATACCCTTCGGCCACCTATGGGTGCTCACATCCCAACTTGCAGACCATTTCAAAAGCTTTATATTGACCTGCTTGGGCCATATCCTAGAAGCAAAAGCGGTCATGTGGGATTGTTAATAGTCTTAGATCACTTTAGCAAGTATCATTGGTTGCAGCCCCTGAAGAAATTCACCTCAGCTGTGATACAAAAATTTCTTCTTGAACAAATTTTCCATTGTTTTGGTGTGCCACAAACTATAATAAGTGACAACGGCACCCAGTTCAAAGCTCGTGAGTTCAATGCCTTCTTAGCCGAACTTGGCATTGAACATCTGTATACAGCTCTATATTCACCGCAGAGCAATGCTGCAGAACGAGTTAACCGCTCAATACTCGCCGCCATTCGCTCGTATTTAAAACAGGATCAGACCCATTGGGATGAACATATTACAGGGATTTCATGCTCCTTAAGGTCTGCTCTGCACCAATCGATTGGGTGTTCTCCATACCGTGCCCTATTCGGGGTGGATATGATCACTCATGGTACCGATTACAAATTATTGAAGGAGTTGTCTTTATTGGAAGAACCGTTGGTCCCCCTGTTGCGGTCTGACCTTTTGGCATTGCTAAGGACAGATATTCAGAAAAACATCAGGAAAGCCTATGAGCGCAATGCGGCTCAATATAATTTACGCAGCAAGCCTGTTTCTTTTCGTGAAGGACAGGAGGTGTTCTGTCGAAATTTTGCGCTTAGTAAATTCTCACACAATTTTAATGCTAAACTGGCTCCCCAGTTTATTAAATGCCGTGTCAAAAAGAAACTCGGCAATTGTTTTTATTCCCTTGAAAATCAGCAAGGAAAAGAAATTGGCACTTTTCATGCCAAGGACATTAGAGTCTAATTCCCGCTAATATACCCGTCTAACGGTAGGATATTATCGGGTGGTGTAATGGTCGCAATTTTCCTATTTAAATTAAACCGCGTAAGCGATCCTAACAGCTTGCGTTTGTGTAACGACGCTATAGCGATCAGCTTTTGTCTGTCACGGTCAGCTGCGAATGATTCTGCCGCTGCTATAAACCGCCTGCGTGCACGTTGGCAGCGCAGCTATCTTCAATCTAATCCGCGAAAGAAAAAAAGCTCTGAGACCCTATATAAGCCTGTAGGTCCCGGATATAACCCTTCTTCTTTTCAAAAATTACTTTACCATCGAAGGTCTGGCTACGGCGGTTCGGACATAGCCCCACTAAAAAAAATTTTAGCTAAAAGCAACAAGTTCGGGCATCAGTCGCTTAATTCGTTTAATTAAATTCCAACTAAATTGAACCAAAAACGAAAATAAAAAAAAAAAAAGGAAAACCCTAAAAGCGGCCGATTGCCGAAATATACATATTTTTTTTGTTCGTTTGAGAATAAACCTTTCGCTACGCCAGCCGGCCACCAGCACCTCACCGGCATATATTTCTTTGTGCCAAGATCTGGTCACAGTTTTAACCAGTTCTTGCCTGCCTGCCGGAAGTAATTTTTGGAGGAATCAATCTTGCCGCCTCCGTCTCTGACATAGAAAACCCACTTATTTGGAGGCAACCGCCACGTGTGCCCATTGGACGGCATTGTAATTTCTTGGGACGGCACTGTAATTTCTTGGGACGGCAATGTCATTTCTGCCCCCAGTAAATAGACGTCAGCCTCAACTGCGGATTAGCTGCCATTCCCTTGCTCATGCCAGCAAGAACGGGCAGGCGCCGTTTCCACAGTCTGGAATCCGGAAGAGGGAGTAGCCTTTTGGGCCCCATTGACGCGCCACTGATCAGAAGCCCAGATGACATCGCCCATTAAGTTGGCCGGAGCGTGCAGATGCATGAAAATTGCTGTTAAATGTTTTTAGTACAAAAAAAAAAAAAAAAAAATTTAGTTTATTATATCTTGTGAGAGACTTCCAAAAGTTTGTGCAAAGTGCATTTATTAGAACCGCCTAAAAAAACCTCGTGCAAGTGCAGTGAAAAAGAAAAAATGTATATCTATATATATATCTTTATATATGTAGAAAGAATTAATAGTACAGATATATCCCCCTTCTTGTTGGGGTAGAGTCCAAAGTCATTTCTGAATTTTTTTATATTTTTTTTTTTAATTTTTCCCACTTAGTTTCGGAGAGTATCTTCTAAGTACTCACCATTTAAAAAACCCCCCTGTGCCATAATAAATAATCGAAACCATTTAAAGCCCCACAGAAGACAAAAGAAAACAAATGAAAGAAAAAAAATAAAATTTGCTGCAAACTCTCCGCTGGAAGGCCTTTCATCGAGGAATACATGTAAGTCTGTACCTTTTGTTTTGATTATATTTTCTTATTTTGGCACAGATAAGCACAGCCAAGCTGACATGCGCACCTGCGGAGCTTTTTACGACTTTCTGTTTCACATTACGCTTTAGCTCCGATCAATATGTTTATGACCGTGTCAGTCTGGTGAATGCTTATCATCTTTGATTCTACCTACACCCCGCTCAAATTAGCTGAACCAGAAGCAACATAAAAGAAAAGATTTTTAACAGAATCAGTTATATGTACACAAATATAATCGTATTCACTGATCAGCTGGTTGCGCTGCGCTCCGATTTGCCCATGCGCTTCGAGCTTAACCTTCTGTTGCCCATATTTTTTTCGACCATACAATTAACCATCAACTACAATGTCATTTTTTTTCATTGCCTAGCCTTAGTCTATCATTATTAAATGCACTTTAGCGAAATTTTGAGATTCTCTTTTTTTTTATTTTGCTCAATAAGAAAAAAAAAATATTAACTGAATAGTTTATAAAATGAATTATGTTTGAAGAATTTTTGAGCCATTGTAAAAAAATCAACTGAATAGTTTTAGTTACTGAATTATTGTTGAATCATTAATGCCACTCGTAAGAAGATGCAGATTATCTAACGGAAGGATTCAATTTCATTGAATAATGCTTTTGTTTATAATAAATATTAATTACGGATTTTGATTATGAATTGCTAAGTTTTCTTTCCTGGTGACATGGTGATATAATGTCGTAGAAGAATGTTTTTTTTTGGGATCTTCAAAACCTTAAACGCGGAAGATCATGGCTGGGAGGGTATCGAACGCGAGAGTCAGCTTACATCCAAGACTTCGCCTCTTCGGAATATATATGCCCTAATGAAAGCTATCACCATTGTATTGGCACTTTAAGTGCTCGTTAAGTTATGCCTGTTTGAGATTTTGTTTCTTCGGAGTATCGGTCTCCAATTTAGATTCTGTAGGGATCCTAAAATAAAATTTTGTATGCAGGTCGAGACATGGCAAAAGAACCCCCCACCCGAAAGAGCTAGGGGAGCAAGAGGATCCCGCCCTGCCATGCTAACTCAACCACGAGGAGCCTCGGTGAATACTTCCCGAATTATTTTGTGAAGATTGGCTGCCAACCGCCGTCACCGTTGCTACCCGATATGTATTGCTAGAGTAGCTTCACCACAGTACATGCTACAGTTCATGGCTTAACTTATAGATCAATTCGGTATCTAAATCTGGCAATATTATTTTTGGTCAAAATTCGTGTGGAAATGGAACCCTCAAATATCCCATATAGTCACAGGTCGAAATTTCAAACCACCAGAACTCGTTCAAAAATCAACTGGTTTTCATAAGGAGTGGCTTTTTATTCATGGCTTAACTTATAGATCAATTCGGTATCTAAATTTGGCAATATTATTTTTGGTCAAAATTCATGTGGAAATGGGACCCTCAAATATGCCATATAGAAACAGGTCGAAATTTCCCAGCACCAGAAGACGGTCAAAAATCAACTGGTTTTCATAAGGAGTGGCTTTTTGTTCATGACTCGGCCTCTAGATCCCCCTATAACTCGCTCAAAAATCAACTGCTTTTCTTCAGAAGTGTCTTTTGTTCATGGCTTGGCTTTTAGATCAATTCGGCATCTAAATCTGACAATATTATTTTTGGTCAAAATTCATTTGAAAATGGGACCCTCAAATATCCCATATAGTCACAGGTCGAAATTTCACCCCACCAGAACTCGTTCAAAAATCAACTGGTTTTCATAAGGAGTGGCTTTTTGTTCATGGCTTAACTAATAGATCAATTCGGTATCTAAATCTGGCAATATATTAATTTTGGTCAAAATTCATGTGAAAATGGGACCCTTAAATATCCCATATAGTCACAGGTCGAAATTTCACTCCACCAGAACTCGTTCAAAAATCAACTGGTTTTCATAAGGAGTAGCTTTTTGTTCATGGCTTAACTTATAGATCAATTCGGTATCTTAATTTGGCAATATTATTTTTGGTCAAAATTCATGTGGAAATGGGACCCTCAAATATCCCATATAGTCGCAGGTCGAAATTTCACCCCACCAGAACTCGTTCAAAAATCAACTGGTTTTCATAAGGAGTGGCATTTTATTCATGGCTTAACTTATAGATCAATTCGGTATCTAAATTTGGCAATATTATTTTTGGTCAAAATTCATGTGGAAATGGGACCCTCAAATATGCCATATAGAAACAGGTCGAAATTTCACCCCACCAGAACTCGTTCAAAAATCAACTGGTTTTCATAAGGAGTGGCTTTTTGTTCATGGCTTAACCTATACATCAATTCGGTATCTAAATCTGGCAATATTATTTTTGGTCAAAATTCATGTAGAAATGGGACCCTCAAATATGCCATATAGAAACAGGTCGAAATTTCCCAGCACCAGAAGACGGTCAAAAATCAACCGCTTTTCTTAAGAAGTGTCTTTTTGTTCATGGCTTGGCTTTTAGATCAATTCGGCATCTAAATCTGACAATATTATTTTTGGTCAAAATTCATGTGGAAATGGGACCCTCAAATATGCCATATAGAAACAGGTCGAAATTTCCCAGCACCAGAAGACGGTCAAAAATCAACCGCTTTTCTTAAGAAGTGTCTTTTTGTTCATGGCTTAACTTATAGATCAATTCGGTATCTTAATTTGGCAATATTATTTTTGGTCAAATTTCACTTGAAAATGGGACCCTCAAATATCCCATATAGTCACAGGTCGAAATTTCACCCCACCAGAACTCGTTCAAAAATCAAACGCTTTTCTTAAGTGGTGGCTTTTGTGTTCACGGCTTGGCCTTTAAATCAATTCGGCATCTTAATCTGGCAACATCATTTTTGGACAAAATTCATGTGAAAAAGATACCGTCAAATATGCCATATAGAAACAGGTCGAAATTTCCCAGCACCAGAAGACGGTCAAAAATCAACCGCTTGTCTTTTTGTTCATGGCTTGGCTTTTAGATCAATTCGGCATCTAAATCTGACAATATTATTTTTGGTCAAAATTCATTTGAAAATGGGACCTTCAAATATCCAATATAGTCACAGGTCGAAATTTCACCCCACCAGAACTCGTTCAAAAATCATTTTGTTTTCCTAAGGAGTGGCTTTTTGTTCATGGCTTAACTTATAGATCAATTCGGTATCTAAATCTGGCAATATTATTTTTGGTCAAAATTCATGTGAAAATGGGACCCTTAAATATCCCATATAGTCACAGGTCGAAATTTCACCTCACCAGAACTCGATCAAAAATCAACTGGTTTTCATAAGGAGTAGCTTTTTGTTCATTGCTTAACTTACAGATCAATTCGGTATCTAAATCTGGCAATATTATTTTTGGTCAAAATTCATGTGAAAATGGGACCCTTAAATATCCCATATAGTCACAGGTCGAAATTTCACCCCACCAGAACTCGTTCAAAAATCAACTGGTTTTCATAAGGAGTGGCTTTTTATTCATGGCTTAACTTATAGATCAATTCGGTATCTAAATTTGGCAATATTATATTTGGTCAAAATTCATGTGGAAATGGGACCCTCAAATATGCCATATAGAAACAGGTCGAAATTTCCCAGCACCAGAAGACGGTCAAAAATCAACCGCTTTTCTTAAGAAGTGTCTTTTTGTTCATGGCTTAAATTATAGATCAATTCGGTATCTAAATTTGGCAATATTATTTTTGGTCAAAATTCATTTGAAAATGGGACCCTCCAATATCCCATATAGTCACAGGTCGAAATTTCACCCCACCAGAACTGGTTCAAAAATCAACTGGTTTTTATAAGGAGTGGCTTTTTATTCATGGTCTAACTTATAGATCAATTCGGTATCTAAATTTGGCAATATTATTTTGGGTCAAAATTCATGTGGAAATGGGACCCTCAAATATGCCATATAGAAACAGGTCGAAATTTCCCAGCACCAGAAGACGGTCAAAAATCAACCGCTTTTCTTAAGAAGTGTCTTTTTGTTCATGGCTTGGCTTTTAGATCAATTCGGCATCTAAATCTGACAATATTATTTTTGGTCAAAATTCATTTGAAAATTTGACCCTCAAATATCCCATATAGTCACAGGTCGAAATTTCACCCCACCAGAACTCGTTCAAAAATTAACTGGTTTTCATAAGGTGTGGTTTTTTGTTCATGGCTTAACTTATAGATCAATTCGGTATCTAAATCTGGAAATATTATTTTTGGTCAAAATTCATGTGAAAATGGGACCCTCAAATATCCCATATAGTCAAAGGTCGAAATTTCACCCCACCAGAACTCGTTCAAAAATCAACTGGTTTTCATAAGTAGTGGCTTTCTGTCCATGACTCGGCCTCTAGATCACCCCCATAACTCGCTCAAAAATCAACTGGTTTTCATAAGTAGTGGCTTTCTGTTCATGGTTCAGCCTCTAGATCAATTCGGCATCTAAATCTGGCAACATAATTTTTGGTCAAAATTCATGTGAAAATGGGACCCTCAAATATCCCATATAGTCAAAGGTCGAAATTTCACCCCACCAGAACTCGTTCAAAAATCAACTGGTTTTCATAAGTAGTAGCTTTTTGTTCATGGCTTAACTTATAGATCAATTCGGTATCTAAATTTGGCAATATTATTTTTGGTCAAAATTCATGTGGAAATGGGACCCTCAAATATGCCATATAGAAACAGGTCGAAATTTCCCAGCACCAGAAGACGGTCAAAAATCAACTGGTTTTCATAAGGAGTGGCTTTTTGTTCATGACTCGGCCTCTAGATCCCCCTATAACTCGCTCAAAAATCAACTGCTTTTCTTCAGAAGTGTCTTTTTGTTCATGGCTTGGCTTTTTAGATCAATTCGGCATCTAAATCTGACAATATTATTTATGGTCAAAATTCATTTGAAAATGGGACCCTCAAATATCCCATATAGTCACAGGTCGAAATTTCACCCCACCAGAACTCGTTCAAAAATCAACTGGTTTTCATAAGGAGTGGCTTTTTGTTCATGGCTTAACTAATAGATCAATTCGGTATCTAAATCTGGCAATATTATTTTTGGTCAAAATTCATGTGAAAATGGGACCCTTAAATATCCCATATAGTCTCAGGTCGAAATTTCACCCCACCAGAACTCGTTCAAAAATCAACTGGTTTTCATAAGGAGTAGCTGTTTGTTCATGGCTTAACTTATAGATCAATTCGGTATCTTAATTTGGCAATATTATTTTTGGTCAAAATTCAGGTGAAAATGAGACCCTCAAATATCCCATATAGTCACAGGTCGAAATTTCACACCACCAGAACTCGTTCAAAAATCAACTGGTTTTCATAAGGAGTGGCTTTTTATTCATGGCTTAACTTATAGATCAATTCGGTATCTAAATCTGGCAATATTATTTTTGGTCAAAATTCATGTGAAAATGGGACCCTTAAATATCCCATATAGTCACAGGTCGAAATTTCACCCCACCAGAACTCGATCAAAAATCAACTGATTTTCATAAGGAGTAGCTTTTTATTCATTGCTTAACTTATAGATCAATTCGGTATCTAAATTTGGCAATATTATTTTTGGTCAAAATTCATGTGGAAATGGGACCCTCAAATATGCCATATAGAAACAGGTCGAAATTTCCCAGCACCAGAAGACGGTCAAAAATCAACCGCTTTTCTTAAGAAGTGTCTTTTTGTTCATGGCTTGGCTTTTAGATCAATTCGGCATCTAAATCTGACAATATTATTTTTGGTCAAAATTCATTTGAAAATGGGACCCTCAAATATCCCATATAGTCACAGGTCGAAATTTCACCCCACCAGAACTCGTTCAAAAATTAACTGGTTTTCATAAGGTGTGGTTTTTTGTTCATGGCTTAACTTATAGATCAATTCGGTATCTAAATCTGACAATATTATTTTTGGTCAAAATTCATTTGAAAATGGGACCCTCAAATATCCCATATAGTCACAGGTCGAAATTTCACCCCACCAAAACTCGTTCAAAAATTAACTGGTTTTCATAAGGTGTGGTTTTTTGTTCATGGCTTAACTTATAGATCAATTCGGTATCTAAATCTGGCAATATTATTTTTGGTCAAAATTCATGTGAAAATGGGACCCTCAAATATCCCATATAGTCACAGGTCGAAATTTCACCCCACCAGAACTCGTTCAAAAATCAACTGGTTTTCATAAGTAGTAGCTTTTTGTTCATGGCTTAACTTATAGATCAATTCGGTATCTAAATTTGGCAATATTATTTTTGGTCAAAATTCATGTGGAAATGGGACCCTCAAATATGCCATATAGAAACAGGTCGAAATTTCCCAGCACCAGAAGACGGTCAAAAATCAACTGGTTTTCATAAGGAGTGGCTTTTTGTTCATGACTCGGCCTCTAGATCCCCCTATAACTCGCTCAAAAATCAACTGCTTTTCTTCAGAAGTGTCTTTTTGTTCATGGCTTGGATTTTAGATCAATTCGGCATCTAAATCTGACAATATTATTTATGGTCAAAATTCATTTGAAAATGGGACCCTCAAATATCCCATATAGTCACAGGTCGAAATTTCACCCCACCAGAACTCGTTCAAAAATCAACTGGTTTTCATAAGGAGTGGCTTTTTATTCATGGCTTAACTTATAGATCAATTCGGTATCTAAATCTGGCAATATTATTTTTGGTCAAAATTCATGTGAAAATGGGACCCTTAAATATCCCATATAGTCTCAGGTCGAAATTTCACCCCACCAGAACTCGTTCAAAAATCAACTGGTTTTCATAAGTAGTAGCTTTTTGTTCATGGCTTAACTTATAGATCAATTCGGTAACTAAATTTGGCAATATTATTTTTGGTCAAAATTCATGTGGAAATGGGACCCTCAAATATGCCATATAGAAACAGGTCAATTTCCCAGCACCAGAAGACGGTCAAAAATCAACTGGTTTTCATAAGGAGTGGCTTTTTGTTCATGACTCGGCCTCTAGATCCCCCTATAACTCGCTCAAAAATCAACTGCTTTTCTTCAGAAGTGTCTTTTTGTTCATGGCTTGGCTTTTAGATCAATTCGGCATCTAAATCTGACAATATTATTTATGGTCAAAATTCATTTGAAAATGGGACCCTCAAATATCCCATATAGTCACAGGTCGAAATTTCACCCCACCAGAACTCGTTCAAAAATCAACTGGTTTTCATAAGGAGTGGCTTTTTGTTCATGGCTTAACTAATAGATCAATTCGGTATCTAAATCTGGCAATATTATTTTTGGTCAAAATTCATGTGAAAATGGGACCCTTAAATATCCCATATAGTCTCAGGTCGAAATTTCACCCCACCAGAACTCGTTCAAAAATCAAATGGTTTTCATAAGGAGTAGCTTTTTGTTCATGGCTTAACTTATAGATCAATTCGGTATCTTAATTTGGCAATATTATTTTTGGTCAAAATTCATGTGAAAATGAGACCCTCAAATATCCCATATAGTCACAGGTCGAAATTTCACCCCACCAGAACTCGATCAAAAATCAACTGATTTTCATAAGGAGTAGCTTTTTGTTCATTGCTTAACTTATAGATCAATTCGGTATCTAAATTTGGCAATATTATTTTTGGTCAAAATTCATGTGGAAATGGGACCCTCAAATATGCCATATAGAAACAGGTCGAAATTTCCCAGCACCAGAAGACGGTCAAAAATCAACCGCTTTTCTTAAGAAGTGTCTTTTTGTTCATGGCTTGGCTTTTAGATCAATTCGGCATCTAAATCTGACAATATTATTTTTGGTCAAAATTCATTTGAAAATGGGACCCTCAAATATCCCATATAGTCACAGGTCGAAATTTCACCCCACCAGAACTCGTTCAAAAATTAACTGGTTTTCATAAGGTGTGGTTTTTTGTTCATGGCTTAACTTATAGATCAATTCGGTATCTAAATCTGGCAATATTATTTTTGGTCAAAATTCATGTGAAAATGGGACCCTTAAATATCCCATATAGTCACAGGTCGAAATTTCACCCCACCAGAACTCGTTCAAAAATCAACTGGTTTTCATAAGTAGTAGCTTTTTGTTCATGGCTTAACTTATAGATCAATTCGGTATCTAAATTTGGCAATATTATTTTTGGTCAAAATTCATGTGGAAATGGGGCCTTCAAATATGCCATATAGAAACAGGTCGAAATTTCCCAGCACCAGAAGACGGTCAAAAATCAACTGCATTTCATAAGGAGTGGCTTTTTGTTCATGACTCGGCCTCTAGATCCCCCTATAACTCGCTCAAAAATCAACTGCTTTTCTTAAGAAGTGTCTTTTTGTTCATGGCTTAACTTATAGATCAATTCGGTATCTTAATTTGGCAATATTATTTTTGGTCAAATTTCACTTGAAAATGGGACCCTCAAATATCCCATATAGTCACAGGTCGAAATTTCACCCCACCAGAACTCGTTCAAAAATCAAACGCTTTTCTTAAGTGGTGGCTTTTGTGTTCACGGCTTGGCCTTTAAATCAATTCGGCATCTTAATCTGGCAACATCATTTTTGGACAAAATTCATGTGAAAAAGATACCGTCAAATATGCCATATAGAAACAGGTCGAAATTTCCCAGCACCAGAAGACGGTCAAAAATCAACCGCTTGTCTTTTTGTTCATGGCTTGGCTTTTAGATCAATTCGGCATCTAAATCTGACAATATTATTTTTGGTCAAAATTCATTTGAAAATGGGACCTTCAAATATCCAATATAGTCACAGGTCGAAATTTCACCCCACCAGAACTCGTTCAAAAATCATTTTGTTTTCCTAAGGAGTGGCTTTTTGTTCATGGCTTAACTTATAGATCAATTCGGTATCTAAATCTGGCAATATTATTTTTGGTCAAAATTCATGTGAAAATGGGACCCTTAAATATCCCATATAGTCACAGGTCGAAATTTCACCTCACCAGAACTCGATCAAAAATCAACTGGTTTTCATAAGGAGTAGCTTTTTGTTCATTGCTTAACTTACAGATCAATTCGGTATCTAAATTTGGCAATATTATTTTTGGTCAAAATTCATGTGGAAATGGGACCCTCAAATATCCCATATAGTCACAGGTCGAAATTTCACCCCACCAGAACTCGTTCAAAAATCAACTGGTTTTCATAAGGAGTGGCTTTTTATTCATGGCTTAACTTATAGATCAATTCGGTATCTAAATTTGGCAATATTATATTTGGTCAAAATTCATGTGGAAATGGGACCCTCAAATATGCCATATAGAAACAGGTCGAAATTTCCCAGCACCAGAAGACGGTCAAAAATCAACCGCTTTTCTTAAGAAGTGTCTTTTTGTTCATGGCTTGGCTTTTAGATCAATTCGGCATCTAAATCTGACAATATTATTTTTGGTCAAAATTCATTTGAAAATGGGACCCTCAAATATCCCCTATAGTCACAGGTCGAAATTTCACCCCACCAGAACTCGTTCAAAAATCAACTGGTTTTTATAAGGAGTGGCTTTTTATTCATGGCTTAACTTATAGATCAATTCGGTATCTAAATTTGGCAATATTATATTTGGTCAAAATTCATGTGGAAATGGGACCCTCAAATATGCCATATAGAAACAGGTCGAAATTTCCCAGCACCAGAAGACGGTCAAAAATTAACTGGTTTTCATAAGGTGTGGCTTTTTGTTCATGGCTTAAATTATAGATCAATTCGGTATCTAAATTTGGCAATATTATTTTTGGTCAAAATTCATTTGAAAATGGGACCCTCCAATATCCCATATAGTCACAGGTCGAAATTTCACCCCACCAGAACTGGTTCAAAAATCAACTGGTTTTTATAAGGAGTGGCTTTTTATTCATGGCTTAACTTATAGATCAATTCGGTATCTAAATTTGGCAATATTATTTTGGGTCAAAATTCATGTGGAAATGGGACCCTCAAATATGCCATATAGAAACAGGTCGAAATTTCCCAGCACCAGAAGACGGTCAAAAATCAACCGCTTTTCTTAAGAAGTGTCTTTTTGTTCATGGCTTGGCTTTTAGATCAATTCGGCATCTAAATCTGACAATATTATTTTTGGTCAAAATTCATTTGAAAATGGGACCCTCAAATATCCCATATAGTCAAAGGTCGAAATTTCACCCCACCAGAACTCGTTCAAAAATCAACTGGTTTTCATAAGTAGTGGCTTTCTGTCCATGACTCGGCCTCTAGATCACCCCCATAACTCGCTCAAAAATCAACTGGTTTTCATAAGTAGTGGCTTTCTGTTCATGGTTCAGCCTCTAGATCAATTCGGCATCTAAATCTGGCAACATAATTTTTGGTCAAAATTCATGTGAAAATGGGACCCTCAAATATCCCATATAGTCAAAGGTCGAAATTTCACCCCACCAGAACTCGTTCAAAAATCAACTGGTTTTCATAAGTAGTAGCTTTTTGTTCATGGCTTAACTTATAGATCAATTCGGTATCTAAATTTGGCAATATTATTTTTGGTCAAAATTCATGTGGAAATGGGACCCTCAAATATGCCATATAGAAACAGGTCGAAATTTCCCAGCACCAGAAGACGGTCAAAAATCAACTGGTTTTCATAAGGAGTGGCTTTTTGTTCATGACTCGGCCTCTAGATCCCCCTATAACTCGCTCAAAAATCAACTGCTTTTCTTCAGAAGTGTCTTATTGTTCATGGCTTGGCTTTTAGATCAATTCGGCATCTAAATCTGACAATATTATTTATGGTCAAAATTCATTTGAAAATGGGACCCTCAAATATCCCATATAGTCACAGGTCGAAATTTCACCCCACCAGAACTCGTTCAAAAATCAACTGGTATTCATAAGGAGTGGCTTTTTGTTCATGGCTTAACTAATAGATCAATTCGGTATCTAAATCTGGCAATATTATTTTTGGTCAAAATTCATGTGAAAATGGGACCCTTAAATATCCCATATAGTCTCAGGTCGAAATTTCACCCCACCAGAACTCGTTCAAAAATCAACTGGTTTTCATAAGGAGTAGCTTTTTGTTCATGGCTTAACTTATAGATCAATTCGGTATCTTAATTTGGCAATATTATTTTTGGTCAAAATTCATGTGAAAATGAGACCCTCAAATATCCCATATAGTCACAGGTCGAAATTTCACACCACCAGAACTCGTTCAAAAATCAACTGGTTTTCATAAGGAGTGGCTTTTTATTCATGGCTTAACTTATAGATCAATTCGGTATATAAATCTGGCAATATTATTTTTGGTCAAAATTCATGTGAAAATGGGACCCTTAAATATCCCATATAGTCACAGGTCGAAATTTCACCCCACCAGAACTCGATCAAAAATCAACTGATTTTCATAAGGAGTAGCTTTTTGTTCATTGCTTAACTTATAGATCAATTCGGTATCTAAATTTGGCAATATTATTTTTGGTCAAAATTCATGTGGAAATGGGACCCTCAAATATGCCATATAGAAACAGGTCGAAATTTCCCAGCACCAGAAGACGGTCAAAAATCAACCGCTTTTCTTAAGAAGTGTCTTTTTGTTCATGGCTTGGCTTTTAGATCAATTCGGCATCTAAATCTGACAATATTATTTTTGGTCAAAATTCATTTGAAAATGGGACCCTCAAATATCCCATATAGTCACAGGTCGAAATTTCACCGCACCAGAACTCGTTCAAAAATTAACTGGTTTTCATAAGGTGTGGTTTTTTGTTCATGGCTTAACTTATAGATCAATTCGGTATCTAAATCTGGCAATATTATTTTTGGTCAAAATTCATGTGAAAATGGGACCCTTAAATATCCCATATAGTCACAGGTCGAAATTTCACCCCACCAGAACTCGTTCAAAAATCAACTGGTTTTCATAAGGAGTAGCTTTTTGTTCATGGCTTAACTTATAGATCAATTCGGTATCTAAATTTGGCAATATTATTTTTGGTCAAAATTCATGTGGAAATGGGACCCTCAAATATGCCATATAGAAACAGGTCGAAATTTCCCAGCACCAGAAGACGGTCAAAAATCAACTGCATTTCATAAGGAGTGGCTTTTTGTTCATGACTCGGCCTCTAGATCCCCCTATAACTCGCTCAAAAATCAACTGCTTTTCTTCAGAAGTGTCTTTTTGTTCATGGCTTGGCTTTTAGATCAATTCGGCATCTAAATCTGACAATATTATTTTTGGTCAAAATTCATTTGAAAATGGGACCCTCAAATATCCCATATAGTCACAGGTCGAAATTTCACCCCAATAGAACTCGTTCAAAAATTAACTGGTTTTCATAAGGTGTGGTTTTTTGTTCATGGCTTAACTTATAGATCAATTCGGTATCTAAATCTGGCAATATTATTTTTGGTCAAAATTCATGTGGAAATGGGACCCTCAAATATGCCATATAGAAACAGGTCGAAATTTCCCAGCACCAGAAGACGGTCAAAAATCAACTGCTTTTCTTCAGAAGTGTCTTTTTGTTCATGGCTTGGCTTTTAGATCAATTCGGCATCTAAATCTGACAATATTATTTTTGGTCAAAATTCATTTGAAAATGGGACCCTCAAATATCCCATATAGTCACAGGTCGAAATTTCACCCCACCAAAACTCGTTCAAAAATTAACTGGTTTTCATAAGGTGTGGTTTTTTGTTCATGGCTTAACTTATAGATCAATTCGGTATCTAAATCTGGCAATATTATTTTTGGTCAAAATTCATGTGAAAATGGGACCCTCAAATATCCCATATAGTCACAGGTCGAAATTTCACCCCACCAGAACTCGTTCAAAAATCAACTGGTTTTCATAAGTAGTAGCTTTTTGTTCATGGCTTAACTTATAGATCAATTCGGTATCTAAATTTGGCAATATTATTTTTGGTCAAAATTCATGTGGAAATGGGACCCTCAAATATGCCATATAGAAACAGGTCGAAATTTCCCAGCACCAGAAGACGGTCAAAAATCAACTGGTTTTCATAAGGAGTGGCTTTTTGTTCATGACTCGGCCTCTAGATCCCCCCTATAACTCGCTCAAAAATCAACTGCTTTTCTTCAGAAGTGTCTTTTTGTTCATGGCTTGGATTTTAGATCAATTCGGCATCTAAATCTGACAATATTATTTATGGTCAAAATTCATTTGAAAATGGGACCCTCAAATATCCCATATAGTCACAGGTCGAAATTTCACCCCACCAGAACTCGTTCAAAAATCAACTGGTTTTCATAAGGAGTGGCTTTTTATTCATGGCTTAACTTATAGATCAATTCGGTATCTAAATCTGGCAATATTATTTTTGGTCAAAATTCATGTGAAAATGGGACCCTTAAATATCCCATATAGTCTCAGGTCGAAATTTCACCCCACCAGAACTCGTTCAAAAATCAACTGGTTTTCATAAGTAGTAGCTTTTTGTTCATGGCTTAACTTATAGATCAATTCGGTATCTAAATTTGGCAATATTATTTTTGGTCAAAATTCATGTGGAAATGGGACCCTCAAATATGCCATATAGAAACAGGTCAATTTCCCAGCACCAGAAGACGGTCAAAAATCAACTGGTTTTCATAAGGAGTGGCTTTTTGTTCATGACTCGGCCTCTAGATCCCCCTATAACTCGCTCAAAAATCAACTGCTTTTCTTGAGAAGTGTCTTTTTGTTCATGCCTTGGCTTTTAGATCAATTCGGCATCTAAATCTGACAATATTATTTATGGTCAAAATTCATTTGAAAATGGGACCCTCAAATATCCCATATAGTCACAGGTCGAAATTTCACCCCACCAGAACTCGTTCAAAAATCAACTGGTTTTCATAAGGAGTGGCTTTTTGTTCATGGCTTAACTAATAGATCAATTCGGTATCTAAATCTGGCAATATTATTTTTGGTCAAAATTCATGTGAAAATGGGACCCTTAAATATCCCATATAGTCTCAGGTCGAAATTTCACCCCACCAGAACTCGTTCAAAAATCAAATGGTTTTCCTAAGGAGTAGCTTTTTGTTCATGGCTTAACTTATAGATCAATTCGGCATCTAAATCTGACAATATTATTTTTGGTCAAAATTCATTTGAAAATGGGACCCTCAAATATCCCATATAGTCACAGGTCGAAATTTCACCCCACCAGAACTCGTTCAAAAATTAACTGGTTTTCATAAGGTGTGGTTTTTTGTTCATGGCTTAACTTATAGATCAATTCGGTATCTAAATCTGGCAATATTATTTTTGGTCAAAATTCATGTGGAAATGGGACCCTCAAATATGCCATATAGAAACAGGTCGAAATTTCCCAGCACCAGAAGACGGTCAAAAATCAACTGGTTTTCATAAGGAGTGGCTTTTTATTCATGGCTTAACTTATAGATCAATTCGGTATCTAAATTTGGCAATATTATTTTTGGTCAAAATTCATGTGGAAATGGGACCCTCAAATATGCCATATAGAAACAGGTCGAAATTTCCCAGCACCAGAAGACGGTCAAAAATCAACCGCTTTTCTTAAGAAGTGTCTTTTTGTTCATGGCTTGGCTTTTAGATCAATTCGGCATCTAAATCTGACAATATTATTTTTGGTCAAAATTCATTTGAAAATGGGACCCTCAAATATTCCATATAGTCACAGGTCGAAATTTCACCCCACCAAAACTCGTTCAAAAATTAACTGGTTTTCATAAGGTGTGGTTTTTTGTTCATGGCTTAACTTATAGATCAATTCGGTTTCTTAATTTGGCAATATTATTTTTGGTCAAAATTCATGTGAAAATGAGACCCTCAAATATCCCATATAGTCACAGGTCGAAATTTCACCCCACCAGAACTCGATCAAAAATCAACTGATTTTCATAAGGAGTAGCTTTTTGTTCATTGCTTAACTTATAGATCAATTCGGTATCTAAATTTGGCAATATTATTTTTGGTCAAAATTCATGTGGAAATGGGACCCTCAAATATGCTATATAGAAACAGGTCGAAATTTCCCAGCACCAGAAGACGGTCAAAAATCAACCGCTTTTCTTAAGAAGTGTCTTTTTGTTCATGGCTTGGCTTTTAGATCAATTCGGCATCTAAATCTGACAATATTATTTTTGGTCAAAATTCATTTGAAAATGGGACCCTCAAATATCCCATATAGTCACAGGTCGAAATTTCACCCCACCAGAACTCGTTCAAAAATTAACTGGTTTTCATAAGGTGTGGTTTTTTGTTCATGGCTTAACTTATAGATCAATTCGGTATCTAAATCTGGCAATATTATTTTTGGTCAAAATTCATGTGAAAATGGGACCCTTAAATATCCCATATAGTCACAGGTCGAAATTTCACCCCACCAGAACTCGTTCAAAAATCAACTGGTTTTCATAAGTAGTAGCTTTTTGTTCATGGCTTAACTTATAGATCAATTCGGTATCTAAATTTGGCAATATTATTTTTGGTCAAAATTCATGTGGAAATGGGGCCCTCAAATATGCCATATAGAAACAGGTCGAAATTTCCCAGCACCAGAAGACGGTCAAAAATCAACTGCATTTCATAAGGAGTGGCTTTTTGTTCATGACTCGGCCTCTAGATCCCCCTATAACTCGCTCAAAAATCAACTGCTTTTCTTCAGAAGTGTCTTTTTGTTCATGGCTTGGCTTTTAGATCAATTCGGCATCTAAATCTGACAATATTATTTTTGGTCAAAATTCATTTGAAAATGGGACCCTTAAATATCCCATATAGTCACAGGTCGAAATTTCACCCCACCAGAACTCGTTCAAAAATTAACTGGTTTTCATAAGGTGTGGTTTTTTGTTCATGGCTTAACTTATAGATCAATTCGGTATCTAAATCTGGCAATATTATTTTTGGTCAAAATTCATGTGGAAATGGGACCCTAAAATATGCCATATAGAAACAGGTCGAAATTTCCCAGCACCAGAAGACGGTCAAAAATCAACTGGTTTTCATAAGGAGTGGCTTTTTATTCATGGCTTAACTTATAGATCAATTCGGTATCTAAATTTGGCAATATTATTTTTGGTCAAAATTCATGTGGAAATGGGACCCTCAAATATGCCATATAGCAACAGGTCGAAATTTCCCAGCACCAGAAGACGGTCAAAAATCAACCGCTTTTCTTAAGAAGTGTCTTTTTGTTCATGGCTTGGCTTTTAGATCAATTCGGCATCTAAATCTGACAATATTATTTTTGGTCAAAATTCATTTGAAAATGGGACCCTCAAATATCCCATATAGTCACAGGTCGAAATTTTACCCCACCAAAACTCGTTCAAAAATTAACTGGTTTTCATAAGGTGTGGTTTTTTGTTCATGGCTTAACTTATAGATCAATTCGGTATCTAAATCTGGCAATATTATTTTTGGTCAAAATTCATGTGAAAATGGGACCCTCAAATATCCCATATAGTCACAGGTCGAAATTTCACCCCACCAGAACTCGTTCAAAAATCAACTGGTTTTCATAAGTAGTAGCTTTTTGTTCATGGCTTAACTTATAGATCAATTCGGTATCTAAATCTGGCAATATTATTTTTGGTCAAAATTCATGTGGAAATGGGACCCTCAAATATGCCATATAGAAACAGGTCGAAATTTCCCAGCACCAGAAGACGGTCAAAAATCAACTGGTTTTCATAAGGAGTGGCTTTTTGTTCATGACTCGGCCTCTAGATCCCCCTATAACTCGCTCAAAAATCAACTGCTTTTCTTCAGAAGTGTCTTTTTGTTCATGGCTTGGATTTTAGATCAATTCGGCATCTAAATCTGACAATATTATTTATGGTCAAAATTCATTTGAAAATGGTACCCTCAAATATCCCATATAGTCACAGGTCGAAATTTCACCCCACCAGAACTCGTTCAAAAATCAACTGGTTTTCATAAGGAGTGGCTTTTTATTCATGGCTTAACTTATAGATCAATTCGGTATCTAAATTTGGCAATATTATTTTTGGTCAAAATTCATGTGGAAATGGGACCCTCAAATATCCCATATAGTCACAGGTCGAAATTTCACCCCACCAGAACTCGTTCAAAAATCAACTGGTTTTCATAAGGAGTGGCTTTTTATTCATGGCTTAACTTATAGATCAATTCGGTATCTAAATTTGGCAATATTATTTTTGGTCAAAATTCATGTGGAAATGGGACCCTCAAATATCCCATATAGTCACAGGTCGAAATTTCACCCCACCAGAACTCGTTCAAAAATCAACTGGTTTTCATAAGGAGTGGCTTTTTATTCATGGCTTAACTTATAGATCAATTCGGTATCTAAATTTGGCAATATTATTTTTGGTCAAAATTCATGTGGAAATGGGACCCTCAAATATGCCATATAGAAACAGGTCGAAATTTCACCCCACCAGAACTCGTTCAAAAATCAACTGGTTTTCATAAGGAGTAGCTTTTTGTTCATGGCTTAACTTATAGATCAATTCGGTATCTTAATTTGGCAATATTATTTTTGGTCAAAATTCATGTGGAAATGGGACCCTCAAATATCCCATATAGTCACAGGTCGAAATTTCACCCCACCAGAACTCGTTCAAAAATCAACTGGTTTTCATAAGGAGTGGCTTTTTATTCATGGCTTAACTTATAGATCAATTCGGTATCTAAATTTGGCAATATTATTTTTGGTCAAAATTCATGTAAAAATGGGACCCTCAAATATGCCATATAGAAACAGGTCGAAATTTCCCAGCACCAGAAGACGGTCAAAAATCAACCGCTTTTCTTAAGAAGTGTCTTTTTGTTCATGGCTTGGCTTTTAGATCAATTCGGCATCTAAATCTGACAATATTATTTTTGGTCAAAATTCATTTGAAAATGGGACCCTCAAATATCCAATATAGTCACAGGTCGAAATTTCACCCCACCAGAACTCGTTCAAAAATCAACTGGTTTTCATAAGGAGTGGCTTTTTGTTTATGGCTTAACTTATAGATCAATTCGGTATCTAAATTTGGCAATATTATTTTTGGTCAAAATTCATGTGAAAATGGGACCCTTAAATATCCCATATAGTCACAGGTCGAAATTTCACCCCACCAGAACTCGATCAAAAATCAACTGGTTTTCATAAGGAGTAGCTTTTTGTTCATTGCTTAACTTATAGATCAATTCGGTATCTAAATTTGGCAATATTATTTTTTGTCAAAATTCATGTGGAAATGGGACCCTCAAATATGCCATATAGAAACAGGTCGAAATTTCCCAGCACCAGAAGACGGTCAAAAATCAACTGGTTTTCATAAGGAGTGGCTTTTTGTTCATGACTCGGCCTCTAGATCCCCCTATAACTCACTCAAAAATCAACTGCTTTTCTTCAGAAGTGTCTTTTTGTTCATGGCTTGGATTTTAGATCAATTCGGTATCTAAATCTGACAATATTATTCATGGTCAAAATTCATTTGAAAATGGGACCCTCAAATATCCCATATAGTCACAGGTCGAAATTTCACCCCACCAGAACTCGTTCAAAAATCAACTGGTTTTCATAAGGAGTGGCTTTTTATTCATGGCTTAACTTATAGATCAATTCGGTATCTAAATTTGGCAATATTATTTTTGGTCAAAATTCATGTGGAAATGGGACCCTCAAATATCCCATATAGTCACAGGTCGAAATTTCACCCCACCAGAACTCGTTCAAAAATCAACTGGTTTTCATAAGGAGTGGCTTTTTATTCATGGCTTAACTTATAGATCAATTCGGTATCTAAATTTGGCAATATTATTTTTGGTCAAAATTCATGTGGAAATGGGACCCTCAAATATCCCATATAGTCACAGGTCGAAATTTCACCCCACCAGAACTCGTTCAAAAATCAACTGGTTTTCATAAGGAGTGGCTTTTTATTCATGGCTTAACTTATAGATCAATTCGGTATCTAAATTTGGCAATATTATTTTTGGTCAAAATTCATGTGGAAATGGGACCCTCAAATATGCCATATAGAAACAGGTCGAAATTTCACCCCACCAGAACTCGTTCAAAAATCAACTGGTTTTCATAAGGAGTAGCTTTTTGTTCATGGCTTAACTTATAGATCAATTCGGTATCTTAATTTGGCAATATTATTTTTGGTCAAAATTCATGTGGAAATGGGACCCTCAAATATCCCATATAGTCACAGGTCGAAATTTCACCCC
Source organism: Drosophila littoralis (assembly GCA_018903485.1). NCBI lineage: Eukaryota > Metazoa > Arthropoda > Insecta > Diptera > Drosophilidae > Drosophila > Drosophila littoralis. The sequence goes on along the minus strand of JAEIGF010000153.1, from coordinate 220,866 downwards.
ACCAGAACTCGTTCAAAAATCAACTGGTTTTCATAAGGAGTGGCTTTTTATTCATGGCTTAACTTATAGATCAATTCGGTATCTAAATTTGGCAATATTATTTTTGGTCAAAATTCATGTAGAAATGGGACCCTCAAATATGCCATATAGAAACAGGTCGAAATTTCCCAGCACCAGAAGACGGTCAAAAATCAACCGCTTTTCTTAAGAAGTGTCTTTTTGTTCATGGCTTGGCTTTTAGATCAATTCGGCATCTAAATCTGACAATATTATTTTTGGTCAAAATTCATTTGAAAATGGGACCCTCAAATATCCAATATAGTCACAGGTCGAAATTTCACCCCACCAGAACTCGTTCAAAAATCAACTGGTTTTCATAAGGATTGGCTTTTTGTTTATGGCTTAACTTATAGATCAATTCGGTATCTAAATCTGGCAATATTATTTTTGGTCAAAATTCATGTGAAAATGGGACCCTTAAATATCCCATATAGTCACAGGTCGAAATTTCACCACACCAGAACTCGATCAAAAATCAACTGGTTTTCATAAGGAGTAGCTTTTTGTTCATTGCTTAACTTATAGATCAATTCGGTATCTAAATTTGGCAATATTATTTTTTGTCAAAATTCATGTGGAAATGGGACCCTCAAATATCCCATATAGTCACAGGTCGAAATTTCACCCCACCAGAACTCGTTCAAAAATCAACTGGTTTTCATAAGGAGTGGCTTTTTATTCATGGCATAACTTATAGATCAATTCGGTATCTAAATTTGGCAATATTATATTTGGTCAAAATTCATGTGGAAATGGGACCCTCAAATATGCCATATAGAAACAGGTCGAAATTTCCCAGCACCAGAAGACGGTCAAAAATCAACCGCTTTTCTTAAGAAGTGTCTTTTTGTTCATGGCTTGGCTTTTAGATCAATTCGGCATCTAAATCTGACAATATTATTTTTGGTCAAAATTCATTTGAAAATGGGACCCTCAAATATCCAATATAGTCACAGGTCGAAATTTCACCCCACCAGAACTCGTTCAAAAATCAACTGGTTTTCATAAGGAGTGGCTTTTTGTTTATGGCTTAACTTATAGATCAATTCGGTATCTAAATCTGGCAATATTATTTTTGGTCAAAATTCATGTGAAAATGGGACCCTTAAATATCCCATATAGTCACAGGTCGAAATTTCACCCCACCAGAACTCGTTCAAAAATCAACTGGTTTTCATAAGGTGTGGCTTTTTGTTCATGGCTTAACTTATAGATCAATTCGGTATCTAAATTTGGCAATATTATTTTTGGTCAAAATTCATGTGGAAATGGGACCCTCAAATATCCCATATAGTCACAGGTCGAAATTTCACCACACCAGAACTCGTTCAAAAATCAACTGGTTTTCATAAGGAGTGGCTTTTTATTCATGGCTTAACTTATAGATCAATTCGGTATCTAAATTTGGCAATATTATTTTTGGTCAAAATTCATGTAAAAATGGGACCCTCAAATATGCCATATAGAAACAGGTCGAAATTTCCCAGCACCAGAAGACGGTCAAAAATCAACCGCTTTTCTTAAGAAGTGTCTTTTTGTTAATGGCTTGGCTTTTAGATCAATTCGGCATCTAAATCTGACAATATTATTTTTGGTCAAAATTCATGTGAAAATGGGACCCTCAAATATCCAATATAGTCACAGGTCGAAATTTCACCCCACCAGAACTCGTTCAAAAATCAACTGGTTTTCATAAGGAGTGGCTTTTTGTTTATGGCTTAACTTATAGATCAATTCGGTATCTAAATCTGGCAATATTATTTTTGGTCAAAATTCATGTGAAAATGGGACCCTTAAATATCCCATATAGTCACAGGTCGAAATTTCACCCCACCAGAACTCGATCAAAAATCAACTGGTTTTCATAAGGAGTAGCTTTTTGTTCATTGCTTAACTTATAGATCAATTCGGTATCTAAATTTGGCAATATTATTTTTTGTCAAAATTCATGTGGAAATGGGACCCTCAAATATGCCATATAGAAACAGGTCGAAATTTCCCAGCACCAGAAGACGGTCAAAAATCAACTGGTTTTCATAAGGAGTGGCTTTTTGTTCATGACTCGGCCTCTAGATCCCCCTATAACTCACTCAAAAATCAACTGCTTTTCTTCAGAAGTGTCTTTTTTGTTCATGGCTTGGATTTTATATCAATTCGGCATCTAAATCTGACAATATTATTTATGGTCAAAATTCATTTGAAAATGGGACCCTCAAATATCCCATATAGTCACAGGTCGAAATTTCACCCCACCAGAACTCGTTCAAAAATCAACTGGTTTTCATAAGGAGTGGCTTTTTATTCATGGCTTAACTTATAGATCAATTCGGTATCTAAATTTGGCAATATTATTTTTGGTCAAAATTCATGGGGAAATGGGACCCTCAAATATCCCATATAGTCACAGGTCGAAATTTCACCCCACCAGAACTCGTTCAAAAATCAACTGGTTTTCATAAGGAGTGGCTTTTTATTCATGGCTTAACTTATAGATCAATTCGGTATCTAAATTTGGCAATATTATTTTTGGTCAAAATTCATGTGGAAATGGGACCCTCAAATATGCCATATAGAAACAGGTCGAAATTTCACCCCACCAGAACTCGTTCAAAAATCAACTGGTTTTCATAAGGAGTAGCTTTTTGTTCATGGCTTAACTTATAGATCAATTCGGTATCTTAATTTGGCAATATTATTTTTGGTCAAAATTCATGTGGAAATGGGACCCTCAAATATCCCATATAGTCACAGGTCGAAATTTCACCCCACCAGAACTCGTTCAAAAATCAACTGGTTTTCATAAGGAGTGGCTTTTTATTCATGGCTTAACTTATAGATCAATTCGGTATCTAAATTTGGCAATATTATTTTTGGTCAAAATTCATGTAGAAATGGGACCCTCAAATATGCCATATAGAAACAGGTCGAAATTTCCCAGCACCAGAAGACGGTCAAAAATCAACCGCTTTTCTTAAGAAGTGTCTTTTGTTCATGGCTTGGCTTTTAGATCAATTCGGCATCTAAATCTGACAATATTATTTTTGGTCAAAATTCATTTGAAAATGGGACCCTCAAATATCCAATATAGTCACAGGTCGAAATTTCACCCCACCAGAACTCGTTCAAAAATCAACTGGTTTTCATAAGGAGTGGCTTTTGGTTTATGGCTTAACTTATAGATCAATTCGGTATCTAAATCTGGCAATATTATTTTTGGTCAAAATTCATGTGAAAATGGGACCCTTAAATATCCCATATAGTCACAGGTCGAAATTTCACCCCACCAGAACTCGATCAAAAATCAACTGGTTTTCATAAGGAGTAGCTTTTTGTTCATTGCTTAACTTATAGATCAATTCGGTATCTAAATTTGGCAATATTATTTTTTGTCAAAATTCATGTGGAAATGGGACCCTCAAATATCCCATATGGTCACAGGTCGAAATTTCACCCCACCAGAACTCGTTCAAAAATCAACTGGTTTTCATAAGGTGTGGCTTTTTGTTCATGGCTTAACTTATAGATCAATTCGGTATCTAAATTTGGCAATATTATTTTTGGTCAAAATTAATGTGGAAATGGGACCCTCAAATATCCCATATAGTCACAGGTCGAAATTTCACCACACCAGAACTCGTTCAAAAATCAACTGGTTTTCATAAGGAGTGGCTTTTTATTCATGGCTTAACTTATAGATCAATTCGGTATCTAAATTTGGCAATATTATTTTGGGTCAAAATTCATGTGGAAATGGGACCCTCAAATATGCCATATAGAAACAGGTCGAAATTTCACCCCACCAGAACTCGTTCAAAAATCAACTGGTTTTCATAAGGAGTGGCTTTTTGTTCATGGCTTAACTTATAGATCAATTCGGTATCTTAATTTGGCAATATTATTTTTGGTCAAAATTCATGTGGAAATGGGACCCTCAAATATCCCATATAGTCACAGGTCGAAATTTCACCCCACCAGAACTCGTTCAAAAATCAACTGGTTTTCATAAGGAGTGGATTTTTATTCATGACTTAACTTATAGATCAATTCGGTATCTAAATTTGGCAATATTATTTTTGGTCAAAATTCATGTTGAAATGGGACCCTCAAATATGCCATATAGAAACAGGTCGAAATTTCCCAGCACCAGAAGACGGTCAAAAATCAACCGCTTTTCTTAAGAAGTGTCTTTTTGTTCATGGCTTGGCTTTTAGATCAATTCGGCATCTAAATCTGACAATATTATTTTTGGTCAAAATTCATTTGAAAATGGGACCCTCAAATATCCAATATAGTCACAGGTCAAAATTTCACCCCACCAGAACTCGTTCAAAAATCAACTGGTTTTCATAAGGAGTGGCTTTTTGTTTATGGCTTAACTTATAGATCAATTCGGTATCTAAATCTGGCAATATTATTTTTGGTCAAAATTCATGTGAAAATGGGCCCCACAAATATGCCATATAGAAACAGGTCGAAATTTCACCCCACCAGAACTCGATCAAAAATCAACTGGTTTTCATAAGGAGTAGCTTTTTGTTCATTGCTTAACTTATAGATCAATTCGGTATCTAAATTTGGCAATATTATTTTTTGTCAAAATTCATGTGGAAATGGGACCCTCAAATATCCCATATGGTCACAGGTCGAAATTTCACCCCACCAGAACTCGTTCAAAAATCAACTGGTTTTCATAAGGTGTGGCTTTTTGTTCATGGCTTAACTTATAGATCAATTCGGTATCTAAATTTGGCAATATTATTTTTGGTCAAAATTAATGTGGAAATGGGACCCTCAAATATCCCATATAGTCACAGGTCGAAATTTCACCACACCAGAACTCGTTCAAAAATCAACTGGTTTTCATAAGGAGTGGCTTTTTATTCATGGCTTAACTTATAGATCAATTCGGTATCTAAATTTGGCAATATTATTTTGGGTCAAAATTCATGTTGAAATGGGACCCTCAAATATGCCATATAGAAACAGGTCGAAATTTCCCAGCACCAGAAGACGGTCAAAAATCAACCGCTTTTCTTAAGAAGTGTCTTTTTGTTCATGGCTTGGCTTTTAGATCAATTCGGCATCTAAATCTGACAATATTATTTTTGGTCAAAATTCATTTGAAAATGGGACCCTCAAATATCCAATATAGTCACAGGTCAAAATTTCACCCCACCAGAACTCGTTCAAAAATCAACTGGTTTTCATAAGGAGTGGCTTTTTGTTTATGGCTTAACTTATAGATCAATTCGGTATCTAAATCTGGCAATATTATTTTTGGTCAAAATTCATGTGAAAATGGGACCCTCAAATATGCCATATAGAAAGAGGTCGAAATTTCACCCCACCAGAACTCGTTCAAAAATCAACTGGTTTTCATAAGGAGTAGCTTTTTGTTCATGGCTTAACTTATAGAACAATTCGGTATCTAAATTTGGCAATATTATTTTTGGTCAAAATTCATGTGGAAATGGGACCCTCAAATATCCCATATAGTCACAGGTCGAAATTTCACCCCACCAGAACTCGTTCAAAAATAAACTGGTTTTCATAAGGAGTGGCTTTTTATTCATGGCTTAACTTATAGATCAATTCGGTATCTAAATTTGGCAATATTATATTTGGTCAAAATTCATGTGGAAATGGGACCCTCAAATATGCCATATAGAAACAGGTCGAAATTTCCCAGCACCAGAAGACGGTCAAAAATCAACCGCTTTTCTTAAGAAGTGTCTTTTTGTTCATGGCTTGGCTTTTAGATCAATTCGGCATCTAAATCTGACAATATTATTTTTGGTCGAAATTCATTTGAAAATGGGACCCTCAAATATCCCATATAGTCACAGGTCGAAATTTCACCCCACCAGAACTCGTTCAAAAATCAACTGGTTTTCATAAGGTGTGGCTTTTTGTTCATGGCTTAACTTATAGATCAATTCGGTATCTAAATTTGGCAATATTATTTTTGGTCAAAATTCATGTGGAAATGGGACCCTCAAATATCCCATATGGTCACAGGTCGAAATTTCAAACCACCAGAACTCGTTCAAAAATCAACTGGTTTTCATAAGGTGTGGCTTTTTGTTCATGACTCGGCCTCTAGATCCCCCTATAACTCACTCAAAAATCAACTGCTTTTCTTCAGAAGTGTCTTTTTGTTTATGGCTTGGATTTTATATCAATTCGGCATCTAAATCTGACAATATTATTTTTGGTCGAAATTCATTTGAAAATGGGACCCTCAAATATCCCATATAGTCACAGGTCGAAATTTCACCCCACCAGAACTCGTTCAAAAATCAACTGGTTTTCATAAGGAGTGGCTTTTTGTTCATGGCTTAACTTATAGATCAATTCGGTATCTAAATCTGGCAATATTATTTTTGGTCAAAATTCATGTGAAAATGGGACCCTCAAATATGCCATATAGAAACAGGTCGAAATTTCCCAGCACCAGAAGACGGTCAAAAATCAACTGGTTTTCATAAGGAGTGGCTTTTTGTTCATGACTCGGCCTCTAGATCCCCCTATAACTCACTCAAAAATCAACTGCTTTTCTTCAGAAGTGTCTTTTTGTTCATGGCTTGGATTTTATATCAATTCGGCATCTAAATCTGACAATATTATTTTTGGTCGAAATTCATTTGAAAATGGGACCCTCAAATATCCCATATAGTCACAGGTCGAAATTTCACCCCACCAGAACTCGTTCAAAAATCAACTGGTTTTCATAAGGAGTGGCTTTTTATTCATGGCTTAACTTATAGATCAATTCGGTATCTAAATTTGGCAATATTATTTTTGGTCAAAATTCATGTGGAAATGGGACCCTCAAATATGCCATATAGAAACAGGTCGAAATTTCACCCCACCAGAACTCGTTCAAAAATCAACTGGTTTTCATAAGGAGTAGCTTTTTGTTCATGGCTTAACTTATAGATCAATTCGGTATCTTAATTTGGCAATATTATTTTTGGTCAAAATTCATGTGGAAATGGGACCCTCAAATATCCCATATAGTCACAGGTCGAAATTTCACCCCACCAGAACTCGTTCAAAAATCAACTGGTTTTCATAAGGAGTGGCTTTTTATTCATGGCTTAACTTATAGATCAATTCGGTTTCTAAATTTGGCAATATTATTTTTGGTCAAAATTCATGTAGAAATGGGACCCTCAAATATGCCATATAGAAACAGGTCGAAATTTCCCAGCACCAGAAGACGGTCAAAAATCAACCGCTTTTCTTAAGAAGTGTCTTTTTGTTCATGGCTTGGCTTTTAGATCAATTCGGCATCTAAATCTGACAATATTATTTTTGGTCAAAATTCATTTGAAAATGGGACCCTCAAATATCCAATATAGTCACAGGTCGAAATTTCACCCCACCAGAACTCGTTCAAAAATCAACTGGTTTTCATAAGGAGTGGCTTTTGGTTTATGGCTTAACTTATAGATCAATTCGGTATCTAAATCTGGCAATATTATTTTTGGTCAAAATTCATGTGAAAATGGGACCCTTAAATATCCCATATAGTCACAGGTCGAAATTTCACCCCACCAGAACTCGATCAAAAATCAACTGGTTTTCATAAGGAGTAGCTTTTTGTTCATTGCTTAACTTATAGATCAATTCGGTATCTAAATTTGGCAATATTATTTTTTGTCAAAATTCATGTGGAAATGGGACCCTCAAATATCCCATATGGTCACAGGTCGAAATTTCACCCCACCAGAACTCGTTCAAAAATCAACTGGTTTTCATAAGGTGTGGCTTTTTGTTCATGGCTTAACTTATAGATCAATTCGGTATCTAAATTTGGCAATATTATTTTTGGTCAAAATTAATGTGGAAATGGGACCCTCAAATATCCCATATAGTCACAGGTCGAAATTTCACCACACCAGAACTCGTTCAAAAATCAACTGGTTTTCATAAGGAGTGGCTTTTTATTCATGGCTTAACTTATAGATCAATTCGGTATCTAAATTTGGCAATATTATTTTGGGTCAAAATTCATGTGGAAATGGGACCCTCAAATATGCCATATAGAAACAGGTCGAAATTTCACCCCACCAGAACTCGTTCAAAAATCAACTGGTTTTCATAAGGAGTAGCTTTTTGTTCATGGCTTAACTTATAGATCAATTCGGTATCTTAATTTGGCAATATTATTTTTGGTCAAAATTCATGTGGAAATGGGACCCTCAAATATCCCATATAGTCACAGGTCGAAATTTCACCCCACCAGAACTCGTTCAAAAATCAACTGGTTTTCATAAGGAGTGGATTTTTATTCATGACTTAACTTATAGATCAATTCGGTATCTAAATTTGGCAATATTATTTTTGGTCAAAATTCATGTTGAAATGGGACCCTCAAATATGCCATATAGAAACAGGTCGAAATTTCCCAGCACCAGAAGACGGTCAAAAATCAACCGCTTTTCTTAAGAAGTGTCTTTTTGTTCATGGCTTGGCTTTTAGATCAATTCGGCATCTAAATCTGACAATATTATTTTTGGTCAAAATTCATTTGAAAATGGGACCCTCAAATATCCAATATAGTCACAGGTCAAAATTTCACCCCACCAGAACTCGTTCAAAAATCAACTGGTTTTCATAAGGAGTGGCTTTTTGTTTATGGCTTAACTTATAGATCAATTCGGTATCTAAATCTGGCAATATTATTTTTGGTCAAAATTCATGTGAAAATGGGACCCTCAAATATGCCATATAGAAACAGGTCGAAATTTCACCCCACCAGAACTCGTTCAAAAATCAACTGGTTTTCATAAGGAGTAGCTTTTTGTTCATGGCTTAACTTATAGAACAATTCGGTATCTAAATTTGGCAATATTATTTTTTGTCAAAATTCATGTGGAAATGGGACCCTCAAATATCCCATATGGTCACAGGTCGAAATTTCACCCCACCAGAACTCGTTCAAAAATCAACTGGTTTTCATAAGGTGTGGCTTTTTGTTCATGGCTTAACTTATAGATCAATTCGGTATCTAAATTTGGCAATATTATTTTTGGTCAAAATTAATGTGGAAATGGGACCCTCAAATATCCCATATAGTCACAGGTCGAAATTTCACCACACCAGAACTCGTTCAAAAATCAACTGGTTTTCATAAGGAGTGGCTTTTTATTCATGGCTTAACTTATAGATCAATTCGGTATCTAAATTTGGCAATATTATTTTGGGTCAAAATTCATGTGGAAATGGGACCCTCAAATATGCCATATAGAAACAGGTCGAAATTTCACCCCACCAGAACTCGTTCAAAAATCAACTGGTTTTCATAAGGAGTAGCTTTTTGTTCATGGCTTAACTTATAGATCAATTCGGTATCTTAATTTGGCAATATTATTTTTGGTCAAAATTCATGTGGAAATGGGACCCTCAAATATCCCATATAGTCACAGGTCGAAATTTCACCCCACCAGAACTCGTTCAAAAATCAACTGGTTTTCATAAGGAGTGGATTTTTATTCATGACTTAACTTATAGATCAATTCGGTATCTAAATTTGGCAATATTATTTTTGGTCAAAATTCATGTTGAAATGGGACCCTCAAATATGCCATATAGAAACAGGTCGAAATTTCCCAGCACCAGAAGACGGTCAAAAATCAACCGCTTTTCTTAAGAAGTGTCTTTTTGTTCATGGCTTGGCTTTTAGATCAATTCGGCATCTAAATCTGACAATATTATTTTTGGTCAAAATTCATTTGAAAATGGGACCCTCAAATATCCAATATAGTCACAGGTCAAAATTTCACCCCACCAGAACTCGTTCAAAAATCAACTGGTTTTCATAAGGAGTGGCTTTTTGTTTATGGCTTAACTTATAGATCAATTCGGTATCTAAATCTGGCAATATTATTTTTGGTCAAAATTCATGTGAAAATGGGACCCTCAAATATGCCATATAGAAACAGGTCGAAATTTCACCCCACCAGAACTCGTTCAAAAATCAACTGGTTTTCATAAGGAGTAGCTTTTTGTTCATGGCTTAACTTATAGAACAATTCGGTATCTAAATTTGGCAATATTATTTTTTGTCAAAATTCATGTGGAAATGGGACCCTCAAATATCCCATATAGTCACAGGTCGAAATTTCACCCCACCAGAACTCGTTCAAAAATCAACTGGTTTTCATAAGGAGTGGCTTTTTATTCATGGCTTAACTTATAGATCAATTCGGTATCTAAATTTGGCAATATTATATTTGGTCAAAATTCATGTGGAAATGGGACCCTCAAATATGCCATATAGAAACAGGTCGAAATTTCCCAGCACCAGAAGACGGTCAAAAATCAACCGCTTTTCTTAAGAAGTGTCTTTTTGTTCATGGCTTGGCTTTTAGATCAATTCGGCATCTAAATCTGACAATATTATTTTTGGTCGAAATTCATTTGAAAATGGGACCCTCAAATATCCCATATAGTCACAGGTCGAAATTTCACCCCACCAGAACTCGTTCAAAAATCAACTGGTTTTCATAAGGTGTGGCTTTTTGTTCATGGCTTAACTTATAGATCAATTCGGTATCTAAATTTGGCAATATTATTTTTGGTCAAAATTCATGTGGAAATGGGACCCTCAAATATCCCATATAGTCACAGGTCGAAATTTCACCACACCAGAACTCGTTCAAAAATCAACTGGTTTTCATAAGGAGTGGCTTTTTATTCATGGCTTAACTTATAGATCAATTCGGTATCTAAATTTGGCAATATTATTTTGGGTCAAAATTCATGTGGAAATGGGACCCTCAAATATGCCATATAGAAACAGGTCGAAATTTCCCAGCACCAGAAGACTGTCAAAAATCAACCGCTTTTCTTAAGAAGTGTCTTTTTGTTCATAGCTTGGCTTTTAGATCAATTCGGCATCTAAATCTGACAATATTATTTTTGGTCAAAATTCATGTGAAAATGGGACCCTCAAATATCCCATATAGTCACAGGTCGAAATTTCACACCACCAGAACTCGGTCAAAAATCAACTGCTCTTCATAAGGTGTGGCTTTTTGTTCATGACTCGGCCTCTAGATCACCCCCATAACTCGCTCAAAAATCAACTGGTTTTCATAAGTAGTGGCTTTCTGTTCATGGTTCGGCCTCTAGATTAATTCGGCATCTAAATCTGGCAACATCATTTTTGGTCAAAATTCATGTGAAAATGGGACCGTCAAATATCCCATATAGTCACAGGTCAAAATTTCCCAGTCCCAGAAGTCGGAAAAAATCAACTGATTTTCGTTAGGAGTGAATTTTTGTTCATGACTCGGCCTCTAGATCCCTCTATAACTCACTCAAAAATCAACTGGTTTCCATAAGTAGTGGCTTTCTGTTCATGGTTCGGCCTCTAGATCAATTCGTTATCTAAATCTGACAATATTATTTTTGGTCGAAATTCATGTGAAAATGCGACCCTCAAATATCCCATATAGTCACAGGTCGAAATTTCACCCCACCAGAACTCGCTCAAAAATCAACTGGTTTTCATAAGTAGTGGCTATCTGTTCATGGTTCGGCCTCTAGATTAATTCGGCATCTAAATCTGGCAACAAAAATTTTTGTCAAAATTCATGTGAAAATAAGGAGTGCCTTTTTGTTCATGGCTTAACTTATAGATCAATTCGGCATCTAAGTCTGGCAACATCATTTTTGGTCAAAATTCATGTGAAAATGATACCCCCAAATATCCCATATGGTCACAGGTCGAAATTTCACACCACCACAACTCGGTCAAAAATCAACTGCTTTTCATAAGGAGTGGCTGTCTGTTCATGGTTCGGCCTATAGATCAATTCGTCATCTAAATCTGGCAACCTTATTTTTGGTCAAAATTCATGGGAAAATGGGACCATCAAATATCCAATATAGTCACAGGTCGAAATTTCCCAGCCCCAGAAGTCGGTCAAAAATCAACTGATTTTCATTAGGAGTGAATTTTTGTTCATGACTCGGCCTCTAGATCACCCCCATAACTCGCTCAAAAATCAACTGGTTTTCATAAGTAGTTTCTTTCTATTCATGGTTCGGCCTCTAGATCAATTCGGCATCTTAATCTGGCAACATATCTGGCAACATAATTTTTGGTTAAAATTCATGTGAAAATGGGACCCTCAAATATCCCATATAGTCACAGATCGAAATTTCACCCCACCAGAACTCGTTCAAAAATCAACTGGTTTTCATAAGGAGTCGCTTTTTGTTCATGGCTTAACTTATAGATCAATTCGGTATCTAAATCTGGCAATATTATTTTTGGTCAAAATTCATGTGAAAATGGGACCCTCAAATATCCCATATAGTCTCAGGTCGAAATTTAACCCCACCAGAACTCGTTCAAAAATCAATTGGTTTTCATAAGTAGTTGCTTTCTGTTCATGGTTCGCTCAAAAATCAACTGGTTTTCATAAGTAGTGGTTTTCTGTTCATGGTTCGGCCTCTAGATCAATTCGTTATCTAAATCTGGCAACATAATTTTTGGTCAAAATTCATGTGAAAATGGGACCCTCAAATATCCCATATAGCCACAGGTCGAAAATTCCCAGCACCAGAAGACGGTCAAAAATCAACCGCTTTTCTTAAGGAGTGTCTTTTTGTTTATGGCTTGGCTTTTAGATCAATTCGGCATATAAATCTGACAATATTATTTTTGGTCAAAATTCATGTGAAAATGGGACCCTCAAATATGCCATGTAGAAACAGGTCGAAATTTCCCAGCACCAGAAGACAGTCAAAAATCAACCGCTTTTCATAAATAGTGGCTTTTTGTTCATGGCTTGGCTTTTAGATCAATTCGGCATCTAAATCTGACAATATTATTTTTGGTCAAAATTCATGTGAAAATGGGACCCTCAAATATCCCATATAGCCACAGGTCGAAATTTCACCCCACCAGAACTCGTTCAAAAATCAACTGGTTTTCATAAGGAGTGGCTTTTTGTTCATGGCTTGGCCTTTATATCCATTCGGCATCTAAATCTGGCAACATCATTTTTGGTCAAAGTTTATTTGAAAATGGGACCCTCAAATATCCCATATAGACACAGGTCGAAATTTCCCAGCACCAGAACTCGTTCAAAAATCAACCGATTTTCTTAAGGAGTATCTCTTTGTTTATTGCTTGGCTTTTAGATCAATTCGGCATCTAAATCTGACAATATTATTTTTGGTCAAAATTCATGTGAAAATGGGACCCTCAAATATCCAATATAGTCACAGGTCGAAATTTCACACCACCAGAACTCGGTCAAAAATCAACTGCATTTCATAAGGTGTGGCTTTTTGTTCATGACTCGGCCTCTAGATCACCCCCATAACTCGCTCAAAAATCAACTGGTTTTCATAAGTAGTGGCTTTCTGTTAATGGATCGGCCTCTAGATCAATTCGTTATCTAAATCTGGCAACATAATTTTTGGTCAAAATTCATGTGAAAATGGGACCCTCAAATATCCCATATAGTCACAGGTCGAAATTTCACAGCACCAGAAGACGGTCAAAAATCAACCGCTTTTCTTAAGGAGTGTCTTTTTGTTTATGGCTTGGCTTTTAGATCAATTCGGCATCTAAATCTGACAATATTATTTTTGGTCAAAATTCATGTGAAAATGGGACCCTCAAATATCCAATATAGACACAGGTCGAAATTTCACACCACCATAACTCGCTCAAAAATCAACTGGTTTTCATAAGTAGTGGCTTTCTGTTAATGGATCGGCCTCTAGATCAATTCGTTATCTAAATCTGGCAACATAATTTTTGGTCAAAATTCATGTGAAAATGGGACCCTCAAATATCCCATATAGTCACAGGTCGAAATTTCACAGCACCAGAAGACGGTCAAAAATCAACCGCTTTTCTTAAGGAGTGTCTTTTTGTTTATGGCTTGGCTTTTAGATCAATTCGGCATCTAAATCTGACAATATTATTTTTGGTCAAAATTCATGTGAAAATGGGACCCTCAAATATCCAATATAGACACAGGTCGAAATTTCACACCACCATAACTCGCTCAAAAATCAACTGGTTTCATAAGTAGTGGCTTTCTGTTCATGGTTCGGTCTCTAGATTAATTCGGCATCTAAATCTGGCAACCTTATATTTGGTCAAAATTCATGTGAAAATGGGACCATCAAATATCCAATATAGTCACAGGTCGAAATTTCCCAGCCCCAGAAGTCGGTCAAAAATCAACTGATTTTCATTAGGAGAGAATTTTTGTTCATGACTCGGCCTCTAGATCACCCCCATAACTCGCTCAAAAATCAACTGGTTTTCATAAGTAGTTTCTTTCTATTCATGGTTCGGCCTCTAGATCAATTCGGCATCTTAATCTGGCAACATATCTGGCAACATAATTTTTGGTTAAAATTCATGTGAAAATGGGACCCTCAAATATCCCATATAGTCACAGGTCGAAATTTCACCCCACAAGAACTCGTTCAAAAATCAACTGGTTTTCATAAGGAGTCGCTTTTTGTTCATGGCTTAACTTATAGATCAATTCGGTATCTAAATCTGGCAATATTATTTTTGGTCAAAATTCATGTGAAAATGGGACCCTCAAATATCCCATATAGTCTCAGGTCGAAATTTAACCCCACCAGAACTCGTTCAAAAATCAATTGGTTTTCATAAGTAGTTGCTTTCTGTTCATGGTTCGCTCAAAAATCAACTGGTTTTCATAAGTAGTGGTTTTCTGTTCATGGTTCGGCCTCTAGATCAATTCGTTATCTAAATCTGGCAACATAATTTTTGGTCAAAATTCATGTGAAAATGGGACCCTCAAATATCACATATAGTCACAGGACGAAAATTCCCAGCACCAGAAGACGGTCAAAAATCAACCGCTTTTCTTAAGGAGTGTATTTTTGTTTATGGCTTGGCTTTTAGATCAATTCGGCATATAAATCTGACAATATTATTTTTGGTCAAAATTCATGTGAAAATGGGACCCTCAAATATCCAATATAGACACAGGTCGAAATTTCACACCACCATAACTCGCTCAAAAATCAACTGGTTTTCATAAGTAGTGGCTTTCTGTTAATGGATCGGCCTCTAGATCAATTCGTTATCTAAATCTGGCAACATAATTTTTGGTCAAAATTCATGTGAAAATGGGACCCTCAAATATCCCATATAGTCACAGGTCGAAATTTCACAGCACCAGAAGACGGTCAAAAATCAACCGCTTTTCTTAAGGAGTGTCTTTTGTTTATGGCTTGGCTTTTAGATCAATTCGGCATCTAAATCTGACAATATTATTTTTGGTCAAAATTCATGTGAAAATGGGACCCTCAAATATCCAATATAGACACAGGTCGAAATTTCACACCACCATAACTCGCTCAAAAATCAACTGGTTTCATAAGTAGTGGCTTTCTGTTCATGGTTCGGTCTCTAGATTAATTCGGCATCTAAATCTGGCAACCTTATATTTGGTCAAAATTCATGTGAAAATGGGACCATCAAATATCCAATATAGTCACAGGTCGAAATTTCCCAGCCCCAGAAGTCGGTCAAAAATCAACTGATTTTCATTAGGAGAGAATTTTTGTTCATGACTCGGCCTCTAGATCACCCCCCCATAACTCGCTCAAAAATCAACTGGTTTTCATAAGTAGTTTCTTTCTATTCATGGTTCGGCCTCTAGATCAATTCGGCATCTTAATCTGGCAACATATCTGGCAACATAATTTTTGGTTAAAATTCATGTGAAAATGGGACCCTCAAATATCCCATATAGTCACAGGTCGAAATTTCACCCCACAAGAACTCGTTCAAAAATCAACTGGTTTTCATAAGGAGTCGCTTTTTGTTCATGGCTTAACTTATAGATCAATTCGGTATCTAAATCTGGCAATATTATTTTTGGTCAAAATTCATGTGAAAATGGGACCCTCAAATATCCCATATAGTCTCAGGTCGAAATTTAACCCCACCAGAACTCGTTCAAAAATCAATTGGTTTTCATAAGTAGTTGCTTTCTGTTCATGGTTCGCTCAAAAATCAACTGGTTTTCATAAGTAGTGGTTTTCTGTTAATGGATCGGCCTCTAGATCAATTCGTTATCTAAATCTGGCAACATAATTTTTGGTCAAAATTCATGTGAAAATGGGACCCTCAAATATCCCATATAGTCACAGGTCGAAATTTCACAGCACCAGAAGACGGTCAAAAATCAACCGCTTTTCTTAAGGAGTGTCTTTTTGTTTATGGCTTGGCTTTTAGATCAATTCGGCATCTAAATCTGACAATATTATTTTTGGTCAAAATTCATGTGAAAATGGGACCCTCAAATATCCAATATAGACACAGGTCGAAATTTCACACCACCATAACTCGCTCAAAAATCAACTGGTTTCATAAGTAGTGGCTTTCTGTTCATGGTTCGGTCTCTAGATTAATTCGGCATCTAAATCTGGCAACCTTATATTTGGTCAAAATTCATGTGAAAATGGGACCATCAAATATCCAATATAGTCACAGGTCGAAATTTCCCAGCCCCAGAAGTCGGTCAAAAATCAACTGATTTTCATTAGGAGAGAATTTTTGTTCATGACTCGGCCTCTAGATCACCCCCATAACTCGCTCAAAAATCAACTGGTTTTCATAAGTAGTGTCTTTCTATTCATGGTTCGGCCTCTAGATCAATTCGGCATCTTAATCTGGCAACATATCTGGCAACATAATTTTTGGTTAAAATTCATGTGAAAATGGGACCCTCAAATATCCCATATAGTCACAGGTCGAAATTTCACCCCACAAGAACTCGTTCAAAAATCAACTGGTTTTCATAAGGAGTCGCTTTTTGTTCATGGCTTAACTTATAGATCAATTCGGTATCTAAATCTGGCAATATTATTTTTGGTCAAAATTCATGTGAAAATGGGACCCTCAAATATCCCATATAGTCTCAGGTCGAAATTTAACCCCACCAGAACTCGTTCAAAAATCAATTGGTTTTCATAAGTAGTTGCTTTCTGTTCATGGTTCGCTCAAAAATCAACTGGTTTTCATAAGTAGTGGTTTTCTGTTCATGGTTCGGCCTCTAGATCAATTCGTTATCTAAATCTGGCAACATAATTTTTGGTCAAAATTCATGTGAAAATGGGACCCTCAAATATCACATATAGTCACAGGACGAAAATTCCCAGCACCAGAAGACGGTCAAAAATCAACCGCTTTTCTTAAGGAGTGTATTTTTGTTTATGGCTTGGCTTTTAGATCAATTCGGCATATAAATCTGACAATATTATTTTTGGTCAAAATTCATGTGAAAATGGGACCCTCAAATATGCCATGTAGAAACAGGTCGAAATTTCCCAGCACCAGAAGACAGTCAAAAATCAACCGCTTTTCATAAATAGTGGCTTTTTGTTCATGGCTTGGCTTTTAGATCAATTCGGCATCTAAATCTGACAATATTATTTTTGGTCAAAATTCATGTGAAAATGGGACCCTCAAATATCCCATATAGCCACAGGTCGAAATTTCACCCCACCAGAACTCGTTCAAAAATCAACTGGTTTTCATAAGGAGTGGCTTTTTGTTCATGGCTTGGCCTTTATATCCATTCGGCATCTAAATCTGGCAACATCATTTTTGGTCAAAGTGTATTTGAAAATGGGACCCTCAAATATCCCATATAGACACAGGTCGAAATTTCCCAGCACCAGAACTCGTTCAAAAATCAACCGATTTTCTTAAGGAGTGTCTCTTTGTTTATGGCTTGGCTTTTAGATCAATTCGGCATCTAAATCTGACAATATTATTTTTGGTCAAAATTCATGTGAAAATGGGACCCTCAAATATCCCATATAGTCACAGGTCGAAATTTCACCCCACCAGAACTCGTTCAAAAATCAATTGGTTTTCATAAGTAGTGGCTTTCTGTTCATGGGTTTGGCTTATAGATCAATTCGGCATCTAAATCTGGCAACATTATTTTTGGTCAAAATTCATGTGAAAATGGGACCCTCAAATATCCCATATAGTCACAGGTCGAAATTTCACCCCACCAGAACTCGTTCAAAAATCAACTGGTTTTCATAAGTAGTGGCTATCTGTTCATGGTTCGGCCTCTAGATTAATTCGGCATCTAAATCTGGCAACATCATTTTTGGTCAAAATTCATGTGAAAATGGGACCCTCAAATATCCCATATAGTCACAGGTCGAAATTTCACCCCACCAGAACTCGTTCAAAAATCAACTGGTTTTCATAAGGAGTGGCTTTTTGTTCATGGCTTGGCCTTTAGATCCATTCGGCATCTAAATCTGGCAACATCATTTTTGGTCAAGTTTATGTGAAAATGGGACCCTCAAATATCCCATATAGACACAGGTCGAAATTTCCCCGCACCAGAACTCGTTCAAAAATAAACCGATTTTCTTAAGGAGTGTCTCTTTGTTTATGGCTTGGCTTCTAGATCAATTCGGCATCTAAATCTGACAATATTATTTTTGGTCAAAATTCATGTGAAAATGGGACCCTCAAATATCCAATATAGTCACAGGTCGAAATTTCACACCACCAGAACTCGGTCAAAAATCAACTGCATTTCATAAGGTGTGGCTTCTTGTTCATGACTCGGCCTCTAGATCACCCCCATAACTCGCTCAAAAATCAACTGGTTTTCATAAGTAGTGGCTTTCTGTTCATGGATCGGCCTTTAGATCAATTCGTTATCTAAATCTGGCAACATAATTTTTGGTCAAAATTCATGTGAAAATGGGACCCTCAAATATCCCATATAGACACAGGTCGAAATTTCCCAGCACCAGAACTCGTTCAAAAATCAACCGATTTTCTTAAGGAGTATCTCTTTGTTTATGGCTCGGCTTTTAGATCAATTCGGCATCTAAATCTGACAATATTATTTTTGGTCAAAATTCATGTGAAAATGGGACCCTCAAATATCCCATATAGTCACAGGTCGAAATTTCACCCCACCAGAACTCGTTCAAAAATCAATTGGTTTTCATAAGTAGTGGCTTTCTGTTCATGGTTCGGCCTCTAGATCAATTCGGCATCTAAATCTGGCAACATAATTTTTGGTCAAAATTCATGTGAAAATGGGACCCTCAAATATCCCATATAGTCACAGGTCGAAATTTCAGCCAACCAGAAATTGTTCAAAAATCAACTGGGTTTCATAAGTAGTGGCTATCTGTTCGTGGTTCGGCCTCTAGATTAATTCGGCATCTAAATCTGGCAACATAATTTTTGGTCAAAATTCATGTGAAAATGGGACCCTCAAATATCCCATATAGTCACAGGTCGAAATTTCACCCCACCAGAACTCGTTCAAAAATCAACTGGTTTTCATAAGGAGTGGCTTTTTGTTCATGGCTTAGCCTTTATATCCATTCGGCATCTAAATCTGGCAACATCATTTTTGGTCAAGTTTATGTGAAAATGGGACCCTCAAATATCCCATATAGACACAGGTCGAAATTTCCCCGCACCAGAACTCGTTCAAAAATCAACCGGTTTTCATAAGGAGTGGCTTTTTGTTTATGGCTTGGCTTTTAGATCAATTCGGCATCTAAATCTGACAATATTATTTTTGGTCAAAATTCATGTGAAAATGGGACCCTCAAATATCCCATATAGTCACAGGTCGAAATTTCCCCCACCAGAACTTGTTCAAAAATCAACTGGTTTTCATAAGTAGTGGCTATCTGTTCATGGTTCGGCCTCTAGATCAATTCGGTATCTAAATCTGGCAATATTATTTTTGGTCAAAATTCATGTGAAAATGGGACCCTCAAATATCCCATATAGTCACAGGTCGAAATTTCACCCCACCAGAACTTGTTCAAAAATCAACTGGTTTTCATAAGGAGTGGCTTTTTGTTCATGGTTCGGCCTCTAGATTAATTCGGCATCTAAATCTGGCAACATCATTTTTGGTCAAAATTCATGTGAAAATGGGACCCTCAAATATCCCATATAGTCACAGGTCGAAATTTCACCCCACCAGAACTCGTTCAAAAATCTACTGGTTTTCATAAGGAGTGGCTTTTTGTTCATGGCTTGGCCTTTATATCCATTCGGCATCTAAATCTGGCAACATCATTTTTGGTCAAAGTGTATTTGAAAATGGGACCCTCAAATATCCCATATAGTCACAGGTCGAAATTTCACCCCACCAGAACTTGTTCAAAAATCAACTGGTTTTCATAAGGAGTGGCTTTTTGTTCATGGCTTAACTTATAGATCAATTCGGCATCTAAATCTGGCAACATCATTTTTGGTCAAAATTCATGTGAAAATGATACCCCAAATATCCCATATAGGTAAATAACTAATTCACCAAAACTCGTTCAAAATCAACCGCTTTTCTTAAGGCCTCAGCTCAAGTCAAAAATCAACCGCTTTTCTTAAGGAGTGTCTTTTTGTTTATGGCTTGGCTTTTAGATCAATTCGGCATCTAAATCTGGCAACATCATTTTTGGACAAAATTCATGTGAAAATGATACCCCAAATATCTCATATAGTCACAGGTCGAAATTTCACACCACCAGAAGACGGTAAAAAATCAACCGCTTTTCTTAAGGAGTGTCTTTTTGTTTATGGCTTGGCTTTTAGATCAATTCGGCATCTAAATCTGGCAACATCATTTTTGGACAAAATTCATGTGAAAATGATACCCCAAATATCTCATATAGTCACAGGTCGAAATTTCACACCACCAGACCTTAAAAAGCAACTGGTTTTCATAAGTAGTGGCTTTTTGTTCATGGTTCGGCCTCTAGATTAATTCGGCATCTAAATCTGGCAACATAATTTTTGGTCAAAATTCATGTGAAAATGGGACCCTCAAATATCCCATATAGTCACAGGTCGAAATTTCACCCCACCAGAACTCGTTCAAAAATCAATTGGTTTTCATAAGTAGTGGCTTTCTGTTCATGGTTCGGCCTCTAGATCAATTCGGCATCTAAATCTGGCAACATAATTTTTGGTCAAAATTCATGTGAAAATGATACCCCAAATATCCCATATAGTCACAGATCGAAATTTCACAGCACCAGAACTCTTTCAAAAATCAACTGCTTTTCATAAGGAGTGGCTTTTTGTTCATGACTCGGCCTCTAGATCACCCCCATAACTCAGTCAAAAATCAAACGCTTTTCTTAATTGGTAGCTTTTGTGTTCATGACTTGGCCTTTAAATCAATTCGGCATCTAAATCTGGCAACATCATTTTTGGACAAAATTCATGTGAAAATGGGACCCTCAAATATCCCATATAGTCACAGGTCGAAATTTCACAGCACCAGAAGACGGTAAAAAATCAACCGCTTTTCTTAAGGAGTGTCTTTTTGTTTATGGCTTGGCTTTTAGATCAATTCGGCATCTAAATCTGGCAACATCATTTTTGGACAAAATTCATGTGAAAATGATACCCCAAATATCTCATATAGTCACAGGTCGAAATTTCACACCACCAGAACTCGTTCAAAAAGCAACTGGTTTTCATAAGTAGTGGCTTTTTGTTCATGGTTCGGCCTCTAGATCAATTCGTTATCTAAATCTGGCAACATAATTTCTGGTCAAAATTCATGTGAAAATGGGACCCTCAAATATCCCATATAGTCACAGGTCGAAATTTCACAGCACCAGAAGACGGTAAAAAATCAACCGCTTTTCTTAAGGAGTGTCTTTTTGTTTATGGCTTGGCTTTTAGATCAATTCGGCATCTAAATCTGACAATATTATTTTTGGTGAAAATTCATGTGAAAATGGGACCCTCAAATATCCAATATAGTCACAGGTCGAAATTTCACACCACCAGAGCTCGGTCAAAAATCAACTGCATTTCATAAGGTGTGGCTTTTTGTTCATGACTCGGCCTCTAGATCACCCCCATAACTCGCTCAAAAATCAACTGGTTTTCATAAGTAGTGGCTTTCTGTTAATGAATCGGCCTCTAGATCAATTCGTTGTCTAAATCTGGCAACATAATTTTTGGTCAAAATTCATGTGAAAATGGGACCCTCAAATATCCCATATAGTCACAGGTCGAAATTTCACAGCACCAGAAGACGGTCAAAAATCAGCCGCTTTTCTTAAGGAGTTTCTTTTTGTTTATGGCTTGGCTTTTAGATCAATTCGGCATCTAAATCTGACAATATTATTTTTGGTCAAAATTCATGTGAAAATGGGACCCTCAAATATCCCATATAGTCACAGGTCGAAATTTCCCAGCCCCAGAAGTTGGTAAAAAATCAACTGATTTTCATTAGGAGTGAATTTTTGTTTATGACTCGGCCTCTAGATCCCTCTATAACTCGCTCAAAAATCAACTGGTTTTCATAAGTAGCGGCTTTCTGTTCATGTTTCGGCCTCTAGATCAATTCGTTATCTAAATCTGGCAACATAATTTTTGGTCAAAATTCATGTGAAAATGGGACCCTCAAATATCCCATATAGTCACAGGTCGAACTTTCCCAGCACCAGAAGACGGTCAAAAATCAACCGCTTTTCTTAAGGAGTGTCTTTTTGTTTATGGCTTGGCTAATAAATCTAAATCTGACAATATTATTTTTGGTCAAAATTCATGTGAAAATGGGACCCTCAAATATCCCATATAGTCACAGGTCGAAATTTCACCCCACCAGAACTTGTTCAAAAATCAACTGGTTTTCATAAGTAGTGGCTTTCTGTTTATGGTTCGGCCTCTAGATCAATTCGGCATCTAAATCTGGCAACATAAGTTTTGGTCAAAATTCATGTGAAAATGGGACCCCCAAATATCCCATATAGTCACAGATCGAAATTTTTAACTATCAGAACTCGGTCAAAAATCAACTGCTTTTCATAAGGAGTGGCTTTTTGTTCATGACTCGGCCTCTAGATCACCCCCATAACTCAGTCAAAAATCAACCGCTTTTCTTAAGGAGTGTCTTTTTGTTTATGGCTTGGCTTTTAGATCAATTCGGCATCTAAATCTGGCAACATCATTTTTGGACAAAATTCATGTGAAAATGATACCCCAAATATCTCATATAGTCACAGGTCGAAATTTCACACCACCAGAACTCGTTCAAAAAGCAACTGGTTTTCATAAGTAGTGGCTTTTTGTTCATGGTTCGGCCTCTAGATTAATTCGGCATCTAAATCTGGCAACATAATTTTTGGTCAAAATTCATGTGAAAATGGGACCCTCAAATATCCCATATAGTCACAGGTCGAAATTTCACCCCACCAGAACTCGTTCAAAAATCAATTGGTTTTCATAAGTAGTGGCTTTCTGTTCATGGTTCGGCCTCTAGATCAATTCGGCATCTAAATCTGGCAACATAATTTTTGGTCAAAATTCATGTGAAAATGATACCCCAAATATCCCATATAGTCACAGATCGAAATTTCACAGCACCAGAACTCTTTCAAAAATCAACTGCTTTTCATAAGGAGTGGCTTTTTGTTCATGACTCGGCCTCTAGATCACCCCCATAACTCAGTCAAAAATCAAACGCTTTTCTTAATTGGTAGCTTTTGTGTTCATGACTTGGCCTTTAAATCAATTCGGCATCTAAATCTGGCAACATCATTTTTGGACAAAATTCATGTGAAAATGGGACCCTCAAATATCCCATATAGTCACAGGTCGAAATTTCACAGCACCAGAAGACGGTAAAAAATCAACCGCTTTTCTTAAGGAGTGTCTTTTTGTTTATGGCTTGGCTTTTAGATCAATTCGGCATCTAAATCTGGCAACATCATTTTTGGACAAAATTCATGTGAAAATGATACCCCAAATATCTCATATAGTCACAGGTCGAAATTTCACACCACCAGAACTCGTTCAAAAAGCAACTGGTTTTCATAAGTAGTGGCTTTTTGTTCATGGTTCGGCCTCTAGATCAATTCGTTATCTAAATCTGGCAACATAATTTCTGGTCAAAATTCATGTGAAAATGGGACCCTCAAATATCCCATATAGTCACAGGTCGAAATTTCACAGCACCAGAAGACGGTAAAAAATCAACCGCTTTTCTTAAGGAGTGTCTTTTTGTTTATGGCTTGGCTTTTAGATCAATTCGGCATCTAAATCTGACAATATTATTTTTGGTGAAAATTCATGTGAAAATGGGACCCTCAAATATCCAATATAGTCACAGGTCGAAATTTCACACCACCAGAGCTCGGTCAAAAATCAACTGCATTTCATAAGGTGTGGCTTTTTGTTCATGACTCGGCCTCTAGATCACCCCCATAACTCGCTCAAAAATCAACTGGTTTTCATAAGTAGTGGCTTTCTGTTAATGAATCGGCCTCTAGATCAATTCGTTATCTAAATCTGGCAACATAATTTTTGGTCAAAATTCATGTGAAAATGGGACCCTCAAATATCCCATATAGTCACAGGTCGAAATTTCACAGCACCAGAAGACGGTCAAAAATCAACCGCTTTTCTTAAGGAGTTTCTTTTTGTTTATGGCTTGGCTTTTAGATCAATTCGGCATCTAAATCTGACAATATTATTTTTGGTCAAAATTCATGTGAAAATGGGACCCTCAAATATCCCATATAGTCACAGGTCGAAATTTCCCAGCCCCAGAAGTTGGTAAAAAATCAACTGATTTTCATTAGGAGTGAATTTTTGTTTATGACTCGGCCTCTAGATCCCTCTATAACTCGCTCAAAAATCAACTGGTTTTCATAAGTAGCGGCTTTCTGTTCATGTTTCGGCCTCTAGATCAATTCGTTATCTAAATCTGGCAACATAATTTTTGGTCAAAATTCATGTGAAAATGGGACCCTCAAATATCCCATATAGTCACAGGTCGAACTTTCCCAGCACCAGAAGACGGTCAAAAATCAACCGCTTTTCTTAAGGAGTGTCTTTTTGTTTATGGCTTGGCTAATAAATCTAAATCTGACAATATTATTTTTGGTCAAAATTCATGTGAAAATGGGACCCTCAAATATCCCATATAGTCACAGGTCGAAATTTCACCCCACCAGAACTTGTTCAAAAATCAACTGGTTTTCATAAGTAGTGGCTTTCTGTTTATGGTTCGGCCTCTAGATCAATTCGGCATCTAAATCTGGCAACATAAGTTTTGGTCAAAATTCATGTGAAAATGGGACCCCCAAATATCCCATATAGTCACAGATCGAAATTTTTAACTATCAGAACTCGGTCAAAAATCAACTGCTTTTCATAAGGAGTGGCTTTTTGTTCATGACTCGGCCTCTAGATCACCCCCATAACTCAGTCAAAAATCAAACGCTTTTCTTAAGTGGTGGCTTTTGTGTTCATGGCTTGGCCTCTAGATCAATTCGGCATCTAAATCTGGCAACATAAGTTTTGGTCAAAATTCATGTGAAAATGGGACCCTCAAATATCCCATATAGTCACAGGTCGAAATTTCACCCCACCAGAACTCGTTCAAAAATCAATTGGTTTTCATAAGTAGTGGCTTTCTGTTCATGGTTCGGCCTCTAGATCAATTCGGCATCTAAATCTGGCAACATAATTTTTGGTTAAAATTCATGTGCAAATGGGACCCTCAAATATCCCATATAGTCACAGGTCGAAATTTCACCCCACCAGAACTCGTTCAAAAATCAACTGGATTTCATAAGGAGTGGCTTTTTGTTCATGGCTTAACTTATAGATTAATTCGGTATCTAAATTTGGCAATATTATTTTTGGTAAAAATTCATGTGGAAATGGGACCCTCAAATATCCCATATAATCACAGGTCGAAATTTCACCCCACCAGAACTCGTTCAAAAATCGACTGGTTTTCATAAGGAGTGGCTTTTTGTTCATGGCTTAACTTATAGATCAATTCGGCATCTAAATCTGACAATATTATTTTTGGTCAAAATTCATGTGAAAATGGGACCCTCAAATATCCCATACAGTCACAGGTCGAAATTTCACCCCACCAGAACTCGTTCAAAAATCAATTGGTTTTCATAAGTAGTGGCTTTTTGTTCATGGTTCGGCCTCTAGATCAATTCGTTATCTAAATCTGGCAACATAATTTTTGGTCAAAATTCATGTGAAAATGGGACCCTCAAATATCCCATATAGTCACAGGTCGAAATTTCACCCCACCAGAACTCGTTCAAAAATCAACTGCTTTTCATAAGGTGTGGCTTCTTGTTCATGGTTCGGCCTCTAGATCAATTCGTTATCTAAATCTGGCAACATAATTTTTGGTCAAAATTCATGTGAAAATGGGACCCTCAAATATCCCATATAGTCACAGGTCGAAATTTCACCCCACCAGAACTCGTTCAAAAATCAATTGGTTTTCATAAGTAGTGGCTTTTTGTTCATGGTTCGGCCTTTAGATCAATTCGTTATCTAAATCTGGCAACATAATTTTTGGTCAAAATTCATGTGAAAATGGGACCCTCAAATATCCCATATAGTCACAGGTCGAAATTTCACCCCACCAGAACTCGTTCAAAAATCAATTGGTTTTCATAAGTAGTGGCTTTTTGTTCATGGTTCGGCCTATAGATCAATTCGGCATCTAAATCTGGCAACCTTAATTTTGGTCAAAATTCATGTGAAAATAAGGAGTGGCTTTTTGTTCATGGCTTAACTTTTAGATGATTTCGGCATCTAAGTCTGGTAACATCGTTTTTGGTCAAAATTCATGTGAAAATGATACCCCCAAATATCCCATATAGTCACAGGTCGAAATTTCACACCACCAGAACTCGGTCAAAAATCAACTGCTTTTCATAGGGAGTGGCTGTCTGTTCATGGTTCGGCCTATAGATCAATTCGGCATCTAAATCTGACAACCTTATTTTTGGTCAAAATTCATGTGAAAATGGGACCATCAAATATCCAATATAGTCACAGGTCGAAATTTCCCAGCCCCGGAAGTCGGTAAAAAATCAACTGATTTTTATTAGGAGTGAATTTTTGTTCATGACTCGGCCTCTAGATCCCTCTATAACTCGCTCAAAAATCAACTGGTTTTCATAAGTAGTGGCTTTCTGTTCATGGTTCGGCCTCTAGATCAATTCGTTATCTAAATCTGGCAACATAATTTTTGGTCAAAATTCATGTGAAAGTGGGACCCTCAAATATCCCATATAGTCACAGGTCGAAATTTCACCCCACCAGAACTCGGTCAAAAATCAACTGCTTTTCATAGGGAGTGGCTGTCTGTTCATGGTTCGGCCTATAGATCAATTCGGCATCTAAATCTGACAACATAATTTTTTTTCAAAATTCATGTGAAAATGGGACCCTCAAATATCCCATATAGTCACAGGTCGAAATTTCACCCCACCAGAACTCGTTCAAAAATCAACTGGTTTTCATAAGGAGTAGCTTTTTGTTCATGGCTTAACTTATAGATCAATTCGGTATCTAAATCTGACAATAGTATTTTTGGTCAAAATTCATGTGAAAATGAGACCCTCAAATATCCCATATAGTCACAGGTCGAAATTTCACCCCACCAGAACTCGTTCAAAAATCAATTAGTTTTCATTAGTAGTGGCTTTTTGTTCATGGTTCGGCCTCTAGATCAATTCGTTATCTAAATCTGGCAACATAATTTTTGTTCAAAATTCATGTGAAAATGGGACCCTCAAATATCCCATATAGTCACAGGTCGAAATTTCACCCCACCAGAACTCGTTCAAAAATCAACTGCTTTTCATAAGGAGTGGCTGTCTGTTCATGGTTCGGCCTATAGATCAATTCGGCATCTAAATCTGGCAACATAAGTTTTGGTCAAAATTCATGTGAAAATGGGACCCTCAAATATCCCATATAGTCACAGGTCGAAATTTCACCCCACCAGAACTCGTTCAAAAGTCAATTGGTTTTCATAAGTAGTGGCTTTCTGTTCATGGTTCGGCCTCTAGATCAATTCGGCATCTAAATCTGGCAACATCATTTTTGGTCAAAATTCATGTGAAAATGGGACCCTCAAATATCCCATATAGTCACAGGTCGAAATTTCACCCCACCAGAACTCGTTCAAAAATCAATTGGTTTCATAAGTAGTGGCTTTCTGTTCATGGTTCGGCCTCTAGATCAATTCGGCATCTAAATCTGGCAACATCATTTTTGGTCAAAATTCATGTGAAAATGATACCCCCAAATATCCCATATAGTCACAGATCGAAATTTTTAACTATCAGAACTCGGTCAAAAATCAACTGCTTTTCATAAGGAGTGGCTTTTTGTTCATGACTCGGCCTCTAGATCACCCCCATAACTCAGTCAAAAATCAAACGCTTTTCTTAAGTGGTGGCTTTTGTGTTCATGGCTTGGCCTCTAGATCAATTCGGCATCTAAATCTGACAACATTATTTTTGGTCAAAATTCATGTGAAAATGGGACCCTCAAATATCCCATATAGTCACAGGTCGAAATTTCACCCCACCAGAACTCGTTCAAAAATCAATTGGTTTTCATAGTTAGTGGCTTTCTGTTCATGGTTCGGCCTCTAGACCAATTCGGCATCTAAATCTGGCAACATAATTTTTGGTCAAAATTCATGTGAAAATGGGACCCTCAAATATCCCATATAGTCACAGGTCGAAATTTCACCCCACCAGAACTCGTTCAAAAATCAACTGCTTTTCGTAAGGAGTGGCTGTCTGTTCATGGTTCGGCCTATAGATCAATTCGGCATCTAAATCTGGCAACCTTAATTTTGGTCAAAATTCATGTGAAAATAAGGAGTGGCTTTTTGTTCATGGCTTAACTTATAGATGATTTCGGCATCTAAGTCTGGTAACATCATTTTTGGTCAAAATTCATGTGAAAATGATACCCCAAATATCCCATATAGTCACAGGTCGAAATTTCACACCACCAGAACTCGGTCAAAAATCAACTGCTTTTCATAGGGAGTGGCTGTCTGTTCATGGTTCGGCCTATAGATCAATTCGGCATCTAAATCTGACAACCTTATTTTTGGTCAAAATTCATGTGAAAATGGGACCATCAAATATCCAATATAGTCACAGGTCGAAATTTCCCAGCCCCGGAAGTCGGTAAAAAATCAACTGATTTTCATTAGGAGTGAATTTTTGTTCATGACTCGGCCTCTAGATCCCTCTATAACTCGTTCAAAAATCAACTATTTTTCATAAGTAGTGGCTTTCTGTTCATGGTTCGGCCTCTAGATCAATTCGTTATCTAAATCTGGCAACATAATTTTTGGTCAAAATTCATGTGAAAATGGGACCCTCAAATATCCCATATAGTCACAGGTCGAAATTTCACCCCACCAGAACTCGTTCAAAAATCAACTGGTTTTCATAAGGAGTAGCTTTTTGTTCATGGCTTAACTTATAGATCAATTCGGTATCTAAATCTGACAATAGTATTTTTGGTCAAAATTCATGTGAAAATGAGACCCTCAAATATCCCATATAGTCACAGGTCGAAATTTCACCCCACCAGAACTCGTTCAAAAATCAATTGGTTTTCATTAGTAGTGGCTTTTTGTTCATGGTTCGGCCTCTAGATCAATTCGTTATCTAAATCTGGCAACATAATTTTTGGTCAAAATTCATGTGAAAATGGGACCCTCAAATATCCCATATAGTCACAGGTCGAAATTTCACCCCACCAGAACTCGTTCAAAAATCAATTGGTTTTCATAGTTAGTGGCTGTCTGTTCATGGTTCGGCCTCTAGACCAATTCGGCATCTAAATCTGGCAACATCATTTTTGGTCAAAATTCTAGTGAAAATGGGACCATCAAATATCCAATATTGTCACTGGTCGAAATTTCCCAGACCCAGAAGTCGGTCAAAAATCAACTGATTTTCATTAGGAGTGAATTTTTGTTCATGACTCGGCCTCTAGATCCCTCTATAACTCGCTCAAAAATCAACTGGTTTTCATAAGTAGTGGCTTTCTGTTCATGGTTCGGCCTCTAGATCAATTCGTTATCTAAATCTGGCAACATAATTTTTGGTCAAAATTCATGTGAAAGTGGGACCCTCAAATATCCCATATTGTCACAGGTCGAAATTTCCCAGCACCAGAAGACGGTCAAAAATCAACCGCTTTTCTTAAGGAGTGTCTTTTTGTTCATGGCTGGGCCTTTAGATCCATTCGGCATCTAAATATGGCAATATCATTTTTGGTCAAAATTCATTGGAAAATGGGACCATCAAATATCCCATATAGACACAGGTCGAAATTTCCCAGCACCAGAAGACAGTAAAAAATCAACCGCTTTTCATAAATAGTGGCTTTTTGTTCTTGGCTTGGCTTTTAAATCAATTCGGCATCTAAATCTGACAATATTATTTTTGGTCAAAATTCATGTGAAAATGGGACCCTCAAATATCCCATATAGTCACAGGTCGAAATTTCACCCCACCAGAACTCGTTCAAAAATCAACTGGTTTTCATAAGGAGTGGCTTTTGTTTCATGGCTTAACTTATAGATCAATTCGGTATCTAAATCTGGCAATATTATTTTTGGTCAAAATTCATGTGAAAATGGGACCCTCAAATATCCCATATAGTCACAGGTCGAAATTTCACCCCACCAGAACTCGTTCAAAAATCAACTGGTTTTCATAAGGAGTGGCTTTTTGTTCATGGCAATATCATTTTTGGTCAAAATTCATTTGAAAATGGGACCCTCAAATATCCCATATAGACACAGGTCGAAATTTCCCAGCACCAGAAGACCGTCAAAAATCAACCGCTTTTCTTAAGGAGTGTCTTTTTGCTTATGGCTTGGCTTTTAGATCAATTTGGTATCTAAATCTGACAATATTATTTTTGGTCAAAATTCATTTGAAAATGGGACCCTCAAATATCCCATATAGTCACAGGTCGAAATTTCACCCCACCAGAACTCGTTCAAAAATCAATTGGTTTTCATAAGTAGTGGCTTTCTGTTCATGGGTCGGCCTCTAGATCAATTCGGCATCTAAATCTGGCAACATAATTTTTGGTCAAAATTCATGTGAAAATGGGACCGTCAAATATCCCATATAGTCACAGGTCGAAATTTCACCCCACCAGAACTCGTTCAAAAATCAACTGGTTTTCATAAGGAGTGGCTTTGTGTTCATGGTTCGGCCTCTAGATCAATTCGGCATCTAAGTCTGGCAACATCATTTTTGGTCAAAATTCATGTGAAAATGATACCCCCAAATATCCCATATAGTCACAGATCGAAATTTTTAACTATCAGAACTCGGTCAAAAATCAACTGCTTTTCATAAGGAGTGGCTTTTTTGTTCATGACTCGGCCTCTAGATCACCCCCCATAACTCAGTCAAAAATCAAACGCTTTTCTTAAGTGGTGGCTTTTGTGTTCATGGCTTGGCCTCTAGATCAATTCGGCATCTAAATCTGACAATATTATTTTTGGTCAAAATTCATGTGAAAATGGGACCCTCAAATATCCCACATAGTCACAGGTCGAAATTTCACCCCACCAGAACTCGTTCAAAAATCAACTGGTTTTCATAAGGAGTGGCTTTTTGTTCATGGCTTGACCGTTAGATCCATTCGGCATCTAAATCTGGCAACATCATTTTTGGTCAAAATTCATTTGAAAATGGGACCCTCAAATATCCCATATAGAAACAGGTCGAAATTTCCGAGCACCAGAAGACGGTCAAAAATCAACCGATTTTCATAAATAGTGGCTTTTTGTTCTTGGCTTGGCTTTTAAATCAATTCGGCATCTAAATCTGACAATATTATTTTTGGTCAAAATTCATGTGAAAATGGGACCCTCAAATATCCCATATAGTCACAGGTCGAAATTTCACCCCACCAGAACTCGTTCAAAAATCAATTGGTTTTCATAAGTAGTGGCTTTCTGTTCATGGTTCGGCCTCTAGATCAATTCGGCATCTAAATCTGACAATATTATTTTTGGTCAAAATTCATGTGAAAATGGGACCCTCAAATATCCCATATAGTCACAGGTCGAAATTTCACCCCACCCGATCTCGTTCAAAAATCAACTGGTTTTCATAAGGTGTGGCTTTTTGTTCATGGCTTGACCGTTAGATCCATTCGGCATCTAAATCTGGCAACATCATTTTTGGTCAAAATTCATTTGAAAATGGGACCCTCAAATATCCCATATAGAAACAGGTCGAAATTTCCGAGCACCAGAAGACGGTCAAAAATCAACCGATTTTCTTAAGGAGTGTCTCTCTGTTTATGGCTTGGCTTTTCGATCAATTCGGCATCTAAATCTGACAATATTATTTTTGGTCAAAATTCATGTGAAAATGGGACCCTCAAATATCCCATATAGTCACAGGTCGAAATTTCACCCCACCAGAACTCGTTCAAAAATCAATTGGTTTTCATAAGTAGTGGCTTTCTGTTCATGGTTCGGCCTCTAGATCAATTCGTTATCTAAATCTGGCAACATAATTTTTGGTCAAAATTCATGTGAAAATGGGACCCTCAAATATCCCATATAGTCACAGGTCGAAATTTCACCCCACCACTCGTTCAAAAATCAACTGCTTTTCGTAAGGAGTGGCTGTCTGTTCATGGTTCGGCCTATAGATCAATTCGGCATCTAAATCTGGCAACCTTAATTTTGGTCAAAATTCATGTGAAAATAAGGAGTGGCTTTTTGTTCATGGCTTAACTTATAGATGATTTCGGCATCTAAGTCTGGTAACATCATTTTTGGTCAAAATTCATGTGAAAATGATACCCCCAAATATCCCATATAGTCACAGGTCGAAATTTCACACCACCAGAACTCGGTCAAAAATCAACTGCTTTTCATAGGGAGTGGCTGTCTGTTCATGGTTCGGCCTATAGATCAATTCGGCATCTAAATCTGACAACCTTATTTTTGGTCAAAATTCATGTGAAAATGGGACCATCAAATATCCAATATAGTCACAGGTCGAAATTTCCCAGCCCCGGAAGTCGGTCAAAAATCAACTGATTTTCATTAGGAGTGAATTTTTGATCATGACTCGGCCTCTAGATCCCTCTATAACTCGCTCAAAAATCAACTGGTTTTCATAAGTAGTGGCTTTCTGTTCATGGTTCGGCCTCTAGATCAATTCGTTATCTAAATCTGGCAACATAATTTTTGGTCAAAATTCATGTGAAAATGGGACCCTCAAATATCCCATATAGTCACAGGTCGAAATTTCACCCCACCAGAACTCGTTCAAAAATCAACTGGTTTTCATAAGGAGTAGTTTTTTGTTCATGGCTTAACTTATAGATCAATTCGGTATCTAAATCTGGCAATAGTATTTTTGGTCAAAATTCATGTGAAAATGAGACCCTCAAATATCCCATATAGTCACAGGTCGAAATTTCACCCCACCAGAACTCGTTCAAAAATCAATTGGTTTTCATAAGTAGTGGCTTTTTGTTCATGGTTCGGCCTCTAGATCAATTCGTTATCTAAATCTGGCAACATAATTTTTGTTCAAAATTCATGTGAAAATGGGACCCTCAAATATCCCATATAGTCACAGGTCGAAATTTCACCCCACCAGAACTCGTTCAAAAATCAACTGCTTTTCATAAGGAGTGGCTGTCTGTTCATGGTTCGGCCTATAGATCAATTCGGCATCTAAATCTGGCAACATAAGTTTTGGTCAAAATTCATGTGAAAATGGGACCATCAAATATCCAATATAGTCACAGGTCGAAATTTCCCAGCCCCAGAAGTCGGTCAAAAATCAACTGATTTTCATTAGGAGTGAATTTTTGTTCATGACTCGGCCTCTAGATCCCTCTATAACTCGCTCAAAAATCAACTGGTTTTCATAAGTAGTGGCTTTCTGTTCATGGTTCGGCCTCTAGATCAATTCGTTATCTAAATCTGGCAACATAATTTTTGGTCAAAATTCATGTGAAAGTGGGACCCTCAAATATCCCATATAGTCACAGGTCGAAATTTCCCAGCACCAGAAGACGGTCAAAAATCAAACGCTTTTCTTAAGGAGTGTCTTTTTGTTTATGGCTTGGCTTTTAGATCAATTCGGCATCTAAATCTGACAATATTATTTTTGGTCAAAATTCATGTGAAAATGGGACCCTCAAATATCCCATAAGTCACAGGTCGAAATTTCACCCCACCAGAACTCGTTCAAAAATCAACTGGTTTTCATAAGTAGTGGCTATCTGTTCATGGTTCGGCCTCTAGATTAATTCGGCATCTAAATCTGGCAACATAAATTTTGGTCAAAATTCATGCGAAAATGATACCCCCAAATATACCATATAGTCACAGGTCGAAATTTCACACCACCAGAACTTGCTCAAAAATCAACTGGTTTTCATAAGTAGTGGCTTTCTGTTCATGGTTCGGCCTCTAGATCAATTCGTTATCTAAATCTGGCAACATAATTTTTGGTCAAAATTCCTGTGAAAGTGGGACCCTCAAATATCCCATATAGTCACAGGTCGAAATTTCCCAGCACCAGAAGACGGTCAAAAATCAACCGCTTTTCTTAAGGAGTGGCTTTTTGTTCATGGCTTAACTTATAGATCAATTCGGCATCTAAGTCTGGCAACATCATTTTTGGACAAAATTCATGCGAAAATGATACCCCCAAATATACCATATAGTCACAGGTCGAAATTTCACACCACCAGAACTTGCTCAAAAATCAATTGGTTTTCATAAGTAGTGGCTTTCTGTTCATGGTTCGGCCTCTAGATCAATTCGTTATCTAAATCTGGCAACATAATTTTTGGTCAAAATTCCTGTGAAAGTGGGACCCTCAAATATCCCATATAGTCACAGGTCGAAATTTCCCAGCACCAGAAGACGGTCAAAAATCAACCGCTTTTCTTAAGGAGTGGCTTTTTGTTCATGGCTTAACTTATAGATCAATTCGGTATCTAAATCTGGCAATATTATTTTTGGTCAAAATTCATGTGAAAATGGGACCCTCAAATATCCCATATAGTCACAGGTCGAAATTTCACCCCACCAGAACTCGTTCAAAAATCAACTGGTTTTCATAAGGAGTGGCTTTTTGTTCATGGCTTGGCCTTTAGATCCATTCGGCATCTGGCATATGGCAATATCATTTTTGGTCAAAATTCATTTGAAAATGGGACCATCAAATATCCCATTTAGACACAGGTCGAAATTTCCCAGCACCAGAAGACAGTAAAAAATCAACCGCTTTTCATAAATAGTGGCTTTTTGTTCTTGGCTTGGCTTTTAAATCAATTCGGCATCTAAATCTGACAATATTATTTTTGGTCAAAATTCATGTGAAAATGGGACCCTCAAATATCCCATATAGTCACAGGTCGAAATTTCACCTCACCAGAACTCGTTCAAAAATCAACTGGTTTTCATAAGGAGTGGCTTTTTGTTCATGGCTTAACTTATAGATCAATTCGGTATCTAAATCTGGCAATATTATTTTTGGTCAAAATTCATGTGAAAATGGGACCCTCAAATATCCCATATAGTCACAGGTCGAAATTTCACCCCACCAGAATTCGTTCAAAAATCAACTGGTTTTCATAAGGAGTGGCTTTTTGTTCATGGCAATATCATTTTTGGTCAAAATTCATTTGAAAATGGGACCCTCAAATATCCCATATAGACACAGGTCGAAATTTCCCAGCACCAGAAGACGGTCAAAAATCAACCGCTTTTCTTAAGGAGTGTCTTTTTACTTATGGCTTGGCTTTTAGATCAATTTGGTATCTAAATCTGACAATATTATTTTTGGTCAAAATTCATGTGAAAATGGGACCCTCAAATATCCCATATAGTCACAGGTCGAAATTTCACCCCACCAGAACTCGTTCAAAAATCAATTGGTTTTCATAAGTAGTGGCTTTCTGTTCATGGTTCGGCCTCTAGATCAATTCGGCATCTAAATCTGGCAACATAATTTTTGGTCAAAATTCATGTGAAAATGGGACCGTCAAATATCCCATATAGTCACAGGTCGAAATTTCACCCCACCAGAACTCGTTCAAAAATCAATTGGTTTTCATAAGTAGTGGCTTTCTGTTCATGGCTTAACTTATAGATCAATTCGGCATCTAAGTCTGGCAACATCATTTTTGGTCAAAATTCATGCGAAAATGATACCCCCAAATATACCATATAGTCACAGGTCGAAATTTCACACCACCAGAACTTGGTCAAAAATCAACTGCATTTCATAATGCAGTGGCTTTTTGTTCATGACTCGACCTCTAGATCACCCCCCATAACTCAGTCAAAAATCAAACGCTTTTCTTAAGTGGTGGCTTTTGTGTTTATGGCTTGGCCTTTAAATCAATTCGGCATCTAAATCTGGCAACATCATTTTTGGACAAAATTCATGTGAAAATGATACCCTCAAATATGCCATATAGTCACAGGTCGAAATTTCACCCCACCAGAACTCGTTCAAAAATCAACTGGTTTTCAAAAGGAGTGGCTTTTTGTTCATGGCTTAACTTATACATCAATTTGGTATCTAAATCTGGCAATATTATTTTTGGTCAAAATTCATGTGAAAATGGGACCCTCAAATATCCCATATAGTCACAGGTCGAAATTTCACCCCACCAGAACTCGTTCAAAAATCAACTGGTTTTCATAAGGAGTGGCTTTTTGTTCATGGCTTGGCCTTTAGATCCATTCGGCATCTGGCATATGGCAATATCATTTTTGGTCAAAATTCAGTTGAAAATGGGACCATCAAATATCCCCTTTAGACACAGGTCGAAATTTCCCAGCACCAGAAGACAGTAAAAAATCAACCGCTTTTCATAAATAGTGGCTTTTTGTTCTTGGCTTTTCTTTTAAATCAATTCGGCATCTAAATCTGGCAATATTATTTTTGTCAAAATTCATGTGAAAATGGGACCCTCAAATATCCCATATAGTCACAGGTCGAAATTTCACCCCACCAGAACTCGTTCAAAAATCAACTGGTTTTCATAAGGAGTGGCTTTTTGTTCATGGCTTAACTTATAGATCAATTCGGTATCTAAATCTGGCAATATTATTTTTTGTCAAAATTCATGTGAAAATGGGACCCTCAAATATCCCATATAGTCACAGGTCGAAATTTCACCCCACCAGAACTCGTTCAAAAATCAACTGGTTTTCATAAGGAGTGGCTTTTTGTTCATGGCAATATCATTTTTGGTCAAAATTCATTTGAAAATGGGACCCTCAAATGTCCCATATAGACACAGGTCGAAATTTCCCAGCACCAGAAGACGGTCAAAAATCAACCGCTTTTCTTAAGGAGTGTCTTTTTACTTATGGCTTGGCTTTTAGATCAATTTGGTATCTAAATCTGACAATATTATTTTTGGTCAAAATTCATGTGAAAATGGGACCCTCAAATATCCCATATAGTCACAGGTCGAAATTTCACCCCACCAGAACTCGTTCAAAAATCAATTGGTTTTCATAAGTAGTGGCTTTCTGTTCATGGTTCGGCCTCTAGATCAATTCGGCATCTAAATCTGGCAACATAATTTTTGGTCAAAATTCATGTGAAAATGGGACCGTCAAATATCCCATATAGTCACAGGTGGAAATTTCCCAGCACCAGAAGACAGTAAAAAATCAACCGCTTTTCATAAATAGTGGCTTTTTGTTCTTGGCTAGGCTTTTAAATCAATTCGGCATCTAAATCTGACAATATTATTTTTGGTCAAAATTCATGTGAAAATGGGACCCTCAAATATCCCATATAGTCACAGGTCGAAATTTCACCCCACCAGAACTCGTTCAAAAATCAACTGGTTTTCATAAGGAGTGGCTTTTTGTTCATGGCTTAACTTATAGATCAATTCGGTATCTAAATCTGGCAATATTATTTTTGGTCAAAATTCATGTGAAAATGGGACCCTCAAATATCCCATATAGTCACAGGTCGAAATTTCACCCCACCAGAATTCGTTCAAAAATCGACTGGTTTTCATAAGGATTGGCTTTTTGTTCATGGCAATATCATTTTTGGTCAAAATTCATTTGAAAATGGGACCCTCAAATATCCCATATAGACACAGGTCGAAATTTCCCAGCACCAGAAGACGGTCAAAAATCAACCGCTTTTCTTAAGGAGTGTCTTTTTACTTATGGCTTGGCTTTTAGATCAATTTGGTATCTAAATCTGACAATATTATTTTTTGTCAAAATTCATGTGAAAATGGGACCCTCAAATATCCCATATAGTCACAGGTCGAAATTTCACCCCACCAGAACTCGTTCAAAAATCAATTGGTTTTCATAAGTAGTGGCTTTCTGTTCATGGTT
Source organism: Drosophila littoralis (assembly GCA_018903485.1). Taxonomy (NCBI): domain Eukaryota; kingdom Metazoa; phylum Arthropoda; class Insecta; order Diptera; family Drosophilidae; genus Drosophila; species Drosophila littoralis. The sequence goes on along the minus strand of JAEIGF010000153.1, from coordinate 182,545 downwards.
CGGCCTCTAGATCAATTCGGCATCTAAATCTGGCAACATAATTTTTGGTCAAAATTCATGTGAAAATGGGACCGTCAAATATCCCATATAGTCACAGGTCGAAATTTCACCCCACCAGAACTCGTTCAAAAATCAATTGGTTTTCATAAGTAGTGGCTTTCTGTTCATGGCTTAACTTATAGATCAATTCGGCATCTAAGTCTGGCAACATCATTTTTGGTCAAAATTCATGCGAAAATGATACCCCCAAATATACCATATAGTCACAGGTCGAAATTTCACACCACCAGAACTTGGTCAAAAATCAACTGCATTTCATAATGCAGTGGCTTTTTGTTCATGACTCGACCTCTAGATCACCCCCATAACTCAGTCAAAAATCAAACGCTTTTCTTAAGTGGTGGCTTTTGTGTTTATGGCTTGGCCTTTAAATCAATTCGGCATCTAAATCTGGCAACATCATTTTTGGACAAAATTCATGTGAAAATGATACCCTCAAATATGCCATATAGTCACAGGTCGAAATTTCACCCCACCAGAACTCGTTCAAAAATCAACTGGTTTTCATAAGGAGTGGCTTTTTGTTCATGGCTTGGCCTTTAGATCCATTCGGCATCTGGCATATGGCAATATCATTTATGGTCAAAATTCATGTGAAAATGGGACCCTCAAATATCCCATATAGTCACAGGTCGAAATTTCACCCCACCAGAACTCGTTCAAAAATCAATTGGTTTTCATAAGTAGTGGCTTTCTGTTCATGGTTCAGCCTCTAGATCAATTCGGCATCTAAATCTGGCAACATAATTTTTGGTCAAAATTCATGTGAAAATGGGACCCTCAAATATCCCATATAGTCACAGGTCGAAATTTCACCCCACCAGAACTCGTTCAAAAATCAATTGGTTTTCATAAGTAGTGGCTTTCTGTTCATGGTTCGGCCTCTAGATCAATTCGGCATCTAAATCTGGCAACATCATTTTTGGTCAAAATCCATGTGAAAATGGGACCCTCAAATATCCCATATAGTCACAGGTCGAAATTTCACCCCACCAGAACTCGTTCAAAAATCAACTGGTTTTCATAAGGAGTAGCTTTTTGTTCATGGCTTAACTTATAGATCAATTCGGTATCTAAATCTGGCAATAGTATTTTTGGTCAAAATTCATGTGAAAATGAGACCCTCAAATATCCCATATAGTCACAGGTCGAAATTTCACCCCACCAGAACTCGTTCAAAAATCAATTGGTTTTCATAAGTAGTGGCTTTTTGTTCATGGTTCGGCCTCTAGATCAATTCGTTATCTAAATCTGGCAACATAATTTTTGGTCAAAATTCATGTGAAAATGGGACCCTCAAATATCCCATATAGTCACAGGTCGAAATTTCACCCCACCAGAACTCGTTAAAAAATAAACTGCTTTTCATAAGGAGTGTCTGTCTGTTCATGGTTCGGCCTGTAGATCAATTCGGCATATAAATCTGGCAACCTTATTTTTGGTCAAAATTCATGTGAAAATAAGGAGTGGCTTTTTTGTTCATGGCTTAACTTATAGATGAATTCGGCATCTAAGTCTGGCAACATCATTTTTGGTCAAAATTCATGTGAAAATGATACCCCCAAATATCCCATATAGTCACAGGTCGAAATTTCACACCACCAGAACTCGGTCAAAAATCAACTGCTTTTCATAAGGAGTGGTTGTCTGTTCATGGTTCGGCCTATAGATCAATTCGGCATCTAAATCTGGCAACCTTATTTTTGGTCAAAATTCATGTGAAAATGGGACCATCAAATATTCAATATAGTCACAGGTCGAAATTTCCCAGCCCCAGAAGTCGGTCAAAAATCAACTGATTTTCATTAGGAGTGAATTTTTGTTCATGACTCGGCCTCTAGATCCCTCTATAACTCGCTCAAAAATCAACTGGTTTTCATAAGTAGTGGCTTTCTGTTCATGGTTCGGCCTCTAGATCAATTCGTTATCTAAATCTGGCAACATAATTTTTGGTCAAAATTCCTGTGAAAGTGGGACCCTCAAATATCCCATATAGTCACAGGTCGAAATTTCCCAGCACCAGAAGACGGTCAAAAATCAACCGCTTTTCTTAAGGAGTGTCTTTTTGTTTATGGCTTGGCTTTTAGATCAATTCGGCATCTAAATCTGACAATATTATTTTTGGTCGAAATTCATGTGAAAATGGGACCCTCAAATATCCCTGGTTTTCATAAGGAGTGGCTTTTTGTTCATGGCTTGGCCTTTAGATCCATTCGGCATCTAAATCTGGCAATATCATTTTTGGTCAAAATTCATTTGAAAATGGGACCATCAAATATCCCATATAGACACAGGTCGAAATTTCCCAGCACCAGAAGACAGTCAAAAATCAACCGCTTTTCATAAATAGTGGCTTTTTGTTCTTGGCTTGGCTTTTAAATCAATTCGGCATCTAAATCTGACAATATTATTTTTGGTCAAAATTCATGTGAAAATGGGACCCTCAAATATCCCATATAGTCACAGGTCGAAATTTCACCCCACCAGAACTCGTTCAAAAATCAACTGGTTTTCATAAGGAGTGGCTTTTTGTTCATGGCTTAACTTATAGATCAATTCGGTATCTAAATCTGACAATATTATTTTTGGTCAAAATTCATGTGGAAATGGGACCCTCAAATATCCCATATAGTCACAGGTCGAAATTTCACCCCACCAGAACTCGTTCAAAAATCAACTGGTTTTCATAAGGAGTGGCTTTTTGTTCATGGCTTGGCCCTTAGATCCATTCGGCATCTAAGTCTGGCAATATCATTTTTGGTCAAAATTCATTTGAAAATTGGACCATCAAATATCCCATATAGTCACAGGTCGAAATTTCACCCCACCAGAACTCGTTCAAAAATCAACTGGTTTTCATAAGGAGTGGCTTTTTGTTCATGGCTTGGCCTTTAGATCCATTCGGCATCTAAATCTGGCAATATCATTTTTGGTCAAAATTCATTTGAAAATGGGACCATCAAATATCCCATATAGACACAGGTCGAAATTTCCCAGCACCAGAAGACAGTCAAAAATCAACCGCTTTTCATAAATAGTGGCTTTTTGTTCTTGGCTTGGCTTTTAAATCAATTCGGCATCTAAATCTGGCAATATCATTTTTGGTCAAAATTCATTTGAAAATGGGACCATCAAATATCCCATATAGACACAGGTCGAAATTTCCCAGCACCAGAAGATAGTCAAAAATCAACCGCTTTTCATAAATAGTGGCGTTTTGTTCATGGCTTAACTTATAGATCAATTCGGTATCTAAACCTGGCAATATTATTTTTGGTCAAAATTCATGTGAAAATGGGACCCTCAAATATCCCATATAGTCACAGGTCGAAATTTCACCCCACCAGAACTCGTTCAAAAATCAACTGGTTTTCATAAGGAGTGGCTTTTTGTTCATGGCTTAACTTATAGATCAATTCGGTATCTAAATCTGACAATATTATTTTTGGTCAAAATTCATGTGGAAATGGGACCCTCAAATATCCCATATAGTCACAGGTCGAAATTTCACCCCCACCAGAACTCGTTCAAAAATCAACTGGTTTTCATAAGGAGTGGCTTTTTGTTCATGGCTTGGCCTTTAGATCCATTCGGCATCTAAATCTGGCAATATCATTTTTGGTCAAAATTCATTTGAAAATGGGACCATCAAATATCCCATATAGACACAGGTCGAAATTTCCCAGCACCAGAGGACAGTCAAAAATCAACCGCTTTTCATAAATAGTGGCTTTTTGTTCTTGGCTTGGCTTTTAAATCAATTCGGCATCTAAATCTGACAATATTATTTTTGGTCAAAATTCATGTGAAAATGGGACCCTCAAATATCCCATATAGTCACAGGTCTAAATTTCACCCCACCAGAACTCGTTCAAAAATCAACTGGTTTTCATAAGTAGTGGCTTTTTGTTCATGGCTTAACTTATAGATCAATTCGGTATCTAAATCTGGCAATATTATTTTTAGTCAAAATTCATGTGAAAATGGGACCCTCAAATATCCCATATAGTCACAGGTCGAAATTTCACCCCACCAGAACTCGTTCAAAAATCAACTGCTTTTCATAAGGAGTGTCTGTCTGTTCATGGTTCGGCCTATAGATCAATTCGGCATCTAAATCTGGCAACCTTATTTTTGGTCAAAATTCATGTGAATATAAGGAGTGGCTTTTTGTTCATGGCTTAACTTATAGATGAATTCGGCATCTAAGTCTGGCAACATCATTTTTGGTCAAAATTCATGTGAAAGTGGGACCCTCAAATATCCCATATAGTCACAGGTCGAAATTTCCCAGCACCAGAAGACAGTCAAAAATCAACCGCTTTTCATAAATAGTGGCTTTTTGTTCTTGGCTTGGCTTTTAAATCAATTCGGCATCTAAATCTGGCAATATCATTTTTGGTCAAAATTCATTTGAAAATGGGACCATCAAATATCCCATATAGACACAGGTCGAAATTTCCCAGCACCAGAAGACAGTCAAAAATCAACCGCTTTTCATAAATAGTGGCTTTTTGTTCTTGGCTTGGCTTTTAAATCAATTCGGCATCTAAATCTGACAATATTATTTTTGGTCAAAATTCATGTGAAAATGGGATTCTAAATTCGGCATCTAAATCTGACAATATTATTTTTGGTCAAAATTCATGTGAAAATGGGACCCTCAAATATCCCATATAGTCACAGGTCGAAATTTCACCCCACCAGAACTCGTTCAAAAATCAACTGGTTTTCATAAGGAGTGGCTTTTTGTTCATGGCTTAACTTATAGATCAATTCGGTATCTAAATCTGACAATATTATTTTTGGTCAAAATTCATGTGGAAATGGGACCCTCAAATATCCCATATAGTCACAGGTCGAAATTTCACCCCACCAGAACTCGTTCAAAAATCAACTGGTTTTCATAAGGAGTGGCTTTTTGTTCATGGCTTGGCCCTTAGATCCATTCGGCATCTAAGTCTGGCAATATCATTTTTGGTCAAAATTCATTTGAAAATTGGACCATCAAATATCCCATATAGACACAGGTCGAAATTTCCCAGCACCAGAAGACAGTCAAAAATCAACCTTATTTTTGGTTAAAATTCATGTGAAAATAAGGAGTGGCTTTTTGTTCATGGCTTAACTTATAGATGAATTCGGCATCTAAGTCTGGCAACATCATTTTTGGTCAAAATTCATGTGAAAATGATACCCCCAAATATCCCATATAGTCACAGGTCGAAATTTCACACCACCAGAACTCGGTCAAAAATCAACTGCTTTTCATAGGGAGTGGTTGTCTGTTCATGGTTCGGCCTATGGATCAATTCGGCATCTAAATCTGGCAACCTTATTTTTGGTCAAAATTCATGTGAAAATGGGACCATCAAATATTCAATATAGTCACAGGTCGAAATTTCCCAGCCCCAGAAGTCGGTCAAAAATTAACTGATTTTCATTAGGAGTGAATTTTTGTTCATGACTCGGCCTCTAGATCCCTCTATAACTCGCTCAAAAATCAACTGGTTTTCATAAGTAGTGGCTTTCTGTTCATGGTTCGGCCTCTAGATCAATTCGTTATCTAAATCTGGCAACATAATTTTTGGTCAAAATTCATGTGAAAGTGGGACCCTCAAATATCCCATAAGTCACAGGTCGAAATTTCCCAGCACCAGAAGACGGTCAAAAATCAACCGCTTTTCTTAAGGAGTGTCTTTTTGTTTATGGCTTGGCTTTTAGATCAATTCGGCATCTAAATCTGACAATATTATTTTTGGTCAAAATTCATGTGAAAATGGGACCCTCAAATATCCCATATAGTCACAGGTCGAAATTTCACCCCACCAGAACTCGTTCAAAAATCAACTAGTTTTCATAAGTAGTGGCTATCTGTTCATGGTTCGGCCTCTAGATTAATTCGGCATCTAAATCTGGCAACATAAATTTTGGTCAAAATTCATGTGAAAATAAGGAGTGGCTTTTTGTTCATGGCTTAACTTATAGATCAATTCGGCATCTAAGTCTGGCAACATCATTTTTGGTCAAAATTCATGCGAAAATGATACCCCCAAATATACCATATAGTCACAGGTCGAAATTTCACACCACCAGAACTTGCTCAAAAATCAACTGGTTTTCATAAGTAGTGGCTTTCTGTTCATGGTTCGGCCTCTAGATCAATTCGTTATCTAAATCTGGCAACATAATTTTTGGTCAAAATTCATGTGAAAGTGGGACCCTCAAATATCCCATAAGTCACAGGTCGAAATTTCCCAGCACCAGAAGACGGTCAAAAATCAACCGCTTTTCTTAAGGAGTGTCTTTTTGTTTATGGCTTGGCTTTTAGATCAATTCGGCATCTAAATCTGACAATATTATTTTTGGTCAAAATTCATGTGAAAATGGGACCCTCAAATATCCCATATAGTCACAGGTCGAAATTTCACCCCACCAGAACTCGTTCAAAAATCAACTGGTTTTCATAAGGAGTGGCTTTTTGTTCATGGCTTAACTTATAGATCAATTCGGTATCTAAATCTGGCAATATTATTTTTGGTCAAAATTCATGTGAAAATGGGACCCTCAAATATCCCATATAGTCACAGGTCGAAATTTCACCCCACCAGAACTCGTTCAAAAATCAACTGGTTTTCATAAGGAGTTGCTTTTTGTTCATGGCAATATCATTTTTGGTCAAAATTCATTTGAAAATGGGACCCTCAAATATCCCATATAGACACAGGTCGAAATTTCCCAGCACCAGAAGACGGTAAAAAATCAACCGCTTTTCATAAATAGTGGCTTTTTGTTCTTGGCTTGGCTTTTAAATCAATTCGGCATCTAAATCTGACAATATTATTTTTGGTCAAAATTCATGTGAAAATGGGACCCTCAAATATCCCATATAGTCACAGGTCGAAATTTCACCCCACCAGAACTCGTTCAAAAATCAACTGGTTTTCATAAGGAGTGGCTTTTTGTTCATGGCTTAACTTATAGATCAATTCGGTATCTAAATCTGGCAATATTATTTTTGGTCAAAATTCATGTGAAAATGGGACCCTCAAATATCCCATATAGTCACAGGTCGAAATTTCACCCCACCAGAACTCGTTCAAAAATCAACTGGTTTTCATAAGGAGTTGCTTTTTGTTCATGGCAATATCATTTTTGGTCAAAATTCATTTGAAAATGGGACCCTCAAATATCCCATATAGACACAGGTCGAAATTTCCCAGCACCAGAAGACGGTCAAAAATCAACCGCTTTTCTTAAGGAGTGTCTTTTTGCTTATGGCTTGGCTTTTAGATCAATTTGGTATCTATATCTGACAATATTATTTTTGGTCAAAATTCATGTGAAAATGGGACCCTCAAATATCCCATATAGTCACAGGTCGAAATTTCACCCCACCAGAACTCGTTCAAAAATCAATTGGTTTTCATAAGTAGTGGCTTTCTGTTCATGGTTCGGCCTCTAGATCAATTCGGCATCTAAATCTGGCAACATAATTTTTGGTCAAAATTCATGTGAAAACGGGACCGTCAAATATCCCATATAGTCACAGGTCGAAATTTCACCCCACCAGAACTCGTTCAAAAATCAATTGGTTTTCATATGTAGTGGCTTTCTGTTCATGGCTTAACTTATAGATCAATTCGGCATCTAAATCTGGCAACATCATTTTTGGTCAAAATTCATGCGAAAATGATACCCCCAAATATACCATATAGTCACAGGTCGAAATTTCACACCACCAGAACTTGGTCAAAAATCAACTGCATTTCATAATGCAGTGGCTTTTTGTTCATGACTCGACCTCTAGATCACCCCCATAACTCAGTCAAAAATCAAACGCTTTTCTTAAGTGGTGGCTTTTGTGTTCATGGCTTGGCCTTTAAATCAATTCGGCATCTAAATCTGGCAACATCATTTTTGGACAAAATTCATGTGAAAATGATACCCTCAAATATGCCATATAGAAACAGGTCGAAATTTCACCCCACCAGAACTCGTTCAAAAATCAACTGGTTTTCATAAGGAGTGGCTTTTTGTTCATGGCTTAACTTATACATCAATTTGGTATCTAAATCTGGCAATATTATTTTTGGTCAAAATTCATGTGAAAATGGGACCCTCAAATATCCCATATAGTCACAGGTCAAAATTTCACCCCACCAGAACTCGTTCAAAAATCAACTGGTTTTCATAAGGAGTGGCTTTTTGTTCATGGCTTGGCCTTTAGATCCATTCGGCATCTAAATCTGGCAATATCATTTATGGTCAAAATTCATGTGAAAATGGGACCCTCAAATATCCCATATAGTCACAGGTCGAAATTTCACCCCACCAGAACTCGTTAAAAAATCAATTGGTTTTCATAAGTAGTGGCTTTCTGTTCATGGTTCAGCCTCTAGATCAATTCGGCATCTAAATCTGGCAACATAATTTTTGGTCAAAATTCATGTGAAAATGGGACCCTCAAATATCCCATATAGTCACAGGTCGAAATTTCACCCCACCAGAACTCGTTCAAAAATCAATTGGTTTTCATAAGTAGTGGCTTTCTGTTCATGGTTCGGCCTCTAGATCAATTCGGCATCTAAATCTGGCAACATAATTTTTGGTCAAAATTCATGTGAAAATGGGACCCTCAAATATCCCATATAGTCACAGGTCGAAATTTCACCCCACCAGAACTCGTTCAAAAATCAATTGGTTTTCATAAGTAGTGGCTTTTTGTTCATGGTTCGGCCTCTAGATCAATTCGTTATCTAAATCTGGCAACATAATTTTTGGTCAAAATTCATGTGAAAATGGGACCCTCAAATATCCCATATAGTCACAGGTCGAAATTTCACCCCACCAGAACTCGTTCAAAAATCAACTGCTTTTCATAAGGAGTGTCTGTCTGTTCATGGTTCGGCCTATAGATCAATTCGGCACCTAAATCTGGCAACCTTATTTTTGGTCAAAATTCATGTGAAAATAAGGAGTGGCTTTTTGTTCATGGCTTAACTTATAGATGAATTCGGCATCTAAGTCTGGCAACATCATTTTTGGTCAAAATTCATGTGAAAATGATACCCCCAAATATCCCATATAGTCACAGGTCGAAATTTCACACCACCAGAACTCGGTCAAAAATCAACTGCTTTTCATAAGGAGTGGTTGTCTGTTCATGGTTCGGCCTCTAGATCAATTCGGCATCTAAATCTGGCAACCTTATTTTTGGTCAAAATTCATGTGAAAATGGGACCATCAAATATCCAATATAGTCACAGGTCGAAATTTCCCAGCCCCAGAAGTCGGTCAAAAATCAACTGATTTTCATTAGGAGTGAATTTTTGTTCATGACTCGGCCACTAGATCCCTCTATAACTCGCTCAAAAATCAACTGGTTTTCATAAGTAGTGGCTTTCTGTTCATGGTTCGGCCTCTAGATCAATTCGTTATCTAAATCTGGCAACATAATTTTTGGTCAAAATTCATGTGAAAGTGGGACCCTCAAATATCCCATATAGTCACAGGTCGAAATTTCCCAGCACCAGAAGACGGTCAAAAATCAACCGCTTTTCTTAAGGAGTGTCTTTTTGTTTATGGCTTGGCTTTTAGATCAATTCGGCATCTAAATCTGACAATATTATTTTTGGTCAAAATTCATGTGAAAATGGGACCCTCAAATATCCCATATAGTCACAGGTCGAAATTTCACCCCACCAGAACTCGTTCAAAAATCAACTGGTTTTCATAAGTAGTGGCTATCTGTTCATGGTCCGGCCTCTAGATTAATTCGGCATCTAAATCTGGCAACATAAATTTTGGTCAAAATTCATGTGAAAATAAGGAGTGGCTTTTTGTTCATGGCTTAACTTATAGATCAATTCGGCATCTAAGTCTGGCAACATCATTTTTGGTCAAAATTCATGCGATAATGATACCCCCAAATATACCATATAGTCACAGGTCGAAATTTCACACCACCAGAACTTGCTCAAAAATCAACTGGTTTTCATAAGTAGTGGCTTTCTGTTCATGGTTCGGCCTCTAGATCAATTCGTTATCTAAATCTGGCAACATAATTTTTGGTCAAAATTCCTGTGAAAGTGGGACCCTCAAATATCCCATATAGTCACAGGTCGAAATGTCCCAGCACCAGAAGACGGTCAAAAATCAACCGTTTTTCTTAAGGAGTGTCTTTTGTTTATGGCTTGGCTTTTAGATCAATTCGGCATCTAAATCTGACAATATTATTTTTGGTCAAAATTCATGTGAAAATGGGACCCTCAAATATCCCTGGTTTTCATAAGGAGTGGCTTTTTGTTCATGGCTTGGCCTTTAGATCCATTCGGCATCTAAATCTGGCAATATCATTTTTGGTCAAAATTCATTTGAAAATGGGACCATCAAATATCCCATATAGACACAGGTCGAAATTTCCCAGCACCAGAAGACAGTCAAAAATCAACCGCTTTTCATAAATAGTGGCTTTTTGTTCTTGGCTTGGCTTTTAAATCAATTCGGCATCTAAATCTGACAATATTATTTTTGGTCAAAATTCATGTGAAAATGGGACCCTCAAATATCCCATATAGTCACAGGTCGAAATTTCACCCCACCAGAACTCGTTCAAAAATCAACTGGTTTTCATAAGGAGTGGCTTTTTGTTCATGGCTTAACTTATAGATCAATTCGGTATCTAAATCTGGCAATATTATTTTTGGTCAAAATTCATGTGGAAATGGGACCCTCAAATATCCCATATAGTCACAGGTCGAAATTTCACCCCACCAGAACTCGTTCAAAAATCAACTGGTTTTCATAAGGAGTGGCTTTTTGTTCATGGCTTGGCCCTTAGATCCATTCGGCATCTAAATCTGGCAATATCATTTTTGGTCAAAATTCATTTGAAAATGGGACCATCAAATATCCCATATAGACACAGGTCGAAATTTCCCAGCACCAGACGACAGTCAAAAATCAACCGCTTTTCATAAATAGTGGCTTTTTGTTCTTGGCTTGGCTTTTAAATCAATTCGGCATCTAAATCTGGCAATATCATTTTTGGTCAAAATTCATTTGAAAATGGGACCATCAAATATCCCATATAGACACAGGTCGAAATTTCCCAGCACCAGAAGACAGTCAAAAATCAACCGCTTTTCATAAATAGTGGCTTTTTGTTCATGGCTTAACTTATAGATCAATTCGGTATCTAAATCTGGCAATATTATTTTTGGTCAAAATTCATGTGAAAATGGGACCCTCAAATATCCCATATAGTCACAGGTCGAAATTTCACCCCACCAGAACTCGTTCAAAAATCAACTGGTTTTCATAAGGAGTGGCTTTTTGTTCATGGCTTGGCCCTTAGATCCATTCGGCATCTAAATCTGGCAATATCATTTTTGGTCAAAATTCATTTGAAAATGGGACCATCAAATATCCCATATAGACACAGGTCGAAATTTCCCAGCACCAGACGACAGTCAAAAATCAACCGCTTTTCATAAATAGTGGCTTTTTGTTCTTGGCTTGGCTTTTAAATCAATTCGGCATCTAAATCTGGCAATATCATTTTTGGTCAAAATTCATTTGAAAATGGGACCATCAAATATCCCATATAGACACAGGTCGAAATTTCCCAGCACCAGAAGACAGTCAAAAATCAACCGCTTTTCATAAATAGTGGCTTTTTGTTCATGGCTTAACTTATAGATCAATTCGGTATCTAAATCTGGCAATATTATTTTTGGTCAAAATTCATGTGAAAATGGGACCCTCAAATATCCCATATAGTCACAGGTCGAAATTTCACCCCACCAGAACTCGTTCGAAAATCAACTGGTTTTCATAAGGAGTGGCTTTTTGTTCATGGCTTGGCCTTTAGATCCATTCGGCATCTAAATCTGGCAATATCATTTTTGGTCAAAATTCATTTGAAAATGGGACCATCAAATATCCCATATAGACACAGGTCGAAATTTCCCAGCACCAGAAGACAGTCAAAAATCAACCGCTTTTCATAAATAGTGGCTTTTTGTTCTTGGCTTGGCTTTTAAATCAATTCGGCATCTAAATCTGACAATATTATTTTTGGTCAAAATTCATGTGAAAATGGGACCCTCAAATATCCCATATAGTCACAGGTCGAAATTTCACCCCACCAGAACTCGTTCAAAAATCAACTGGTTTTCATAAGGAGTGGCTTTTTGTTCATGGCTTATATTATTTTTGGTCAAAATTCATGTGAAAATGGGACCCTCAAATATCCCATATAGTCACAGGTCGAAATTTCACCCCACCAGAACTCGTTCAAAAATCAACTGCTTTTCATAAGGAGTGGCTTTTTGTTCATGGCTTGGCTCTTAGATCCATTCGGCATCTAAATCTGGCAATATCATTTTTGGTCAAAATTCATTTGAAAATGGGACCATCAAATATCCCATATAGACACAGGTCGAAATTTCCCAGCACCAGAAGACAGTCAAAAATCAACCGCTTTTCATAAATAGTGGCTTTTTGTTCTTGGCTTGGCTTTTAAATCAATTCGGCATCTAAATCTGGCAATATCATTTTTGGTCAAAATTCATTTGAAAATGGGACCATCAAATATCGCATATAGACACAGGTCGAAATTTCCCAGCACCAGAAGACAGTCAAAAATCAACCGCTTTTCATAAATAGTGGCTTTTTGTTCATGGATTAACTTATAGATCAATTCGGTATCCAAATCTGGCAATATTATTTTTGGTCAAAATTCATGTGAAAATGGGACCCTCAAATATCCCATATAGACACAGGTCGAAATTTCACCCCACCAGAACTCGTTCAAAAATCAATTGGTTTTCATAACTAGTGGCTTTCTGTTCATGGTTCGGCCTCTAGATCAATTCGGCATCTAAATCTGGCAACATAATTTTTGGTCAAAATTCATGTGAAAATGGGACCCTCAAATATCCCATATAGTCACAGGTCGAAATTTCACCCCACCAGAACTCGTTCAAAAATCAACTGGTTTTCATAAGCAGTGGCTATCTGTTCATGGTCCGGCCTCTAGATTAATTCGGCATCTAAATCTGGCAACATAAATTTTGGTCAAAATTCATGTGAAAATAAGGAGTGGCTTTTTGTTCATGGCTTAACTTATAGATCAATTCGGCATCTAAGTCTGGCAACATCATTTTTGGTCAAAATTCATGCGATAATGATACCCCCAAATATACCATATAGTCACAGGTCGAAATTTCACACCACCAGAACTTGCTCAAAAATCAACTGGTTTTCATAAGTAGTGGCTTTCTGTTCATGGTTCGGCCTCTAGATCAATTCGTTATCTAAATCTGGCAACATAATTTTTGGTCAAAATTCCTGTGAAAGTGGGACCCTCAAATATCCCATATAGTCACAGGTCGAAATGTCCCAGCACCAGAAGACGGTCAAAAATCAACCGCTTTTCTTAAGGAGTGTCTTTTGTTTATGGCTTGGCTTTTAGATCAATTCGGCATCTAAATCTGACAATATTATTTTTGGTCAAAATTCATGTGAAAATGGGACCCTCAAATATCCCTGGTTTTCATAAGGAGTGGCTTTTTGTTCATGGCTTGGCCTTTAGATCCATTCGGCATCTAAATCTGGCAATATCATTTTTGGTCAAAATTCATTTGAAAATGGGACCATCAAATATCCCATATAGACACAGGTCGAAATTTCCCAGCACCAGAAGACAGTCAAAAATCAACCGCTTTTCATAAATAGTGGCTTTTTGTTCTTGGCTTGGCTTTTAAATCAATTCGGCATCTAAATCTGACAATATTATTTTTGGTCAAAATTCATGTGAAAATGGGACCCTCAAATATCCCATATAGTCACAGGTCGAAATTTCACCCCACCAGAACTCGTTCAAAAATCAACTGGTTTTCATAAGGAGTGGCTTTTTGTTCATGGCTTAACTTATAGATCAATTCGGTATCTAAATCTGGCAATATTATTTTTGGTCAAAATTCATGTGGAAATGGGACCCTCAAATATCCCATATAGTCACAGGTCGAAATTTCACCCCACCAGAACTCGTTCAAAAATCAACTGGTTTTCATAAGGAGTGGCTTTTTGTTCATGGCTTGGCCCTTAGATCCATTCGGCATCTAAATCTGGCAATATCATTTTTGGTCAAAATTCATTTGAAAATGGGACCATCAAATATCCCATATAGACACAGGTCGAAATTTCCCAGCACCAGACGACAGTCAAAAATCAACCGCTTTTCATAAATAGTGGCTTTTTGTTCTTGGCTTGGCTTTTAAATCAATTCGGCATCTAAATCTGGCAATATCATTTTTGGTCAAAATTCATTTGAAAATGGGACCATCAAATATCCCATATAGACACAGGTCGAAATTTCCCAGCACCAGAAGACAGTCAAAAATCAACCGCTTTTCATAAATAGTGGCTTTTTGTTCATGGCTTAACTTATAGATCAATTCGGTATCTAAATCTGGCAATATTATTTTTGGTCAAAATTCATGTGAAAATGGGACCCTCAAATATCCCATATAGTCACAGGTCGAAATTTCACCCCACCAGAACTCGTTCGAAAATCAACTGGTTTTCATAAGGAGTGGCTTTTTGTTCATGGCTTAGCCTTTAGATCCATTCGGCATCTAAATCTGGCAATATCATTTTTGGTCAAAATTCATTTGAAAATGGGACCATCAAATATCCCATATAGACACAGGTCGAAATTTCCCAGCACCAGAAGACAGTCAAAAATCAACCGCTTTTCATAAATAGTGGCTTTTTGTTCTTGGCTTGGCTTTTAAATCAATTCGGCATCTAAATCTGACAATATTATTTTTGGTCAAAATTCATGTGAAAATGGGACCCTCAAATATCCCATATAGTCACAGGTCGAAATTTCACCCCACCAGAACTCGTTCAAAAATCAACTGGTTTTCATAAGGAGTGGCTTTTTGTTCATGGCTTATATTATTTTTGGTCAAAATTCATGTGAAAATGGGACCCTCAAATATCCCATATAGTCACAGGTCGAAATTTCACCCCACCAGAACTCGTTCAAAAATCATCTGGTTTTCATAAGGAGTGGCTTTTTGTTCATGGCTTGGCTCTTAGATCCATTCGGCATCTAAATCTGGCAATATAATTTTTGGTCAAAATTCATTTGAAAATGGGACCATCAAATATCCCATATAGACACAGGTCGAAATTTCCCAGCACCAGAAGACAGTCAAAAATCAACCGCTTTTCATAAATAGTGGCTTTTTGTTCTTGGCTTGGCTTTTAAATCAATTCGGCATCTAAATCTGGCAATATCATTTTTGGTCAAAATTCATTTGAAAATGGGACCATCAAATATCGCATATAGACACAGGTCGAAATTTCCCAGCACCAGAAGACAGTCAAAAATCAACCGCTTTTCATAAATAGTGGCTTTTTGTTCATGGATTAACTTATAGATCAATTCGGTATCCAAATCTGGCAATATTATTTTTGGTCAAAATTCATGTGAAAATGGGACCCTCAAATATCCCATATAGACACAGGTCGAAATTTCACCCCACCAGAACTCGTTCAAAAATCAATTGGTTTTCATAACTAGTGGCTTTCTGTTCATGGTTCGGCCTCTAGATCAATTCGGCATCTAAATCTGGCAACATAATTTTTGGTCAAAATTCATGTGAAAATGGGACCCTCAAATATCCCATATAGTCACAGGTCGAAATTTCACCCCACCAGAACTCGTTCAAAAATCAACTGGTTTTCATAAGCAGTGGCTTTTTGTTCATGGCTTGGCCTTTAGATCCATTCGGCATCTAAATCTGGCAACATCATTTTTGGTCAAAATTCATGTGAAAATGGGACCCTCAAATATCCCATATAGTCACAGGTCGAAATTTCACCCCACCAAAACTCGTTCAAAAATCAACTGGTTTCCATAAGGAGTGGCTTTTTGTTCATGGCTTAACTTATAGATCAATTCGGCATCTAAATCTGACAATATTATTTTTGGTCAAAATTCATGTGAAAATGGGACCCTCAAATATCCCATATAGTCACAGGTCGAAATTTCACCCCGCCAGAACTCGTTCAAAAATCAACTGGTTTTCATAAGGAGTGGCTTTTTGTTCATGGCTTGGCCTTTAGATCCATTCGGCATCTAAATCTGGCAATATCATTTGTGGTCAAAATTCATTTGAAAATGGGACCCTCAAATATCCCATATAGACACAGGTCGAAATTTCCCAGCACCAGAAGACGGTCAAAAATCAACCGCTTTTCTTAAGGAGTGTCTTTTTGCTTATGGCTTGGCTTTTAGATCAATTTGGTATCTAAATCTGACAATATTATTTTTGGTCAAAATTCATTTGAAAATGGGACCCTCAAATATCCCATATAGTCACAGGTCGAAATTTCACCCCACCAGAACTCGTTCAAAAATCAATTGGTTTTCATAAGTAGTGGCTTTCTGTTCATGGTTCGGCCTCTAGATCAATTCGGCATCTAAATCTGGCAACATAATTTTTGGTCAAAATTCATGTGAAAATGGGACCCTCAAATATCCCATATAGTCACAGGTCGAAATTTTACCCCACCAGAACTCGTTCAAAAATCAATTGGTTTTCATATGTAGTGGCTTTCTGTTCATGGCTTAACTTATAGATCAATTCGGCATCTAAGTCTGGCAACATCATTTTTGGTCAAAATTCATTCGAAAATGATACCCCCAAATATACCATATAGTCACAGGTCGAAATTTCACACCACCAGAACTTGGTCAAAAATCAACTGCATTTCATAATGCAGTGGCTTTTTGTTCATGACTCGACCTCTAGATCACCCCCATAACTCAGTCAAAAATCAAACGCTTTTCTTAAGTGGTGGCTTTTGTGTTCATGGCTTGGCCTTTAAATCAATTCGGCATCTAAATCTGGCAACATCATTTTTGGACAAAATTCATGTGAAAATGGGACCCTCAAATATCCCATATAGTCACAGGTCGAAATTTTACCCCACCAGAACTCGTTCAAAAATCAATTGGTTTTCATAAGGAGTGGCTTTTTGTTCATGGCTTAACTGATACATCAATTTGGTATCTAAATCTGGCAATATTATTTTTGGTCAAAACTCATGTGAAAATGGGACCCTCAAATATCCCATATAGTCACAGGTCGAAATTTCACCCCACCAGAACTCGTTCAAAAATCAACTGGTTTTCATAAGGAGTGGCTTTTTGTTCATGGCTTGGCCTTTAGATCCATTCGGCATCTAAATCTGGCAATATCATTTATGGTCAAAATTCATGTGAAAATGGGACCCTCAAATATCCCATATAGTCACAGGTCGCAATTTCACCCCACCAGAACTCGTTCAAAAATCAATTGGTTTTCATAAGTAGTGGCTTTCTGTTCATGGTTCAGCCTCTAGATCAATTCGGCATCTAAATCTGGCAACATAATTTTTGGTCAAAATAGATGTGAAAATGGGACCCTCAAATATCCCATATAGTCACAGGTCGAAATTTCACCCCACCAGAACTCGTTCAAAAATCAATTGGTTTTCATAAGTAGTGGCTTTCTGTTCATGGTTCGGCCTCTAGATCAATTCGGCATCTAAATCTGGCAACATAATTTTTGGTCAAAATTCATGTGAAAATGGGACCTTCAAATATCCCATATAGTCACAGGTCGAAAGTTCACCCCACCAGAGCTCGTTCAAAAATCAATTGGTTTTCATAAGTAGTGGCTTTCTGTTCATGGTTCGGCCTCTAGATCAATTCGGCATCTAAATCTGGCAACATCATTTTTGGTCAAAATTCATGTGAAAATGGGACCCTCAAATATCCCATATAGTCACAGGTCGAAATTTCACCCCACCAGAACTCGTTCAAAAATCAATTGGTTTTCATATGTAGTGGCTTTCTGTTCATGGCTTAACTTATAGATCAATTCGGCATCTAAGTCTGGCAACATCATTTTTGGTCAAAATTCATGCGAAAATGATACCCCCAAATATACCATATAGTCACAGGTCGAAATTTCACACCACCAGAACTTGGTCAAAAAGCAACTGCATTTCATAATGCAGTGGCTTTTTGTTTATGACTCGACCTCTAGATCACCCCCAGATCAATTCGGCATCTAAATCTGGCAACATAATTTTTGGTCAAAATTCATGTGAAAATGGGACCTTCAAATATCCCATATAGTCACAGGTCGAAATTTCACCCCACCAGAACTCGTTCAAAAATCAATTGGTTTTCATAAGGAGTGGCTTTTTGTTCATGACTCGGCATCTAGATCACCTACATAACTCAGTCAAAAATCAAACGCTTTTCTTAAGTGGTGGCTTTTGTGTTCATGGCTTGGCCTTTAAATCAATTCGGCATCTAAATCTGGCAACATCATTTTTGGACAAAATTCATGTGAAAATGATACCCTCAAATATGCCATATAGAAACAGGTCGAAATTTCACCCCACCAGAACTCGTTCAAAAATCAATTGGTTTTCATAAGTAGTGGCTTTCTGTTCATGGTTCGGCCTCTAGATCAATTCGGCATCTAAATATGGCAACATAATTTTTGGTCAAAATTCATGTGAAAATGGGACCCTCAAATATCCCATATAGTCACAGGTCGAAATTTCACCCCACCAGAACTCGTTCAAAAATCAATTGGTTTTCATAAGGAGTGGCTTTTTGTTCATGACTCGGCATCTAGATCACCTACATAACTCAGTCAAAAATCAAAAATTTTCTTAAGTGGTGGCTTTTGTGTTCATGGCTTGGCCTTTAAATCAATTCGGCATCTAAATCTGGCAACATCATTTTTGGACCAAATTCATGTGAAAATGATACCCCAAATATCTCATATAGTCACAGGTCGAAATTTCACACCACCGGAACTCGTTCAAAAATCAACTGGTTTTCATAGGAGTGGCTTTTTGTTCATGGTTCGGCCTCTAGATCAATTCGTTATCTAAATCTGGCAACATAATTTTTGGTCAAAATTCATGTGAAAATGGGACCCTCAAATATCCCATATAGTCACAGGTCGAAATTTCACAGCACCAGAAGACGGTCAAAAATCAACCGCTTTTCTTAAGGAGTGTCTTTTTGTTTATGGCTTGGCTTTTAGATCAATTCGGCATCTAAATCTGACAATATTATTTTTGGGCAAAATTCATGTGAAAATGGGACCCTCAAATATCCCATATAGTCACAGGTCGAAATTTCCCAGCCCCAGAAGTCGGTAAAAAATCAACTGATTTTCATCAGGAGTGAATTTTTGTTCATGACTCGGCCTCTAGATCCCTCTATAACTCGCTCAAAAATCAACTGGTTTTCATAAGTAGTGGCTTTCTGTTCATGGTTCGGCCTCTAGATCAATTCGGCATCTAAATCTGGCAACATAATTTTTGGTCAAAATTCATGTGAAAATGGGACCCTCAAATATCCCATATAGTCACAGGTCGAAATTTCACCCCACCAGAACTCGGTCAAAAATCAACTGCTTTTCATAAGGTGTGGCCTTTTGTTCATGACTCGGCCTCTAGATCACCCCCATAACTCGCTCAAAAATCAACTGGTTTTCATAAGTAGTGGCTTTCTGTTCATTGTTCGGCCTCTAGATCAATTTGGCATCTAAATCTGGCAACATCATTTTTGGTCAAAATTCATGTGAAAATGGGACCCTCAAATATCCCATATAGTCACAGGTCGAAATTTCCCAGCCCCAGAAGTCGGTAAAAAATCAACTGATTTTCATTAGGAGTGAATTATTGTTCATGACTCTAGAAATCAACTGGTTTTCATAAGTAGTGGCTATCTGTTCATGGTTCGGCCTCTAGATTAATTCGGCATCTAAATCTGGCAACATTAATTTTGGTCAAAATTTATGTGAAAATAAAGAGTGGCTTTTTGTTCATGGCTTAACTTATAGATCAATTCGGCATCTAAGTCTGGCAACATCATATTTGGTCAAAATTCATGCGAAAATGAAACCCCCATATACCATATAGTCACAGGTCGAAATTTCACACCACCAGAACTTGGTCAAAAATCAACTGTATTTCATAAGGAGTGGCTTTTTGTTCATGACTCGACCTCTAGATCAATTCGGCATCTAAATCTGGCAACATCATTTTTGGTCAAAATTCATGTGAAAATGGGACCCTCAAATATCCCATATAGTCACAGGTCGAAATTTCACACCACCAGAACTCGGTCAAAAATCAACTGCTTTTCATAAGGTGTGGCCTTTTGTTCATGACTCGGCCTCTAGATCACCCCCATAACTCGCTCAAAAATCAACTGGTTTTCATAAGTAGTGGCTTTCTGTTCATGGTTCGGCCTCTAGATCAATTTGGCATCTAAATCTGGCAACATCATTTTTGGTCAAAATTCATGTAAAAATGGGACCCTCAAATATCCCATATAGTCACAGGTCGAAATTTCACCCCACCAGAACTCGTTCAAAAATCAACTGCTTTTCATAAGGAGTGGCTGTCTGTTCATGGTTCGGCCTATAGATCAATTCGGCATCTAAATCTGGCAACCTTATTTTTGGTCAAAATTCATGTGAAAATGGGACCATCAAATATCCAATATAGTCACAGGTCGAAATTTCCCAGCCCCAGAAGTCGGTCAAAAATCAACTGATTTTCATCAGGAGTGAATTTTTGTTCATGACTCGGCCTCTAGATCCCTCTATAACTCGCTCAAAAATCAACTGGTTTTCATAAGTAGTGGCTTTCTGTTCATGGTTCGGCCTCTAGATCAATTCGGCATCTAAATCTGGCAACATAATTTTTGGTCAAAATTCATGTGAAAATGGGACCCTCAAATATCCCATATAGTCACAGGTCGAAATTTCACCCCACCAGAACTCGGTCAAAAATCAACTGCTTTTCATAAGGTGTGGCCTTTTGTTCATGACTCGGCCTCTAGATCACCCCCATAACTCGCTCAAAAATCAACTGGTTTTCATAAGTAGTGGCTTTCTGTTCATGGTTCGGCCTCTAAATCAATTTGGCATCTAAATCTGGCAACATCATTTTTGGTCAAAATTCATGTGAAAATGGGACCCTCAAATATCCCATATAGTCACAGGTCGAAATTTCCCAGCCCCAGAAGTCGGTAAAAAATCAACTGATTTTCATTAGGAGTGAATTATTGTTCATGACTCTAGAAATCAACTGGTTTTCATAAGTAGTGGCTATCTGTTCATGGTTCGGCCTCTAGATTAATTCGGCATCTAAATCTGGCAACATTAATTTTGGTCAAAATTTATGTGAAAATAAAGAGTGGCTTTTTGTTCATGGCTTAACTTATAGATCAATTCGGCATCTAAGTCTGGCAACATCATATTTGGTCAAAATTCATGCGAAAATGAAACCCCCATATACCATATAGTCACAGGTCGAAATTTCACACCACCAGAACTTGGTCAAAAATCAACTGTATTTCATAAGGAGTGGCTTTTTGTTCATGACTCGACCTCTAGATCAATTCGGCATCTAAATCTGGCAACATCATTTTTGGTCAAAATTCATGTGAAAATCGGACCCTCAAATATCCCATATAGTCACAGGTCGAAATTTCACACCACCAGAACTCGGTCAAAAATCAACTGCTTTTCATAAGGTGTGGCTTTTTGTTCATGACTCGACCTCTAGATCACCCCCATAACTCAGACAAAAATCAACCGCTTTTCTTAAGGAGTGTCTTTTTGTTTATGGCTTGGCTTCTAGATCAATTCGGCATCTAAATTTGACAATATTATTTTTGGTCAAAATTCATGTGAAAATGGGACCCTCAAATATCCCATATAGGTCAGGTCGAAATTTCACCCCACCAGAACTCGTTCAAAAATCAACTGGTTTTCATAAGGAGTGGCTTTTTGTTCATGGCTTGGCCTTTACATCCATTCGGCATCTAAATCTGGCAACATAATTTTTGGTCAAAATTCATGTGAAAATGGGACCCTCAAATATCCCATATAGTCACAGGTCGAAATTTCACCCCACCAGAACTCGTTCAAAAATCAATTGGTTTTCATAACTAGTGGCTTTCTGTTCATGGTTCGGCCTCTAGATCAATTCGGCATCTAAATCTGGCAACATAATTTTTGGTCAAAATTCATGTGAAAATGGGACCCTCAAATATCCCATATAGTCACTGGTCGAAATTTCACCCCACCAGAACTCGTTCAAAAATCAATTGGTTTTCATAAGTAGTGGCTTTCTGTTCATGGTTCGGCCTCTAGATCAATGCGGCATCTAAATCTGGCAACATAATTTTTGGTCAAAATTCATGTGAAAATGGGACCCTCAAATATCCCATATAGTCACAGGTCGAAATTTCACCCCACCAGAACTCGTTCAAAAATCAATTGGTTTTCATAAGTAGTGGCTTTCTGTTCATGGTTCGGCCTCTAGATCAATGCGGCATCTAAATCTGGCAACATAATTTTTGGTCAAAATTCATGTGAAAATGGGACCCTCAAATATCCCATATAGTCACAGGTCGAAATTTCACCCCACCAGAACTCGTTCAAAAATCAATTGGTTTTCATATGTAGTGGCTTTCTGTTCATGGCTTAACTTATAGATCAATTCGGCATCTAAGTCTGGCAATATTATTTTTGGTCAAAATTCATGTGAAAATGGGACCCTCAAATATCCCATATAGTCACAGGTGGAAATTTCACCCCACCAGAACTCGTTCAAAAATCAACTGGTTTTCATAAGTAGTGGCTTTCTGTCCATGGATCGGCCTCTAGATCACCCCATAACTCAGTCAAAAATCAAACGCTTTTCTTAAGTGGTGGCTTTTGTGTTCATGGCTTGGCCTTTAAATCAATTCGGCATCTAAATCTGGCAACATCATTTTTGGACAAAATTCATGTGAAAATGGGACCGCCAAATATCCCATATAGTCACAGGTCGAAATTTCACACCACCAGAACTCGGTCAAAAATCAACTGCTTTTCATAAGGTGTGGCTTCTTGTTCATGACTCGACCTCTAGATCACCCCCATAACTCAGTCAAAAATCAACCGCTTTTCTTAAGGAGTGTCTTTTTTTTTATGGCTTGGCTTCTAGATCAATTCGGCATCTAAATCTGACAATATTATTTTTGGTCAAAATTCATGTGAAAATGGGACCCTCAAATATCCCATATAGTCACAGGTCGAAATTTCACCCCACCAGAACTCGTTCAAAAATCAACTGGTTTTCATAAGGAGTGGCTTTTTGTTCATGGCTTGGCCTTTAGATCCATTCGGCATTTAAATCTGGCAATATCATTTATGGTCAAAATTCATGTGAAAATGGGACCCTCAAATATCCCATATAGTCACAGGTCGAAATTTCACCCCACCAGAACTCGTTCAAAAATCAATTGGTTTTCATAAGTAGTGGCTTTCTGTTCATGGTTCGGCCTCTAGATCAATTTGGCATCTAAATCTGGCAACATCATTTTTGGTCAAAATTCATGTGAAAATGGGACCCTCAAATATCCCATATAGTCACAGGTCGAAATTTCACCCCACCAGAACTCGTTCAAAAATCAACTGGTTTTCATAAGGAGTGGCTTTTTGTTCATGACTCGGCCTCTAGATCACCCCCATAACTCGCTCAAAAATCAACTGGTTTTCATAAGTAGTGGCTTTCTGTTCATGGTTCGGCCTCTAGATCAATTCGGCATCTAAATCTGGCAACATAATTTTTGGTCAAAATTCATGTGAAATTGGGACCCTCAAATGTCCCATATAGTCACAGGTCAAAATTTCCCAGCCCCAGAAGTCGGAAAAAAATCAACAGATTTTCATTAGGAGTGAATTTTTGTTCATGACTCGGCCTCTAGATCCCCCAATAACTCGCTCAAAAATCAACTGCTTTTCATAAAGAGTGGCTTTTTGTTCATGGCTTAACTTATAGATTAAATCTGGCAATATTATTTTTGGTCAAAATTCATGTGAAAATGGGACCCTCAAATATCCCATATAGTCACAGGTCGAAATTTCACCCCACCGGAACTCGTTCAAAAATCAACTGGTTTTCATAAGTAGTGGCTTTTTGTTCATGGCTTAACTTATAGATCAATTCGGTATCTAAATCTGGCAATATTATTTTTGGTCAAAATTCATGTGAAAATGGGACCCTCAAATATCCCATATAGTCACAGGTCGAAATTTCACCCCACCAGAGCTCGTTCAAAAATCAACTGGTTTTCATAAGGAGTGGCTTTTTGTTCATGGCTTAACTTATAGATCAATTCGGTATCTAAATCTGGCAATATTATTTTTGGTCAAAATTCATGTGAAAATGGGACCCTCAAATATCCAATATAGTCACAGGTCGAAATTTCACACCACCAGAACTCGGTCAAAAATCAACCGCTTTTCTTAAGGAGTGTCTTTTTGTTTATGGCTTGGCTCTTAGATCAATTCGGCATCTAAATCTGAAAATATTATTTTTGGTCAAAATTGATGTGAAAATGCGACCCTCAAATATCCCATATAGTCACAGGTCGAAATTTCACCCCACCAGAACTCGTTCAAAAATCAACTGGTTTTCATAAGTAGTGGCTATCTGTTCATGGTTCGGCCTCTAGATTAATTCGGCATCTAAATCTGGCAACATAATTTTTGGTCAAAATTCATGTGAAAATGGGACCCTCAAATATCCCATATAGTCACAGGTCGAAATTTCACCCCACCAGAACTCGTTCAAAAATCAACTGGTTTTCATAAGTAGTGGCTTTCTGTTCATGGCTTGGCCTTTAAATCAATTCGGCATCTAAATCTGGCAACATCATTTTTGGACAAAATTCATGTGAAAATGATACCCCAAATAGCTCATATAGTCACAGGTCGAAATTTCACACCACCAGAACTCGTTCAAAAATCAACTGGTTTTCATAAGTAGTGGCTTTTTGTTCATGGTTCGGCCGCTAGATCAATTCGTTATCTAAATCTGGCAACATAATTTTTGGTCAAAATTCATGTGAAAATGGGACCCTCAAATATCCCATATAGTCACAGGTCGAAATTTCACGGCACCAGAAGACGGTCAAAAATCAACCGCTTTTCTTAAGGAGTGTCTTTTTGTTTATGGCTTGGCTTTTAGATCAATTCGGTATCTAAATCTGACAATATTATTTTTGGTCAAAATTTATGTGAAAATGGGACCCTCAAATATCCCATATAGTCACAGGTCGAAATTTCACCCCACCAGAACTCGTTCAAAAATCAATTGGTTTTCATAAGTAGTGGCTTTCTGTTCATGGCTCGGCCTCTAGATCAATTCGGCATCTAAATCTGGCAACATAATTTTTGGTCAAAATTCATGTGAAATTGGGACCCTCAAATGTCCCATATAGTCACAGGTCGAAATTTCACCCCACCAGAGCTCGTTCAAAAATCAACTGGTTTTCATAAGGAGTGGCTTTTTGTTCATGGCTTAACTTATAGATCAATTCGGTATCTAAATCTGGCAATATTATTTTTGGTCAAAATTCATGTGAAAATGGGACCCTCAAATATCCAATATAGTCACAGGTCGAAATTTCACACCACCAGAACTCGGTCAAAAATCAACCGCTTTTCTTAAGGAGTGTCTTTTTGTTTATGGCTTGGCTCTTAGATCAATTCGGCATCTAAATCTGAAAATATTATTTTTGGTCAAAATTCATGTGAAAATGCGACCCTAAAATATCCCATATAGTCACAGGTCGAAATTTCACCCCACCAGAACTCGTTCAAAAATCAACTGGTTTTCATAAGTAGTGGCTATCTGTTCATGGTTCGGCCTCTAGATTAATTCGGCATCTAAATCTGGCAACATAATTTTTGGTCAAAATTCATGTGAAAATGGGACCCTCAAATATCCCATATAGTCACAGGTCGAAATTTCACCCCACCAGAACTCGTTCAAAAATCAATTGGTTTTCATAAGTAGTGGCTTTCTGTTCATGGTTCGGCCTCTAGATCAATGCGGCATCTAAATCTGGCAACATAATTTTTGGTCAAAATTCATGTGAAAATGGGACCCTCAAATATCCCATATAGTCACAGGTCGAAATTTCACCCCACCAGAGCTCGTTCAAAAATCAACTGGTTTTCATAAGGAGTGGCTTTTTGTTCATGGCTTAACTTATAGATCAATTCGGTATCTAAATCTGGCAATATTATTTTTGGTCAAAATTTATGTGAAAATGGGACCCTCAAATATCCCATATAGTCACAGGTGGAAATTTCACCCCACCAGAACTCGTTCAAAAATCAACTGGTTTTCATAAGTAGTGGCTTTCTGTCCATGGATCGGCCTCTAGATCACCCCATAACTCAGTCAAAAATCAAACGCTTTTCTTAAGTGGTGGCTTTTGTGTTCATGGCTTGGCCTTTAAATCAATTCGGCATCTAAATCTGGCAACATAATTTTTGGTCAAAATTCATGTGAAAATGGGACCCTCAAATATCCCATATAGTCACAGGTCGAAATTTCACCCCACCAGAACTCGTTCAAAAATCAATTGGTTTTCATAAGTAGTGGCTTTCTGTTCATGGTTCGGCCTCTAGATCAATGCGGCATCTAAATCTGGCAACATAATTTTTGGTCAAAATTCATGTGAAAATGGGACCCTCAAATATCCCATATAGTCACAGGTCGAAATTTCACCCCACCAGAACTCGTTCAAAAATCAATTGGTTTTCATATGTAGTGGCTTTCTGTTCATGTCTTAACTTATATATCAATTCGGCATCTAAGTCTGGCAATATTATTTTTGGTCAAAATTCATGTGAAAATGGGACCCTCAAATATCCCATATAGTCACAGGTGGAAATTTCACCCCACCAGAACTCGTTCAAAAATCAACTGGTTTTCATAAGTAGTGGCTTTCTGTCCATGGATCGGCCTCTAGATCACCCCATAACTCAGTCAAAAATCAAACGCTTTTCTTAAGTGGTGGCTTTTGTGTTCATGGCTTGGCCTTTAAATCAATTCGGCATCTAAATCTGGCAACATCATTTTTGGACAAAATTAATGTGAAAATGGGACCGCCAAATATCCCATATAGTCACAGGTGGAAATTTCACACCACCAGAACTCGGTCAAAAATCAACTGCTTTTCATAAGGTGTGGCTTTTTGTTCATGACTCGACCTCTAGATCACCCCCATAACTCAGTCAAAAATCAACCGCTTTTCTTAAGGAGTGTCTTTTTGTTTATGGCTTGGCTTCTAGATCAATTCGGCATCTAAATCTGACAATATTATTTTTGGTCAAAATTCATGTGAAAATGGGACCCTCAAATATCCCATATAGTCACAGGTCGAAATTTCACCCCACCAGAACTCGTTCAAAAATCAACTGGTTTTCATAAGGAGTGGCTTTTTGTTCATGGCTTGGCCTTTAGATCCATTCGGCATTTAAATCTGGCAATATCATTTATGGTCAAAATTCATGTGAAAATGGGACCCTCAAATATCCCATATAGTCACAGGTCGAAATTTCACACCACCAGAACTCGGTCAAAAATCAACTGCTTTTCATAAGGTGTGGCTTTTTGTTCATGACTCGACCTCTAGATCACCCCCCATAACTCAGTCAAAAATCAACCGCTTTTCTTAAGGAGTGTCTTTTTGTTTATGGCTTGGCTTCTAGATCAATTCGGCATCTAAATCTGACAATATTATTTTTGGTCAAAATTCATGTGAAAATGGGACCCTCAAATATCCCATATAGTCACAGGTCGAAATTTCACCCCACCAGAACTCGTTCAAAAATCAACTGGTTTTCATAAGGAGTGGCTTTTTGTTCATGGCTTGGCCTTTAGATCCATTCGGCATTTAAATCTGGCAATATCATTTATGGTCAAAATTCATGTGAAAATGGGACCCTCAAATATCCCATATAGTCACAGGTCGAAATTTCACACCACCAGAACTCGTTCAAAAATCAACTGGTTTTCATAAGGAGTGGCTTTTTGTTCATGGCTTAACTTATAGATCAATTCGGTATCTAAATCTGGCAATATTATTTTTGGTCAAAATTTATGTGAAAATGGGACCCTCAAATATCCCATATAGTCACAGGTGGAAATTTCACCCCACCAGAACTCGTTCAAAAATCAACTGGTTTTCATAAGTAGTGGCTTTCTGTCCATGGATCGGCCTCTAGATCACCCCATAACTCAGTCAAAAATCAAACGCCTTTCTTAAGTGGTGGCTTTTGTGTTCATGGCTTGGCCTTTAAATCAATTCGGCATCTAAATCTGGCAACATAATTTTTGGTCAAAATTCATGTGAAAATGGGACCCTCAAATATCCCATATAGTCACAGGTCGAAATTTCACCCCACCAGAACTCGTTCAAAAATCAATTGGTTTTCATAAGTAGTGGCTTTCTGTTCATGGTTCGGCCTCTAGATCAATGCGGCATCTAAATCTGGCAACATAATTTTTGGTCAAAATTCATGTGAAAATGGGACCCTCAAATATCCCATATAGTCACAGGTCGAAATTTCACCCCACCAGAACTCGTTCAAAAATCAATTGGTTTTCATATGTAGTGGCTTTCTGTTCATGGCTTAACTTATAGATCAATTCGGCATCTAAGTCTGGCAATATTATTTTTGGTCAAAATTCATGTGAAAATGGGACCCTCAAATATCCCATATAGTCACAGGTGGAAATTTCACCCCACCAGAACTCGTTCAAAAATCAACTGGTTTTCATAAGTAGTGGCTTTCTGTCCATGGATCGGCCTCTAGATCACCCCATAACTCAGTCAAAAATCAAACGCTTTTCTTAAGTGGTGGCTTTTGTGTTCATGGCTTGGCCTTTAAATCAATTCGGCATCTAAATCTGGCAACATCATTTTTGGACAAAATTAATGTGAAAATGGGACCGCCAAATATCCCATATAGTCACAGGTCGAAATTTCACCCCACCAGAACTCGGTCAAAAATCAACTGCTTTTCATAAGGTGTGGCTTTTTGTTCATGACTCGACCTCTAGATCACCCCCCATAACTCAGTCAAAAATCAACCGCTTTTCTTAAGGAGTGTCTTTTTGTTTATGGCTTGGCTTCTAGATCAATTCGGCATCTAAATCTGACAATATTATTTTTGGTCAAAATTCATGTGAAAATGGGACCCTCAAATATCCCATATAGTCACAGGTGGAAATTTCACCCCACCAGAACTCGTTCAAAAATCAACTGGTTTTCATAATTAGTGGCTTTCTGTCCATGGATCGGCCTCTAGATCACCCCATAACTCAGTCAAAAATCAAACGCTTTTCTTAAGTGGTGGCTTTTGTGTTCATGGCTTGGCCTTTAAATCAATTCGGCATCTAAATCTGGCAACATCATTTTTGGACAAAATTAATGTGAAAATGGGACCGCCAAATATCCCATATAGTCACAGGTCGAAATTTCACCCCACCAGAACTCGTTCAAAAATCAACTGGTTTTCATAAGGAGTGGCTTTTTGTTCATGGCTTGGCCTTTAGATCCATTCGGCATTTAAATCTGGCAATATCATTTATGGTCAAAATTCATGTGAAAATGGGACCCTCAAATATCCCATATAGTCACAGGTCGAAATTTCACACCACCAGAACTCGTTCAAAAATCAACTGGTTTTCATAAGTAGTGGCTTTTTGTTCATGGTTCGGCCGCTAGATCAATTCGTTATCTAAATCTGGCAACATAATTTTTGGTCAAAATTCATGTGAAAATGGGACCCTCAAATATCCCATATAGTCACAGGTCGAAATTTCACGGCACCAGAAGACGGTCAAAAATCAACCGCTTTTCTTAAGGAGTGTCTTTTTGTTTATGGCTTGGCTTTTAGATCAATTCGGTATCTAAATCTGACAATATTATTTTTGGTCAAAATTTATGTGAAAATGGGACCCTCAAATATCCCATATAGTCACAGGTCGAAATTTCACCCCACCAGAACTCGTTCAAAAATCAATTGGTTTTCATAAGTAGTGGCTTTCTGTTCATGGCTCGGCCTCTAGATCAATTCGGCATCTAAATCTGGCAACATAATTTTTGGTCAAAATTCATGTGAAATTGGGACCCTCAAATATCCCATATAGTCACAGGTCGAAATTTCACACCACCAGAACTCGGTCAAAAATCAACCGCTTTTCTTAAGGAGTGTCTTTTTGTTTATGGCTTGGCTCTTAGATCAATTCGGCATCTAAATCTGAAAATATTATTTTTGGTCAAAATTCATGTGAAAATGCGACCCTAAAATATCCCATATAGTCACAGGTCGAAATTTCACCCCACCAGAACTCGTTCAAAAATCAACTGGTTTTCATAAGTAGTGGCTATCTGTTCATGGTTCGGCCTCTAGATTAATTCGGCATCTAAATCTGGCAACATAATTTTTGGTCAAAATTCATGTGAAAATGGGACCCTCAAATATCCCATATAGTCACAGGTCGAAATTTCACCCCACCAGAACTCGTTCAAAAATCAATTGGTTTTCATAAGTAGTGGCTTTCTGTTCATGGTTCGGCCTCTAGATCAATGCGGCATCTAAATCTGGCAACATAATTTTTGGTCAAAATTCATGTGAAAATGGGACCCTCAAATATCCCATATAGTCACAGGTCGAAATTTCACCCCACCAGAACTCGTTCAAAAATCAATTGGTTTTCATATGTAGTGGCTTTCTGTTCATGGCTTAACTTATAGATCAATTCGGCATCTAAGTCTGGCAATATTATTTTTGGTCAAAATTCATGTGAAAATGGGACCCTCAAATATCCCATATAGTCACAGGTGGAAATTTCACCCCACCAGAACTCGTTCAAAAATCAACTGGTTTTCATAAGTAGTGGCTTTCTGTCCATGGATCGGCCTCTAGATCACCCCATAACTCAGTCAAAAATCAACCGCTTTTCTTAAGGAGTGTCTTTTTGTTTATGGCTTGGCTTCTAGATCAATTCGGCATCTAAATCTGACAATATTATTTTTGGTCAAAATTCATGTGAAAATGGGACCCTCAAATATCCCATATAGTCACAGGTCGAAATTTCACGGCACCAGAAGACGGTCAAAAATCAACCGCTTTTCTTAAGGAGTGTCTTTTTGTTTATGGCTTGGCTTTTAGATCAATTCGGTATCTAAATCTGACAATATTATTTTTGGTCAAAATTTATGTGAAAATGGGACCCTCAAATATCCCATATAGTCACAGGTCGAAATTTCACCCCACCAGAACTCGTTCAAAAATCAATTGGTTTTCATAAGTAGTGGCTTTCTGTTCATGGCTCGGCCTCTAGATCAATTCGGCATCTAAATCTGGCAACATAATTTTTGGTCAAAATTCATGTGAAATTGGGACCCTCAAATGTCCCATATAGTCACAGGTCGAAATTTCACCCCACCAGAGCTCGTTCAAAAATCAACTGGTTTTCATAAGGAGTGGCTTTTTGTTCATGGCTTAACTTATAGATCAATTCGGTATCTAAATCTGGCAATATTATTTTTGGTCAAAATTCATGTGAAAATGGGACCCTCAAATATCCAATATAGTCACAGGTCGAAATTTCACACCACCAGAACTCGGTCAAAAATCAACCGCTTTTCTTAAGGAGTGTCTTTTTGTTTATGGCTTGGCTCTTAGATCAATTCGGCATCTAAATCTGAAAATATTATTTTTGGTCAAAATTCATGTGAAAATGCGACCCTAAAATATCCCATATAGTCACAGGTCGAAATTTCACCCCACCAGAACTCGTTCAAAAATCAACTGGTTTTCATAAGTAGTGGCTATCTGTTCATGGTTCGGCCTCTAGATTAATTCGGCATCTAAATCTGGCAACATAATTTTTGGTCAAAATTCATGTGAAAATGGGACCCTCAAATATCCCATATAGTCACAGGTCGAAATTTCACCCCACCAGAACTCGTTCAAAAATCAATTGGTTTTCATAAGTAGTGGCTTTCTGTTCATGGTTCGGCCTCTAGATCAATGCGGCATCTAAATCTGGCAACATAATTTTTGGTCAAAATTCATGTGAAAATGGGACCCTCAAATATCCCATATAGTCACAGGTCGAAATTTCACCCCACCAGAGCTCGTTCAAAAATCAACTGGTTTTCATAAGGAGTGGCTTTTTGTTCATGGCTTAACTTATAGATCAATTCGGTATCTAAATCTGGCAATATTATTTTTGGTCAAAATTTATGTGAAAATGGGACCCTCAAATATCCCATATAGTCACAGGTGGAAATTTCACCCCACCAGAACTCGTTCAAAAATCAACTGGTTTTCATAAGTAGTGGCTTTCTGTCCATGGATCGGCCTCTAGATCACCCCATAACTCAGTCAAAAATCAAACGCTTTTCTTAAGTGGTGGCTTTTGTGTTCATGGCTTGGCCTTTAAATCAATTCGGCATCTAAATCTGGCAACATAATTTTTGGTCAAAATTCATGTGAAAATGGGACCCTCAAATATCCCATATAGTCACAGGTCGAAATTTCACCCCACCAGAACTCGTTCAAAAATCAATTGGTTTTCATAAGTAGTGGCTTTCTGTTCATGGTTCGGCCTCTAGATCAATGCGGCATCTAAATCTGGCAACATAATTTTTGGTCAAAATTCATGTGAAAATGGGACCCTCAAATATCCCATATAGTCACAGGTCGAAATTTCACCCCACCAGAACTCGTTCAAAAATCAATTGGTTTTCA
This sequence comes from Drosophila littoralis, assembly GCA_018903485.1. Taxonomy (NCBI): domain Eukaryota; kingdom Metazoa; phylum Arthropoda; class Insecta; order Diptera; family Drosophilidae; genus Drosophila; species Drosophila littoralis. The sequence continues at coordinate 149,759 of JAEIGF010000153.1, read as the reverse complement.
TATGTAGTGGCTTTCTGTTCATGGCTTAACTTATAGATCAATTCGGCATCTAAGTCTGGCAATATTATTTTTGGTCAAAATTCATGTGAAAATGGGACCCTCAAATATCCCATATAGTCACAGGTGGAAATTTCACCCCACCAGAACTCGTTCAAAAATCAACTGGTTTTCATAAGTAGTGGCTTTCTGTCCATGGATCGGCCTCTAGATCACCCCATAACTCAGTCAAAAATCAAACGCTTTTCTTAAGTGGTGGCTTTTGTGTTCATGGCTTGGCCTTTAAATCAATTCGGCATCTAAATCTGGCAACATCATTTTTGGACAAAATTAATGTGAAAATGGGACCGCCAAATATCCCATATAGTCACAGGTCGAAATTTCACACCACCAGAACTCGGTCAAAAATCAACTGCTTTTCATAAGGTGTGGCTTTTTGTTCATGACTCGACCTCTAGATCACCCCCATAACTCAGTCAAAAATCAACCGCTTTTCTTAAGGAGTGTCTTTTTGTTTATGGCTTGGCTTCTAGATCAATTCGGCATCTAAATCTGACAATATTATTTTTGGTCAAAATTCATGTGAAAATGGGACCCTCAAATATCCCATATAGTCACAGGTCGAAATTTCACCCCACCAGAACTCGTTCAAAAATCAACTGGTTTTCATAAGGAGTGGCTTTTTGTTCATGGCTTGGCCTTTAGATCCATTCGGCATTTAAATCTGGCAATATCATTTATGGTCAAAATTCATGTGAAAATGGGACCCTCAAATATCCCATATAGTCACAGGTCGAAATTTCACACCACCAGAACTCGTTCAAAAATCAACTGGTTTTCATAAGTAGTGGCTTTTTGTTCATGGTTCGGCCGCTAGATCAATTCGTTATCTAAATCTGGCAACATAATTTTTGGTCAAAATTCATGTGAAAATGGGACCCTCAAATATCCCATATAGTCACAGGTCGAAATTTCACGGCACCAGAAGACGGTCAAAAATCAACCGCTTTTCTTAAGGAGTGTCTTTTTGTTTATGGCTTGGCTTTTAGATCAATTCGGTATCTAAATCTGACAATATTATTTTTGGTCAAAATTTATGTGAAAATGGGACCCTCAAATATCCCATATAGTCACAGGTCGAAATTTCACCCCACCAGAACTCGTTCAAAAATCAATTGGTTTTCATAAGTAGTGGCTTTCTGTTCATGGCTCGGCCTCTAGATCAATTCGGCATCTAAATCTGGCAACATAATTTTTGGTCAAAATTCATGTGAAATTGGGACCCTCAAATGTCCCATATAGTCACAGGTCGAAATTTCACCCCACCAGAGCTCGTTCAAAAATCAACTGGTTTTCATAAGGAGTGGCTTTTTGTTCATGGCTTAACTTATAGATCAATTCGGTATCTAAATCTGGCAATATTATTTTTGGTCAAAATTCATGTGAAAATGGGACCCTCAAATATCCAATATAGTCACAGGTCGAAATTTCACACCACCAGAACTCGGTCAAAAATCAACCGCTTTTCTTAAGGAGTTTCTTTTTGTTTATGGCTTGGCTCTTAGATCAATTCGGCATCTAAATCTGAAAATATTATTTTTGGTCAAAATTCATGTGAAAATGCGACCCTAAAATATCCCATATAGTCACAGGTCGAAATTTCACCCCACCAGAACTCGTTCAAAAATCAACTGGTTTTCATAAGTAGTGGCTATCTGTTCATGGTTCGGCCTCTAGATTAATTCGGCATCTAAATCTGGCAACATAATTTTTGGTCAAAATTCATGTGAAAATGGGACCCTCAAATATCCCATATAGTCACAGGTCGAAATTTCACCCCACCAGAACTCGTTCAAAAATCAATTGGTTTTCATAAGTAGTGGCTTTCTGTTCATGGTTCGGCCTCTAGATCAATGCGGCATCTAAATCTGGCAACATAATTTTTGGTCAAAATTCATGTGAAAATGGGACCCTCAAATATCCCATATAGTCACAGGTCGAAATTTCACCCCACCAGAACTCGTTCAAAAATCAATTGGTTTTCATATGTAGTGGCTTTCTGTTCATGGCTTAACTTATAGATCAATTCGGCATCTAAGTCTGGCAATATTATTTTTGGTCAAAATTCATGTGAAAATGGGACCCTCAAATATCCCATATAGTCACAGGTGGAAATTTCACCCCACCAGAACTCGTTCAAAAATCAACTGGTTTTCATAAGTAGTGGCTTTCTGTCCATGGATCGGCCTCTAGATCACCCCATAACTCAGTCAAAAATCAAACGCTTTTCTTAAGTGGTGGCTTTTGTGTTCATGGCTTGGCCTTTAAATCAATTCGGCATCTAAATCTGGCAACATCATTTTTGGACAAAATTAATGTGAAAATGGGACCGCCAAATATCCCATATAGTCACAGGTCGAAATTTCACACCACCAGAACTCGGTCAAAAATCAACTGCTTTTCATAAGGTGTGGCTTTTTGTTCATGACTCGACCTCTAGATCACCCCCATAACTCAGTCAAAAATCAACCGCTTTTCTTAAGGAGTGTCTTTTTGTTTATGGCTTGGCTTCTAGATCAATTCGGCATCTAAATCTGACAATATTATTTTTTGGTCAAAATTCATGTGAAAATGGGACCCTCAAATATCCCATATAGTCACAGGTCGAAATTTCACCCCACCAGAACTCGTTCAAAAATCAACTGGTTTTCATAAGGAGTGGCTTTTTGTTCATGGCTTGGCCTTTAGATCCATTCGGCATTTAAATCTGGCAATATCATTTATGGTCAAAATTCATGTGAAAATGGGACCCTCAAATATCCCATATAGTCACAGGTCGAAATTTCACACCACCAGAACTCGTTCAAAAATCAACTGGTTTTCATAAGTAGTGGCTTTTTGTTCATGGTTCGGCCGCTAGATCAATTCGTTATCTAAATCTGGCAACATAATTTTTGGTCAAAATTCATGTGAAAATGGGACCCTCAAATATCCCATATAGTCACAGGTCGAAATTTCACGGCACCAGAAGACGGTCAAAAATCAACCGCTTTTCTTAAGGAGTGTCTTTTTGTTTATGGCTTGGCTTTTAGATCAATTCGGTATCTAAATCTGACAATATTATTTTTGGTCAAAATTTATGTGAAAATGGGACCCTCAAATATCCCATATAGTCACAGGTCGAAATTTCACCCCACCAGAACTCGTTCAAAAATCAATTGGTTTTCATAAGTAGTGGCTTTCTGTTCATGGCTCGGCCTCTAGATCAATTCGGCATCTAAATCTGGCAACATAATTTTTGGTCAAAATTCATGTGAAATTGGGACCCTCAAATGTCCCATATAGTCACAGGTCGAAATTTCACCCCACCAGAGCTCGTTCAAAAATCAACTGGTTTTCATAAGGAGTGGCTTTTTGTTCATGGCTTAACTTATAGATCAATTCGGTATCTAAATCTGGCAATATTATTTTTGGTCAAAATTCATGTGAAAATGGGACCCTCAAATATCCAATATAGTCACAGGTCGAAATTTCACACCACCAGAACTCGGTCAAAAATCAACCGCTTTTCTTAAGGAGTGTCTTTTTGTTTATGGCTTGGCTCTTAGATCAATTCGGCATCTAAATCTGAAAATATTATTTTTGGTCAAAATTCATGTGAAAATGCGACCCTAAAATATCCCATATAGTCACAGGTCGAAATTTCACCCCACCAGAACTCGTTCAAAAATCAACTGGTTTTCATAAGTAGTGGCTATCTGTTCATGGTTCGGCCTCTAGATTAATTCGGCATCTAAATCTGGCAACATAATTTTTGGTCAAAATTCATGTGAAAATGGGACCCTCAAATATCCCATATAGTCACAGGTCGAAATTTCACCCCACCAGAACTCGTTCAAAAATCAATTGGTTTTCATAAGTAGTGGCTTTCTGTTCATGGTTCGGCCTCTAGATCAATGCGGCATCTAAATCTGGCAACATAATTTTTGGTCAAAATTCATGTGAAAATGGGACCCTCAAATATCCCATATAGTCACAGGTCGAAATTTCACCCCACCAGAACTCGTTCAAAAATCAATTGGTTTTCATATGTAGTGGCTTTCTGTTCATGGCTTAACTTATAGATCAATTCGGCATCTAAGTCTGGCAATATTATTTTTGGACAAAATTAATGTGAAAATGGGACCGCCAAATATCCCATATAGTCACAGGTCGAAATTTCACACCACCAGAACTCGGTCAAAAATCAACTGCTTTTCATAAGGTGTGGCTTTTTGTTCATGACTCGACCTCTAGATCACCCCCATAACTCAGTCAAAAATCAACCGCTTTTCTTAAGGAGTGTCTTTTTGTTTATGGCTTGGCTTCTAGATCAATTCGGCATCTAAATCTGACAATATTATTTTTGGTCAAAATTCATGTGAAAATGGGACCCTCAAATATCCCATATAGTCACAGGTCGAAATTTCACCCCACCAGAACTCGTTCAAAAATCAACTGGTTTTCATAAGGAGTGGCTTTTTGTTCATGGCTTGGCCTTTAGATCCATTCGGCATTTAAATCTGGCAATATCATTTATGGTCAAAATTCATGTGAAAATGGGACCCTCAAATATCCCATATAGTCACAGGTCGAAATTTCACCCCACCAGAACTCGTTCAAAAATCAATTGGTTTTCATAAGTAGTGGCTTTCTGTTCATGGTTCGGCCTCTAGATCAATTTGGCATCTAAATCTGGCAACATCATTTTTGGTCAAAATTCATGTGAAAATGGGACCCTCAAATATCCCATATAGTCACATGTCGAAATTTCACCCCACCAGAACTCGTTCAAAAATCAACTGGTTTTCATAAGGAGTGGCTTTTTGTTCATGACTCGGCCTCTAGATCACCCCCCATAACTCGCTCAAAAATCAACTGGTTTTCATAAGTAGTGGCTTTCTGTTCATGGTTCGGCCTCTAGATCAATTCGGCATCTAAATCTGGCAACATAATTTTTGGTCAAAATTCATGTGAAATTGGGACCCTCAAATGTCCCATATAGTCACAGGTCAAAATTTCCCAGCCCCAGAAGTCGGAAAAAAATCAACAGATTTTCATTAGGAGTGAATTTTTGTTCATGACTCGGCCTCTAGATCCCCCAATAACTCGCTCAAAAATCAACTGCTTTTCATAAAGAGTGGCTTTTTGTTCATGGCTTAACTTATAGATTAAATCTGGCAATATTATTTTTGGTCAAAATTCATGTGAAAATGGGACCCTCAAATATCCCATATAGTCACAGGTCGAAATTTCACCCCACCGGAACTCGTTCAAAAATCAACTGGTTTTCATAAGTAGTGGCTTTTTGTTCATGGCTTAACTTATAGATCAATTCGGTATCTAAATCTGGCAATATTATTTTTGGTCAAAATTCATGTGAAAATGGGACCCTCAAATATCCCATATAGTCACAGGTCGAAATTTCACCCCACCAGAGCTCGTTCAAAAATCAACTGGTTTTCATAAGGAGTGGCTTTTTGTTCATGGCTTAACTTATAGATCAATTCGGTATCTAAATCTGGCAATATTATTTTTGGTCAAAATTCATGTGAAAATGGGACCCTCAAATATCCAATATAGTCACAGGTCGAAATTTCACACCACCAGAACTCGGTCAAAAATCAACCGCTTTTCTTAAGGAGTGTCTTTTTGTTTATGGCTTGGCTCTTAGATCAATTCGGCATCTAAATCTGAAAATATTATTTTTGGTCAAAATTGATGTGAAAATGCGACCCTCAAATATCCCATATAGTCACAGGTCGAAATTTCACCCCTCCAGAACTCGTTCAAAAATCAACTGGTTTTCATAAGTAGTGGCTATCTGTTCATGGTTCGGCCTCTAGATTAATTCGGCATCTAAATCTGGCAACATAAATTTTGGTCAAAATTCATGTGAAAATAAGGAGTGGCTTTTTGTTCATGGCAACTTATAGATCAATTCGGCATCTAAGTCTGGCAACATCATTTTCGGTCAAAATTCATGTGAAAATGATACCCCCAAATATCCCATATAGTCACAGGTCGAAATTTCACACCACCAGAACTCGGTCAAAAATCAACAGCTTTTCATAAGGAGTGGCTGTCTGTTCATGGTTCGGCCTATAGATCAATTCGGCATCTAAATCTGGCAACCTTATTTTTGGTCAAAATTCATGTGAAAATGGGACCATCAAATATCCAATATAGTCACAGGTCGAAATTTCCCAGCCACAGAAGTCGGTCAAAAATCAACTGATTTTCATTAGGAGTGAATTTTTGTTCATGACTCGGCCTCTAGATCACCCCCATAACTCTCTCAAAAATCAACTGGATTTCATAAGTAGTTTCTTTCTATTCATGGTTCGGCTTCTAGATCAATTCGGCATCTAAATCTGGCAACATAATTTTTGGTCAAAATTCATGTGAAAATGGGACCCTCAAATATCCCATATAGTCACAGGTCGAAATTTCACCCCACCAGAACTCGTTCAAAAATCAACTGGTTTTCATAAGTAGTGGCTTTCTGTTCATGGCTTGGCCTTTAAATCAATTCGGCATCTAAATCTGGCAACATCATTTTTGGACAAAATTCATGTGAAAATGATACCCCAAATAGCTCATATAGTCACAGGTCGAAATTTCACACCACCAGAACTCGTTCAAAAATCAACTGGTTTTCATAAGTAGTGGCTCTTTGTTCATGGTTCGGCCGCTAGATCAATTCGTTATCTAAATCTGGCAACATAATTTTTGGTCAAAATTCATGTGAAAATGGGACCCTCAAATATCCCATATAGTCACAGGTCGAAATTTCACGGCACCAGAAGACGGTCAAAAATCAACCGCTTTTCTTAAGGAGTGTCTTTTTGTTTATGGCTTGGCTTTTAGATCAATTCGGTATCTAAATCTGACAATATTATTTTTGGTCAAAATTTATGTGAAAATGGGACCCTCAAATATCCCATATAGTCACAGGTCGAAATTTCACCCCACCAGAACTCGTTCAAAAATCAATTGGTTTTCATAAGTAGTGGCTTTCTGTTCATGGCTCGGCCTCTAGATCAATTCGGCATCTAAATCTGGCAACATAATTTTTGGTCAAAATTCATGTGAAATTGGGACCCTCAAATGTCCCATATAGTCACAGGTCGAAATTTCAGCCCACCAGAGCTCGTTCAAAAATCAACTGGTTTTCATAAGGAGTGGCTTTTTGTTCATGGCTTAACTTATAGATCAATTCGGTATCTAAATCTGGCAATATTATTTTTGGTCAAAATTCATGTGAAAATGGGACCCTCAAATATCCAATATAGTCACAGGTCGAAATTTCACACCACCAGAACTCGGTCAAAAATCAACCGCTTTTCTTAAGGAGTGTCTTTTTGTTTATGGCTTGGCTCTTAGATCAATTCGGCATCTAAATCTGAAAATATTATTTTTGGTCAAAATTCATGTGAAAATGCGACCCTAAAATATCCCATATAGTCACAGGTCGAAATTTCACCCCACCAGAACTCGTTCAAAAATCAACTGGTTTTCATAAGTAGTGGCTATCTGTTCATGGTTCGGCCTCTAGATTAATTCGGCATCTAAATCTGGCAACATAAATTTTGGTCAAAATTCATGTGAAAATAAGGAGTGGCTTTTTGTTCATGGCTTAACTTATAGATCAATTCGGCATCTAAGTCTGGCAACATCATTTTCGGTCAAAATTCATGTGAAAATGATACCCCCAAATATCCCATATAGTCACAGGTCGAAATTTTACACCACCAGAACTCGGTCAAAAATCAACAGCTTTTCATAAGGAGTGGCTGTCTGTTCATGGTTCGGCCTATAGATCAATTCGGCATCTAAATCTGGCAACCTTATTTTTGGTCAAAATTCATGTGAAAATGGGACCATCAAATATCCAATATAGTCACAGGTCGAAATTTCCCAGCCCCAGAAGTCGGTCAAAAATCAACTGATTTTCATTAGGAGTGAATTTTTGTTCATGACTCGGCCTCTAGATCACCCCCATAACTCTCTCAAAAATCAACTGGATTTCATAAGTAGTTTCTTTCTATTCATGGTTCGGCTTCTAGATCAATTCGGCATCTAAATCTGGCAACATAATTTTTGGTCAAAATTCATGTGAAAATGGGACCCTCAAATATCCCATATAGTCACAGGTCGAAATTTCACCCCACCAGAACTCGTTCAAAAATCAACTGGTTTTCATAAGGAGTAGCTTTTTGTTCATGGCTTGGCCTTTAGATCCATTCGGCATCTAAATCTGGCAACATCATTTTTGGTCAAAATTCATTTGAAAATGGGACCCTCAAATATCCCATATAGACACAGGTCGAAATTTCCCAGCACCAGAAGACGGTCAAAAATCAACCTCTTTTCTTAAGGAGTGTCTTTTTGTTTATGGCTTGGCTTTTAGATCAATTCGGCATCTAAATCTGACAATATTATTTTTGGTCAAAATTCATGTGAAAATGGGACCCTCAAATATCCCATATAGTCACAGGTCGAAATTTCACCCCACCAAAACTCGTTAAAAAATCAACTGCTTTTCATAAGGTGTGGCTTTTTGTTCATGACTCGGCCTCTAGATCACCCCCATAACTCGCTCAAAAATCAACTGGTTTTCATAAGTAGTGGCTTTCTGTTCATGGTTCGGCCTCTAGATCAATTCGGCATCTAAATCTGGCAACATAATTTTTGGTCAAAATTCATGTGAAATTGGGACCCTCAAATGTCCCATATAGTCACAGGTCAAAATTTCCCAGCCCCAGAAGTCGGAAAAAAATCAACAGATTTTCATTAGGAGTGAATTTTTGTTCATGACTCGGCCTCTAGATCCCCCAATAACTCGCTCAAAAATCAACTGCTTTTCATAAAGAGTGGCTTTTTGTTCATGGCTTAACTTAGAGATTAAATCTGGCAATATTATTTTTGGTCAAATTTCATGTGAAAATGGGACCCTCAAATATCCCATATAGTCACAGGTCGAAATTTCACCCCACCGGAACTCGTTCAAAAATCAACTGGTTTTCATAAGTAGAGGCTTTTTGTTCATGGCTTAACTTACAGATCAATTCGGTATCTAAATCTGGCAATATTATTTTTGGTCAAAATTCATGTGAAAATGGGACCCTCAAATATCCCATATAGTCACAGGTCGAAATTTCACCCCACCAGAGCTCGTTCATAAATCAACTGGTTTTCATAAGGAGTGGCTTTTTGTTCATGGCTTAACTTATAGATCAATTCGGTATCTAAATCTGGCAATATTATTTTTGGTCAAAATTCATGTGAAAATGGGACCCTCAAATATCCAATATAGTCACAGGTCGAAATTTCACCCCACCAGAACTCGTTCAAAAATCAACTGGTTTTCATAAGTAGTGGCTTTCTGTTCATGGTTCGGCCTCTAGATCAATTCGGCATCTATATCTGGCAACATAAATTTTGGTCAAAATTCATGTGAAAATGGGACCCTCAAATATCCCATATAGTCACAGGTCGAAATTTCACCCCACCAGAACTCGTTCAAAAATCAACTGGTTTTCATAAGGAGTGGCTTTTTGTACATAGCTTAACTTATAGATTAATTCGGTATCTAAATCTGGCAATATTATTTTTGGTCAAAATTCATGTGAAAATGGGACCCTCAAATATCCCATATAGTCACAGGTCGAAATTTCCCAGCCCCAGAAGTCGGTAAAAAATCAACTGGTTTTCATTAGGAGTGAATTTTTGTTTCTGACTCGGCCTCTAGATCCCCCTATAACTCGCTCAAAAATCAACTGCTTTTCATAAGGAGTGGCTTTTTGTTCATGGCTTAACTTATAGATCAATTCGGTATCTAAATCTGGCAATATTATTTTTGGTCAAAATTCATGTGAAAATGGGACCCCCAAATATCCCATATAGTCACAGGTCGAAATTACCCCACCAGAACTCGCTCAAAAATCAACTGGTTTTCATAAGGAGTGGCTTTTTATTCATGGCTTAACTTAAAGTTCGGTATCTAAATCTGGCAATATTATTTTGGGTCAAAATTCATGTGAAAATGGGACCCTCAAATATCCCATATAGTCACAGGTCGAAATTTCACCCCACCAGAACTCGTTCAAAAATCAACTGGTTTTCATAAAGAGTGGCTTTTTGTTCATGGCTTAACTTATAGATCAATTCGGTATCTAAATCTGGCAATATTATATTTGGTCAAAATTCATGTGAAAATGGGACCCTCAAATATCCCATATAGTCACAGGTCGAAATTTCACACCACCAGAACTCGTTCAAAAATCAACTGGTTTTCATAAGGAGTGGCTTTATGTTCATGGCTTAACTTATAGATTAATTCGGTATCTAAATCTGTCAATATTATTTTTGGTCAAAATTCATGTGAAAATGGGACCCTCAAATATCCCATATAGTCACAGGTCGAAATTTCACCCCACCAGAACTCGTTCAAAAATCAACTGGTTTTCATAAGTAGTGGCTTTCTGTTCATGGTTCGGCCTCTAGATCAACTCGGCATCTATATCTGGCAACATAAATTTTGGTCAAAATTCATGTGAAAATGGGACCCTCAAATATCCCATATAGTCACAGGTGGAAATTTCACCCCACCAGAACTCGTTCAAAAATTAACTGGTTTTCATAAGGAGTGGCTTTTTGTTCATGACTCGGCCTCTAGATCACCACCAGAACTCGGTCAAAAATCATCTGGTTTTCATAAGTAGTGGCTTTCTGTTCATGGTTCGGCCTCTAGATCAATTCGGCATCTAAATCTGGCAACATCATTTTTGATCAAAATTCATGTGAAAATGCGACCCTCAAAGATCCCATATAGTCACAGGTCGAAATTTCCCAGCCCCAGAAGTCGGTAAAAAATCAACTGGTTTTCATTAGGAGTGAATTTTTGTTCATGACTCGGCCTCTAGATCCCCCTATAACTCGCTCAAAAATCAACTGCTTTTCATAAGGAGTGGCTTTTTCTTCATGGCTTAACTTATAGATCAATTCGGTATCTAATCGGGCAATATTATTTTTGGTCAAAATTCATGTGAAAATGGGACCCCCAAATATCCCATACAGTCACAGGTCGAAATTACCCCACCAGAACTCGCTCAAAAATCAACTGGTTTTCATAAGGAGTGGCTTTTTATTCATGGCTTAACTTAAAGATCAATTCGGTATCTAAATCTGGCAATATTATTTTTGGTCAAAATTCATGTGAAAATGGGACCCCCAAATATCCCATACAGTCACAGGTCGAAATTACCCCACCAGAACTCGCTCAAAAATCAACTGGTTTTCATAAGGAGTGGCTTTTTATTCATGGCTTAACTTAAAGATCAATTCGGTATCTAAATCTGGCAATATTATTTTTGGTCAAAATTCATGTGAAAATGGGACCCTCAAATATCCCATATAGTCACAGGTAGTTTTCATAAGTAGTGGCTTTCTGTTCATGGTTCGGCCTCTAGATCAATTCGGCATCTAAATCTGGCAACATCATTTTTGATCAAAATTCATGTGAAAATGCGACCCTCAAATATCCCATATAGTCACAGTTCGAAATTTCCCAGCCCCAGAAGTCGGTAAAAAATCAACTGGTTTTCATTAGGAGTGAATTTTAGTTCATGACTCGGCCTCTAGATCCCCCTATAACTCGCTCAAAAATCAACTGCTTTTCATAAGGAGTGGCTTTTTGTTCATGGCTTAACTTATAGATCAATTCGGTGTCTAATCTGGCAATATTATTTTTGGTCAAAATTCATGTGAAAATGGGACGCCCAAATATCCCATACAGTCACAGGTCGAAATTACCCCACCAGAACTCGCTCAAAAATCAACTGGTTTTCATAAGGAGTGGCTTTTTATTCATGGCTTAACTTAAAGATCAATTCGGTATCTAAATCTGGCAATATTATTTTTGGTCAAAATTCATGTGAAAATGGGACCCTCAAATATCCCATATAGTCACAGGTCGAAATTTCACCCCACCAAAACTCGTTAAAAAATCAACTGGTTTTCATAACGAGTGGCTTTTTGTTCATGGCTTAACTTATAGATCAATTCGGTATCTAAATCTGACAATATTATTTTTGGTCAAAATTCATGTGAAAATGGGACCCTCAAATATCCCATATAGTCACAGGTCAAAATTACCCCACCAGAACTCGTTCAAAAATCAACTGGTTTTCATAAGTAGTGGCTTTTTATGCATGGCTTAACTTAAAGATAAATTCGGTATCTAAATCTGGCAACATCATTTTTGGTCAAAATTCATGTGAAAATGGGACCCTCAAATATCCCATATAGTCACAGGTCGAAATTTCACCCCACCAAAACTCGTTAAAAAATCAACTGGTTTTCATAACGAGTGGCTTTTTGTTCATGGCTTAACTTATAGATCAATTCGGTATCTAAATCTGACAATATTATTTTTGGTCAAAATTCATGTGAAAATGGGACCCTCAAATATCCCATATAGTCACAGGTCGAAATTTCATCCCACCAGAACTCGTTCAAAAATCAACTGGTTTTCATAAGTAGTGGCTTTCTGTTCATGGTTCGGCCTCTAGACCAATTCGGCATCTAAATCTGGCAACATACATTTTGGTCAAAATTCATGTGAAAATGGGACCCTCAAATATCCCATATAGTCACAGGTCGAAATTTCACCCCACCAGAACTCGTTCAAAAATCAACTGGTTTTCATAAGGAGTGGCTTTTTGTTCATAGCTTAACTTATAGATCAATTCGGTATCTAAATCTGGAAATATTATTTTTGGTCAAAATTCATTTGAAAATGGGACCCTCAAATATCCCATATAGTCACAGGTCGAAATTTCACCCCACCAGAACTCGTTCAAAAATCAACTGGATTTCATAAGGAGTGGCTTTTTGTTCATGGCTTAACTTATAGATTAAATCTGGCAATATTATTTTTGGTCAAAATTCATGTGAAAATGGGACCCTCAAATATCCAATATAGTCACAGATCGGAATTTCACCCCACCAGAACTCGTTCAAAAATCAACTGGTTTTCATAAGTAGTGGCTTTCTGTTCATGGTTCGGCCTCTAGATCAACTCGGCATCTATATCTGGCAACATAAATTTTGGTCAAAATTCATGTGAAAATGGGACCCTCAAATATCCCATATAGTCACAGGTGGAAATTTCACCCCACCAGAAATCGTTAAAAAATCAACTGGTTTTCATAAGGAGTGGCTTTTTGTTCATGGCTTAACTGATAGATTAATTCGGTATCTAAATCTGGCAATATTATTTTTGGTCAAAATTCATGTGAAAATGGGACCCTCAAATATCCAATATAGTCACAGGTCGAAATTTCACACCACCAGAACTCGGTCAAAAATCAACTGCTTTTCATAAGGAGTGGCTATTTGTTCATGACTCGGCGTCTAGATCACCCCCATAACTCGCTCAAAAATCATCTAGTTTTCATAAGTAGTGGCTTTCTGTTCATGGTTCGGCCTCTAGATCAATTCGGCATCTAAATCTGGCAACATCATTTTTGATAAAAATTCATGTGAAAATGCGACCCTCAAATATCCCATATAGTCACAGGTCGAAATTTCCCAGCCCCAGAAGTCGGTAAAAAATCAACTGGTTTTCATTAGGAGTGAATTTTAGTTCATGACTCGGCCTCTAGATCCCCCTATAACTCGCTCAAAAATCAACTGCTTTTCATAAGGCTTTTTGTTCATGGCTTAACTTATAGATCAATTCGGTATCTAATCTGGCAATATTATTTTTGGTCAAAATTCATGTGAAAATGGGACCCCCAAATATCCCATACAGTCACAGGTCGAAATTACCCCACCAGAACTCGTTCAAAAATCAACTGGTTTTCATAAGGAGTGGCTTTTTATTCATGGCTTAACTTAAAGATCAATTCGGTATCTAAATCTGGCAATATTATTTTTGGTCAAAATTCATGTGAAAATGGGACCCTCAAATATCCCATATAGTCACAGGTCGAAATTTCACCCCACCAGAACTCGTTCAAAAATCAACTGGTTTTCATAAGGAGTGGCTTTCTGTTCATGGATCGGCCTCTAGATCAATTCGGCATCTATATCTGGCAACATAAATTTTGGTCAAAATTCATGTGAAAATGGGACCCTCAAATATCCCATATAGTCACAGGTCGAAATTTCACCCCACCAGAACTCGTTCAAAAATCAACTGGTTTTCATAAGGAGTGGCTTTTTGTTCATGGCTTAACTTAAAGATCAATTCGGTATCTAAATCTGGAAATATTATTTTTGGTCAAAATTCATGTGCAAATGGGACCCTCAAATATCCCATATAGTCACAGGTCGAAATTTCACCCCACCAGAACTCGTTCAAAAATCAACTGGTTTTCATAAGTAGTGGCTTTCTGTTCATGGATCGGCCTCTAGATCAATTCGGCATCTATATCTGGCAACATAAATTTTGGTCAAAATTCATGTGAAAATGGGACCCTCAAATATCCCATATAGTCACAGGTCGAAATTTCACCCCACCAGAACTCGTTCAAAAATCGACTGGTTTTCATGGCTTAACTTATAGATCAATTCGGTATCTAAATCTGGCAATATTATTTTTGGTCAAAATTCATGTGAAAATGGGATCCTCAAATATCCAATATAGTCACAGGTCGAAATTTCACACCACCAGAACTCGTTCAAAAATCAACTGCTTTTCATAAGGAGTGGCTTTTTGTTCATGACTTTTCGGCATCTAAATCTGGCAACATCATTTTTGGTCAAAATTCATGTGAAAATGGGACCCTCAAATATCCCATATAGTCACAGGTCAAAATTACCCCACCAGAACTCGCTCAAAAATCAACTGGTTTTCATAAGGAGTGGCTTTTTATTCATGGCTTAACTTAAAGATAAATTCGGTATCTAAATCTGGCAACATCATTTTTGGTCAAAATTCATGTGAAAATGGGACGCCCAAATATCCCATACAGTCACAGGTCGAAATTACCCCACCAGAACTCGCTCAAAAATCAACTGGTTTTCATAAGGAGTGGCTTCTTATTCATGGCTTAACTTAAAGATCAATTCGGTATCTAAATCTGGCAATATTATTTTTGGTCAAAATTCATGTGAAAATGGGACCCTCAAATATCCAATATAGTCACAGATCGGAATTTCACCCCACCAGAACTCGTTCAAAAATCAACTGGTTTTCATAAGTAGTGGCTTTCTGTTCATGGTTCGGCCTCTAGATCAACTCGGCATCTATATCTGGCAACATAAATTTTGGTCAAAATTCATGTGAAAATGGGACCCTCAAATATCCCATATAGTCACAGGTGGAAATTTCACCCCACCAGAAATCGTTAAAAAATCAACTGGTTTTCATAAGGAGTGGCTTTTTGTTCATGGCTTAACTGATAGATTAATTCGGTATCTAAATCTGGCAATATTATTTTTGGTCAAAATTCATGTGAAAATGGGACCCTCAAATATCCAATATAGTCACAGGTCGAAATTTCACACCACCAGAACTCGTTCAAAAATCAACTGCTTTTCATAAGGAGTGGCTATTTGTTCATGACTCGGCGTCTAGATCACCCCCATAACTCGCTCAAAAATCATCTAGTTTTCATAAGTAGTGGCTTTCTGTCCATGGTTCGGCCTCTAGATCAATTCGGCATCTAAATCTGGCAACATCACTTTTGATCAAAATTCATGTGAAAATGCGACCCTCAAATATCCCATATAGTCACAGGTCGAAATTTCCCAGCCCCAGAAGTCGGTAAAAAATCAACTGGTTTTCATAAGGAGTGAATTTTAGTTCATGACTCGGCCTCTAGATCCCCCTATAACTCGCTCAAAAATCAACTGCTTTTCATAAGGCTTTTTGTTCATGGCTTAACTTATAGATCAATTCGGTATCTAATCTGGCAATATTATTTTTGGTCAAAATTCATGTGAAAATGGGACCCCCAAATATCCCATACAGTCACAGGTCGAAATTACCCCACCAGAACTCGTTCAAAAATCAACTGGTTTTCATAAGGAGTGGCTTTTTATTCATGGCTTAACTTAAAGATCAATTCGGTATCTAAATCTGGCAATATTATTTTTGGTCAAAATTCATGTGAAAATGGGACCCTCAAATATCCCATATAGTCACAGGTCGAAATTTCACCCCACCAGAACTCGTTCAAAAATCAACTGGTTTTCATAAGTAGTGGCTTTCTGTTCATGGATCGGCCTCTAGATCAATTCGGCATCTATATCTGGCAACATAAATTTTGGTCAAAATTCATGTGAAAATGGGACCCTCAAATATCCCATATAGTCACAGGTCGAAATTTCACCCCACCAGAACTCGTTCAAAAATCAACTGGTTTTCATAAGGAGTGGCTTTTTGTTCATGGCTTAACTTAAAGATCAATTCGGTATCTAAATCTGGAAATATTATTTTTGGTCAAAATTCATGTGCAAATGGGACCCTCAAATATCCCATATAGTCACAGGTCGAAATTTCACCCCACCAGAACTCGTTCAAAAATCAACTGGGTTTCATAAGTAGTGGCTTTCTGTTCATGGATCGGCCTCTAGATCAATTCGGCATCTATATCTGGCAACATAAATTTTGGTCAAAATTCATGTGAAAATGGGACCCTCAAATATCCCATATAGTCACAGGTCGAAATTTCACCCCACCAGAACTCGTTCAAAAATCGACTGGTTTTCATGGCTTAACTTATAGATAAATTCGGTATCTAAATCTGGCAATATCATTTTTGGTCAAAATTCATGTGAAAATGGGACGCCCAAATATCCCATACAGTCACAGGTCGAAATTACCCCACCAGAACTCGCTCAAAAATCAACTGGTTTTCATAAGGAGTGGCTTCTTATTCATGGCTTAACTTAAAGATCAATTCGGTATCTAAATCTGGCAATATTATTTTTGGTCAAAATTCATGTGAAAATGGGACCCTCAAATATCCCATATAGTCACAGGTCGAAATTTCACCCCACCAAAACTCGTTAAAAAATCAACTGGTTTTCATAACGAGTGGCTTTTTGTTCATGGCTTAACTTAAAGATCAATTCGGTATCTAAATCTGACAATATTATTTTTGGTCAAAATTCATGTGAAAATGGGACCCTCAAATATCCCATATAGTCACAGGTCAAAATTACCCCACCAGAACTCGTTCAAAAATCAACTGGTTTTCATAAGTAGTGGCTTTTTATGCATGGCTTAACTTAAAGATAAATTCGGTATCTAAATCTGGCAACATCATTTTTGGTCAAAATTCATGTGAAAATGATACCCTCAAATATCCCATATAGTCACAGGTCGAAATTTCATCCCACCAGAACTCGTTCAAAAATCAACTGGTTTTCATAAGTAGTGGCTTTCTGTTCATGGTTCGGCCTCTAGATCAATGCGGCATCCAAATCTGGCAACATAAATTTTGGTCAAAATTCATGTGAAAATGGGACCCTCAAATATCCCATATAGTCACAGGTCGAAATTTCACCCCACCAGAACTCGTTCAAAAATCAACTGGTTTTCATAAATAGTGGCTTTTTGTTCATAGCTTAACTTATAGATCAATTCGGTATCTAAATCTGGAAATATTATTTTTGGTCAAAATTCATTTGAAAATGGGACCCTCAAATATCCCATATAGTCACAGGTCGAAATTTCACCCCACCAGAACTCGTTCAAAAATCAACTGGATTTCATAAGGAGTGGCTTTTTGTTCATGGCTTAACTTATAGATTAAATCTGGCAATATTATTTTTGGTCAAAATTCATGTGAAAATGGGACCCTCAAATATCCAATATAGTCACAGGTCGGAATTTCACCCCACCAGAACTCGTTCAAAAATCAACTGGTTTTCATAAGAAGTGGCTTTCTGTTCATGGTTCGGCCTCTAGATCAACTCGGCATCTATATCTGGCAACATAAATTTTGGTCAAAATTCATGTGAAAATGGGACCCTCAAATATCCCATATAGTCACAGGTGGAAATTTCACCCCACCAGAAATCGTTAAAAAATCAACTGGTTTTCATAAGGAGTGGCTTTTTGTTCATGGCTTAACTGATAGATTAATTCGGTATCTAAATCTGGCAATATTATTTTTGGTCAAAATTCATGTGAAAATGGGACCCTCAAATATCCAATATAGTCACAGGTCGAAATTTCACACCACCAGAACTCGGTCAAAAATCAACTGCTTTTCATAAGGAGTGGCTATTTGTTCGTGACTCGGCCTCTAGATCACCCCCATAACTCGCTCAAAAATCATCTAGTTTTCATAAGTAGTGGCTTTCTGTTCATGGTTCGGCCTCTAGATCAACTCGGCATCTATATCTGGCAACATAAATTTTGGTCAAAATTCATGTGAAAATGGGACGCCCAAATATCCCATACAGTCACAGGTCAAAATTACCCCACCAGAACTCGCTCAAAAATCAACTGGTTTTCATAAGGAGTGGCTTCTTATTCATGGCTTAACTTAAAGATCAATTCGGTATCTAAATCTGGCAATATTATTTTTGGTCAAAATTCATGTGAAAATGGGACCCTCAAATATCCCATATAGTCACAGGTCGAAATTTCACCCCACCAAAACTCGTTAAAAAATCAACTGGTTTTCATAACGAGTGGCTTCTTATTCATGGCTTAACTTAAAGATCAATTCGGTATCTAAATCTGGCAACATAAATTTTGGTCAAAATTCATGTGAAAATGGGACGCCCAAATATCCCATACAGTCACAGGTCGAAATTTCACCCCACCAGAACTCGCTCAAAAATCAACTGGTTTTCATAAGGAGTGGCTTCTTATTCATGGCTTAACTTAAAGATCAATTCGGCATCTATATCTGGCAACATAAATTTTGGTCAAAATTCATGTGAAAATGGGACCCTCAAATATCCCATATAGTCACAGGTCGAAATTTCACCCCACCAGAACTCGTTCAAAAATCGACTGGTTTTCATGGCTTAACTTATAGATAAATTCGGTATCTAAATCTGGCAATATCATTTTTGGTCAAAATTCATGTGAAAATGGGACGCCCAAATATCCCATACAGTCACAGGTCGAAATTTCACCCCACCAGAACTCGCTCAAAAATCAACTGGTTTTCATAAGGAGTGGCTTCTTATTCATGGCTTAACTTAAAGATCAATTCGGTATCTAAATCTGGCAATATTATTTTTGGTCAAAATTCATGTGAAAATGGGACCCTCAAATATCCCATATAGTCACAGGTCGAAATTTCACCCCACCAGAACTCGCTCAAAAATCAACTGGTTTTCATAAGGAGTGGCTTTTTATTCATGGCTTAACTTAAAGATCAATTCGGTATCTAAATCTGGCAATATTATTTTTGGTCAAAATTCATGTGAAAATGGGACCCTCAAATATCCCATATAGTCACAGGTAGTTTTCATAAGTAGTGGCTTTCTGTTCATGGTTCGGCCTCTAGATCAATTCGGCATCTAAATCTGGCAACATCATTTTTGATCAAAATTCATGTGAAAATGCGACCCTCAAATATCCCATATAGTCACAGTTCGAAATTTCCCAGCCCCAGAAGTCGGTAAAAAATCAACTGGTTTTCATTAGGAGTGAATTTTAGTTCATGACTCGGCCTCTAGATCCCCCTATAACTCGCTCAAAAATCAACTGCTTTTCATAAGGAGTGGCTTTTTGTTCATGGCTTAACTTATAGATCAATTCGGTGTCTAATCTGGCAATATTATTTTTGGTCAAAATTCATGTGAAAATGGGACGCCCAAATATCCCATACAGTCACAGGTCGAAATTACCCCACCAGAACTCGCTCAAAAATCAACTGGTTTTCATAAGGAGTGGCTTTTTATTCATGGCTTAACTTAAAGATCAATTCGGTATCTAAATCTGGCAATATTATTTTTGGTCAAAATTCATGTGAAAATGGGACCCTCAAATATCCCATATAGTCACAGGTCGAAATTTCACCCCACCAAAACTCGTTAAAAAATCAACTGGTTTTCATAACGAGTGGCTTTTTGTTCATGGCTTAACTTATAGATCAATTCGGTATCTAAATCTGACAATATTATTTTTGGTCAAAATTCATGTGAAAATGGGACCCTCAAATATCCCATATAGTAACAGGTCAAAATTACCCCACCAGAACTCGTTCAAAAATCAACTGGTTTTCATAAGTAGTGGCTTTTTATGCATGGCTTAACTTAAAGATAAATTCGGTATCTAAATCTGGCAACATCATTTTTGGTCAAAATTCATGTGAAAATGGGACCCTCAAATATCCCATATAGTCACAGGTCGAAATTTCACCCCACCAAAACTCGTTAAAAAATCAACTGGTTTTCATAACGAGTGGCTTTTTGTTCATGGCTTAACTTATAGATCAATTCGGTATCTAAATCTGACAATATTATTTTTGGTCAAAATTCATGTGAAAATGGGACCCTCAAATATCCCATATAGTCACAGGTCGAAATTTCATCCCACCAGAACTCGTTCAAAAATCAACTGGTTTTCATAAGAAGTGGCTTTCTGTTCATGGTTCGGCCTCTAGATCAACTCGGCATCTATATCTGGCAACATAAATTTTGGTCAAAATTCATGTGAAAATGGGACCCTCAAATATCCCATATAGTCACAGGTCGAAATTTCACCCCACCAGAACTCGTTCAAAAATCAACTGGTTTTCATAAGGAGTGGCTTTTTGTTCATGGCTTAACTTATAGATCAATTCGGTATCTAAATCTGGAAATATTATTTTTGGTCAAAGATCATGTGCAAATGGGACCCTCAAATATCCCATATAGTCACAGGTCGAAATTTCACCCCACCAGAACTCGTTCAAAAATCAACTGGTTTTCATAAGTAGTGGCTTTCTGTTCATGGATCGGCCTCTAGATCAATTCGGCATCTATATCTGGCCACATAAATTTTGGTCAAAATTCATGTGAAAATGGGACCCTCAAATATCCCATATAGTCACAGGTCGAAATTTCACCCCACCAGAACTCGTTCAAAAATCAACTGGTTTTCATAAGGAGTGGCTTTTTGTTCATAGCTTAACTTATAGATCAATTCGGTATCTAAATCTGGAAATATTATTTTTGGTCAAAATTCATGTGCAAATGGGACCCTCAAATATCCCATATAATCACAGGTCGAAATTTCACCCCACCAGAACTCGTTCAAAAATCAACTGGATTTCATAAGGAGTGGCTTTTTGTTCATGGCTTAACTTATAGATTAATTCGGTATCTAAATTTGGCAATATTATTTTTGGTCAAAATTCATGTGGAAATGGGACCCTCAAATATCCCATATAATCACAGGTCGAAATTTCACCCCACCAGAACTCGTTCAAAAATCGACTGGTTTTCATAAGGAGTGGCTTTTTGTTCATGGCTTAACTTATAGATCAATTCGGTATCTAAATCTGGCAATATTATTTTTGGTCAAAATTCATGTGAAAATGGGATCCTCAAATATCCAATATAGTCACAGGTCGAAATTTCACACCACCAGAACTCGTTCAAAAATCAACTGCTTTTCATAAGGAGTGGCTTTTTGTTCATGACTTTTCGGCATCTAAATCTGGCAACATCATTTTTGGTCAAAATTCATGTGAAAATGGGACCCTCAAATATCCCATATAGTCACAGGTCAAAATTACCCCACCAGAACTCGCTCAAAAATCAACTGGTTTTCATAAGGAGTGGCTTTTTATTCATGGCTTAACTTAAAGATAAATTCGGTATCTAAATCTGGCAACATCATTTTTGGTCAAAATTCATGTGAAAATGATACCCTCTAATATCCCATATAGTCACAGGTCGAAATTTCATCCCACCAGAACTCGTTCAAAAATCAACTGGTTTTCATAAGTAGTGGCTTTCTGTTCATGGTTCGGCCTCTAGATCAATTCGGCATCTAAATCTGGCAACATAAATTTTGGTCAAAATTCATGTGAAAATGGGACCCTCAAATATCCCATATAGTCACAGGTCGAAATTTCACCCCACCAGAACTGGTTCAAAAATCAACTGGATTTCATAAGGAGTGGCTTTTTGTTCATGGCTTAACTTATGTGCAAATGGGACCCTCAAATATCCCATATAGTCACAGGTCGAAATTTCACCCCACCAGAACTCGTTCAAAAATCAACTGGATTTCATAAGGAGTGGCTTTTTGTTCATGGCTTAACTTATAGATTAATTCGGTATCTAAATCTGGCAATATTATTTTTGGTCAAAATTCATGTGAAAATGGGACCCTCAAATATCCAATATAGTCACAGGTCGAAATTTCACCCCACCAGAACTCGTTCAAAAAGCAACTGGTTTTCATAAGTAGTGGCTTTCTGTGATCAAAATTCATGTGAAAATGGGACCCTCAAATATCCCATATAGTCACAGGTCGAAATGTCACCCCACCAGAACTCGTTCAAAAATCAACTGGTTTTCATAAGGAGTGGCTTTTCGTTCATGGCTTAACTTATAGATCAATTCGGTATCTAAATCTGGCAATATTATTTTTGGTCAAAATTCATGTGAAAATGGGACCCTCAAATATCCCATATAGTCACAGGTCGAAATTTCACACCACCAGAACTCGGTCAAAAATCAACTGCTTTTCATAAGGAGTGGCTATTTGTTCATGACTCGGCCTCTAGATCACCCCCATAACTCGCTCAAAAATCATCTAGTATTCATAAGTAGTGGCTTTCTGTTCATGGTTCGGCCTCTAGATCAATTCGGCATCTAAATCTGGCAACATCATTTTTGATCAAAATTCATGTGAAAATGCGACCCTCAAATATCCCATATAGTCACAGTTCGAAATTTCCCAGCCCCAGAAGTCGGTAAAAAATCAACTGGTTTTCATTAGGAGTGAAGTTTAGTTCATGACTCGGCCTCTAGATCCCCCTGTAACTCGCTCAAAAATCAACTGCTTTTCATAAGGCTTTTTGTTCATGGCTTAACTTATAGATCAATTCGGCATCTAATCTGGCAATATTATTTTTGGTCAAAATTCATGTGAAAATGGGACCCCCAAATATCCCATACAGTCACAGGTCGAAATTACCCCACCAGAACTCGTTCAAAAATCAACTGGTTTTCATAAGGAGTGGCTTTTTATTCATGGCTTAACTTAAAGATCCATTCGGTATCTAAATCTGGCAATATTATTTTTGGTCAAAATTCATGTGAAAATGGGACCCTCAAATATCCCATATAGTCACAGGTCGAAATTTCACCCCACCAGAGCTCGTTCAAATATCAACTGGTTTTCATAAGGAGTGGCTTTTTGTTCATGGCTTAACTTATAGATTAATTCGGTATCTAAATATCCCATATAATCACAGGTCGAAATTTCACCCCACCAGAACTAGTTCAAAAATCGACTGGTTTTCATAAGGAGTGGCTTTTTGTTCATGGCTTAACTTATAGATCAATTCGGTATCTAAATCTGGCAATATTATTTTTGGTCAAAATTCATGTGAAAATGGGATCCTCAAATATCCAATATAGTCACATGTCGAAATTTCACACCACCAGAACTCGGTCAAAAATCAACTGCTTTTCATAAGGAGTGGCTTTTTGTTCATGACTTTTCGGCATCTAAATCTGGCAACATCATTTTTGGTCAAAATTCATGTGAAAATGGGACCCTCAAATATCCCATATAGTCACAGGTCAAAATTACCCCACCAGAACTCACTCAAAAATCAACTGGTTTTCATAAGGAGTGGCTTTTTATTCATGGCTTAACTTAAAGATAAATTCGGTATCTAAATCTGGCAACATCATTTTTGGTCAAAATTCATGTGAAAATGATACCCTCTAATATCCCATATAGTCACAGGTCGAAATTTCATCCCACCAGAACTCGTTCAAAAATCAACTGGTTTTCATAAGTAGTGGCTTTCTGTTCATGGTTCGGCCTCTAGATCAATTCGGCATCTAAATCTGGCAACATAAATTTTGGTCAAAATTCATGTGAAAATGGGATCCTCAAATATCCCATATAGTCACACGTCGAAATTTCACCCCACCAGAACTCGTTCAAAAACCAACTGGATTTCATAAGGAGTGGCTTTTTGTTCATGGCTTAACTTATAGATCAATTCGGTATCTAAATCTGGAAATATTATTTTTGGTCAAAATTCATGTGCAAATGGGACCCTCAAATATCCCATATAGTCACAGGTCGAAATTTCACCCCACCAGAACTCGTTCAAAAATCAACTGGATTTCATAAGGAGTGGCTTTTTGTTCATGACTCGGCCTCTAGATCACCCCCATAACTCTGTCAAAAATCAAACGCTTTTCTTAAGTGGTGGCTTTTGTGTTCATGGCTTGCCCTTTAAATCAATTCGGCATCTAAATCTGGCAACATCATTTTTGGACAAAATTCATGTGAAAATGATACCCTCAAATATGCCATATAGAAACAGGTCGAAATTTGCCAGCACCAGAAGACGGCCAAAAATCAACCGCTTTTCTTAAGAAGTGTCTTTTTGTTCATGGCTTGGCTTTTAGATCAATTCGGCATATAAATCTGACAATATTATTTTTGGTCAAAATTCATGTGAACATGGGACCCTCAAATATCCAATATAGTCACAGGTCGAAATTTCACACCACCAGAACTCGGTCGAAAATCAACTGCTTTTCATAAGGAGTGGCTTTTTGTTCATGACTCGGCCTTTAGATCACCCCCATAACTCGCTCAAAAATCAACTGGTTTTCATAAGTAGTGGCTTTCTGTTCATGGTTCGGCCTCTAGATCAATTTGGCATCTAAATCTGACAATATTATTTTTGGTCAAAATTCATGTGAAAATGGGACCCTCAAATATCCCATATAGTCACAGGTCGAAATTTCACCCCACCAGAACTCGTTCAAAAATCAACTGGTTTTCATAAGGAGTGGCTTTTTGTTCATGGCTTAACTTATAGATCAATTCGGTATCTAAATTTGGCAATATTATTTTTGGTCAAAATTCATGTGAAAATGGGACCCTCAAATATCCCATATAGTCACAGGTCGAAATTTCACCCCACCAGAACTCGTTCAAAAATCAACTGGTTTTCATAAGGAGTGGCTTTTTGTTCATGGCTTAACTTATAGATCAATTCGGTATCTAAATTTGGCAATATTATTTTTGGTCAAAATTCATGTGGAAATGGGACCCTCAAATATCCCATATAGTCACAAGTCGAAATTTCCCAGCACCAAAAGACGGTCAAAAATCAACAGCTTTTCTTAAGGAGTGTCTTTTTGTTTATGGCTTGGCTTTTATATCAATTCGGCATCCAAATCTGTCAATATTATTTTTGGTCAAAATTCATGTGAAAATGGGACCCTCAAATATCCAATATAGTCACAGGTCGAAATTTCACACCACCAGAACTCGGTCAAAAATCAACTGCTTTTCATAAGGAGTGGCTTTTTGTTCATGACTCGGCCTCTAGATCACCCCCATAACTCGCTCAAAAATCAACTGGTTTTCATAAGTAGTGGCTTTCTGTTCATGGTTCGGCCTCTAGATCAATTCGGCATCTAAATCTGGCAACATAATTTTTGGTCAAAATTCATGTGAAAATGGGACCCTCAAATATCCCATATAGTCACAGGTCGAAATTTCCCAGCCCCAGAAGTCGGTAAAAAATCAACTGACTTTCATTGGGAGTGAATTTTTGTTCATGACTCGGCCTCTAGATCCCCCTATAACTCGCTCAAAAATCAACTGCTTTTCATAAGGAGTGGCTTTTTGTTCATGGCTTAACTTATAGATCAATTCGGTATCTAAATCTGGCAATATTATTTTTGGTCAAAATTCATGTGAAAATGGGAGCCTCAAATATCCCGTATAGTCACAGGTCGAAATTTCACCCCACCAGAACTCGTTCCAAAATCAACTGGTTTTCAAAGGTAGTGGCTTTCTGTTCATGGTTCGGCCTCTAGATCAATTCGGCATCTATATATGGCAACATAAATTTTGGTCAAAATTCATGTGAAAATGGGACCCTCAAATATCCCATATAGTCACAGGTGGAAATTTCACCCCACCAGAACTCGTTCAAAAATCAACTGGTTTTCATAAGGAGTGGCTTTTTGTACATGGCTTAACTTATAGATTAATTCGGTATCTAAATCTGGCAATATTATTTTTGGTCAAAATTCATGTGAAAATGGGACCCTCAAATATCCCATATAGTCACAGGTCGAAATTTCCCAGCACCAGAAGACGGTCAAAAATCAACAGCTTTTCTTAAGGAGTGTCTTTTTGTTTATGGCTTGGCTTTTATATCAATTCGGCATCTAAATCTGTCAATATTATTTTTGGTCAAAATTCATGTGAAAATGGGACCCTCAAATATCCAATATAGTCACAGGTCGAAATTTCACACCACCAGAACTCGCTCAAAAATCAACTCGTTTTCATAAGTAGTGGCTTTCTGTTCATGGTTCGGCCTCTAGATCAATTCGGCATCTAAATCTGGCAACATAATTTTTGGTCAAAATTCATGTGAAAATGGGACCCTCAAATATCCCATATAGTCACAGGTCGAAATTTCCCAGCCCCAGAAGTCGGTAAAAAATCAACTGACTTTCATTAGGAGTGAATTTTTGTTCATGACTCGGCCTCTAGATCCCCCTATAACTCGCTCAAAAATCAACTGCTTTTCATAAGGAGTGGCTTTTTGTTCATGACTTAACTTATCGATCAATTCGGTATCTAAGTCTGGCAATATTATTTTTGGTCAAAATTCATTTGAAAATGGGACCCTCAAATATCCCATATAGTCACAGGTCGAAATTACCCCACCAGAACTCGCTCAAAAATCAACAGCTTTTCTTAAGGAGTGTCTTTTTGTTTATGGTTTGGCTTTTATATCAATTCGGCATCTAAATCTGTCAATATTATTTTCGGTCAAAATTCATGTGAAAATGGGACCCTCAAATATCCAATATAGTCACAGGTCGAAATTTCACACCACCAGAACTCGCTCAAAAATCAACTGGTTTTCATAAGTAGTGGCTTTCTGTTCATGGTTCGGCCTCTAGATCAATTCGGCATCTAAATCTGGCACCATAATTTTTGGTCAAAATTCATGTGAAAATGGGACCATCAAATATCCCATATAGTCACAGGTCGAAATTTCCCAGCACCAGAAGTCGGTAAAAAATCAACTGACTTTCATTAGGAGTGAATTTTTGTTCATGACTCGGCCTCTAGATCCCCCTATAACTCGCTCAAAAATCAACTGCTTTTCATAAGGAGTGGCTTTTTGTTCATGACTTAACTTATCGATCAATTCGGTATCTAAGTCTGGCAATATTATTTTTGGTCAAAATTCATGTGAAAATGGGACCCTCAAATATCCCATATAGTCACAGGTCGAAATTACCCCACCAGAACTCGCTCAAAAATCAACTGGTTTTCATAAGGAGTGGCTTTTTATTCATGGCTTAACTTGAAGATCAATTCGGTATCTAAATCTGGCAATATTATTTTGAGTCAAAATTCATGTGAAAATGGGACCCTCAAATATCCCATAT
The DNA here is from genome assembly GCA_018903485.1 of Drosophila littoralis. NCBI lineage: Eukaryota > Metazoa > Arthropoda > Insecta > Diptera > Drosophilidae > Drosophila > Drosophila littoralis. The sequence continues at coordinate 122,120 of JAEIGF010000153.1, read as the reverse complement.
AGTCACAGGTCGAAATTTCACCCCACCAGAACTCGTTAAAAAATCAACTGGTTTTCATAAGTAATGGCTTTCTGTTCATGGTTCGGCCTCTAGATCAATTCGGCATCTAAATCTGGCAACAGAAATTTTGGTCAACATTCATGTAAAAATAAGGAGTGGCTTTTTGTTCATGGCTTAAATTATAGATCAATTCGGCATCTAAGTCTGGCAACATCATTTTTGGTCAAAATTCATGTAAAAATGATACCCCCAAATATCCCATATAGTCACAGGTCGAAATTTCACACCACCAGAACTCGGTCAAAAATCAACTGCTTTTCATAAGGAGTGGCTTTTTGTTCATGACTCGGCCTCTAGATCACCCCCATAACTCGCTCAAAAATCAACTGGTTTTCATAAGTAGTGGCTTTCTGTTCATGGTTCGGCCTCTAGATCAATTCGGCATCTAAATCTGACAATATTATTTTTGGTCAAAATTCATGTGAAAATGGGACCCTCAAATATCCCATATAGTCACAGGTCGAAATTTCACCCCACCAGAACTCGTTCAAAAATCAACTGGTTTTCATAAGGAGTGGCTTTTTGTTCATGGCTTAACTTATAGATCAATTCGGTATCTAAATTTGGCAATATTATTTTTGGTCAAAATTCATGTGGAAATGGGACCCTCAAATATCCCATATAGTCACAGGTCGAAATTTCACCCCACCAGAACTCGTTCAAAAATCAACTGGTTTTCATAAGGAGTGGCTTTTTGTTCATGGCTTAACTTATAGATCAATTCGGTATCTAAATTTGGCAATATAATTTTTGGTCAAAATTCATGTGGAAATGGGACCCTCAAATATCCCATATAGTCACAAGTCAAAATTTCCCAGCACCAGAAGACGGTCAAAAATCATCAGCTTTTCTTAAGGAGTGTCTTTTTGTTTATGGCTTGGCTTTTATATCAATTCGGCATCTAAATCTGTCAATATTATTTTTGGTCAAAATTCATGTGAAAATGGGACCCTCAAATATCCAATATAGTCACAGGTCGAAATTTCACACCACCAGAACTCGGTCAAAAATCAACTGCTTTTCATAAGGAGTGGCTTTTTTGTTCATGACTCGGCCTCTAGATCACCCCCCCATAACTCGCTCAAAAATCAACTGGTTTTCATAAGTAGTGGCTTTCTGTTCATGGTTCGGCCTCTAGATCAATTCGGCATCTAAATCTGGCAACATAATTTTTGGTCAAAATTCATGTGAAAATGGGACCCTCAAATATCCCATATAGTCACAGGTCGAAATTTCCCAGCCCCAGAAGTCGGTAAAAAATCAACTGACTTTCATTAGGAGTGAATTTTTGTTCATGACTCGGCCTCTAGATCCCCCTATAACTCGCTCAAAAATCAAATGCTTTTCATACGGAGTGGCTTTTTGTTCATGGCTTAACTTATAGATCAATTCGGTATCTAAATCTGACAATATTATTTTTGGTCAAAATTCATGTGAAAATGGGACCCTCAAATATCCCATATAGTCACAGGTCGAAATTTCACCCCACCAGAACTCGTTCAAAATCAACTGGTTTTCGTAAGGAGTGGCTTTTTGTTCATGGCTTAACTTATATATCAATTCGGTATCTAAATCTGGCAATATTATTTTTGGTCAAAATTCATGTGAAAATGGGACCCTCAAATATCCCATATAGTCACAGGTCGAAATTTCACCCCACCAGAACTCGTTCAAAAATCAACTGGTTTTCATAAGGAGTGGCTTTTTGTTCATGGCTTAACTTATAGATCAATTCGGTATCTAAATTTGGCAATATTATTTTTGGTCAAAATTCATGTGGAAATGGGACCCTCAAATATCCCATATAGTCACAGGTCGAAATTTCACCCCACCAGAACTCGTTCAAAAATCAACTGGTTTTCATAAGGAGTGGCTTTTTGTTCATGGCTTAACTTATAGATCAATTCGGTATCTAAATTTGGCAATATTATTTTTGGTCAAAATTCATGTGGAAATGGGACCCTCAAATATCCCATATAGTCACAAGTCAAAATTTCCCAGCACCAGAAGACGGTCAAAAATCATCAGCTTTTCTTAAGGAGTGTCTTTTTGTTTATGGCTTGGCTTTTATATCAATTCGGCATCTAAATCTGTCAATATTATTTTTGGTCAAAATTCATGTGAAAATGGGACCCTCAAATATCCAATATAGTCACAGGTCGAAATTTCACACCACCAGAACTCGCTCAAAAATCAACTGGTTTTCATAAGTAGTGGCTTTCTGTTCATGGTTCGGCCTCTAGATCAATACGGCATCTAAATCTGGCAACATAATTTTTGGTCAAAATTCATGTGAAAATGGGACCCTCAAATATCCCATATAGTCACAGGTCGAAATTTCCCAGCCCCAGAAGTCGGTAAAAAATCAACTGACTTTCATTAGGAGTGAATTTTTGTTCATGACTCGGCCTCTAGATCCCCCTATAACTCGCTCAAAAATCAACTGCTTTTCATACGGAGTGGCTTTTTGTTCATGGCCTAACTTATAGATCAATTCGGTATCTAAATCTGACAATATTATTTTTGGTCAAAATTCATGTGAAAATGGGACCCTCAAATATCCCATATAGTCACAGGTCGAAATTTCACCCCACCAGAACTCGTTCAAAAATCAACTGGTTTTCGTAAGGAGTGGCTTTTTGTTCATGGCTTAACTTATGTATCAATTCGGTATCTAAATCTGGCAATATTATTTTTGGTCAAAATTCATGTGAAAATGGGACCCTCAAATATCCCATATAGTCACAGGTCGAAATTTCACCCCACCAGAACTCGTTCAAAAATCAACTGGTTTTCATAAGGAGTGGCTTTTTGTTCATGGCTTAACTTATAGATCAATTCGGTATCTAAATTTGGCAATATTATTTTTGGTCAAAATTCATGTGGAAATGGGACCCTCAAATATCCCATATAGTCACAGGTCGAAATTTCACCCCACCAGAACTCGTTCAAAAATCAACTGGTTTTCATAAGGAGTGGCTTTTTGTTCATGGCTTAACTTATAGATCAATTCGGTATCTAAATTTGGCAATATTATTTTTGGTCAAAATTCATGTGGAAATGGGACCCTCAAATATCCCATATAGTCACAGGTCGAAATTTCACACCACCAGAACTCGGTCAAAAATCAGCTGCTTTTCATAAGAAGTGGCTTTTTGTTCATGACTCGGCCTCTAGATCACCCCCATAACTCGCTCAAAAATCAACTGGTTTTTATAAGTAGTGGCTTTCTGTTCATGGTTCGGCCTCTAGATCAATTCGGCATCTAAATCTGACAATATTATTTTTGTTCAAAATTCATGTGAAAATGGGACCCTCAAATATCCCATATAGTCACAGGTCGAAATTTCACCCCACCAGAACTCGTTCAAAAATCAACTGGTTTTCATAAGGAGTGGCTTTTTGTTCATGGCTTAACTTATAGATCAATTCGGTATCTAAATCTGGCAATATTATTTTTGGTCAAAATTCATGTGAAAATGGGAGCCTCAAATATCCCATATAGTCACAGGTCGAAATTTCACCCCACCAGAACTCGTTCAAAAATCAACTGGTTTTCATAAGTAATGGCTTTCTGTTCATGGTTCGGCCTCTAGATCAATTCGGCATCTAAATCTGGCAACAGAAATTTTGGTCAACATTCATGTGAAAATAAGGAGTGGCTTTTTGTTCATGGCATAAATTATAGATCTATTCGGCATCTAAGTCTGGCAACATCATTTTTGGTCAAAATTCATGTGAAAATGATACCCCCAAATATCCCATATAGTCACAGGTCGAAATTTCACCCCACCAGAACTCGTTCAAAAATCAACTGGTTTTCATAAGGTGTGGCTTTTTGTTTATGGCTTAACTTATAGATCAATTCGGTATCTAAATCTGGCAATATTATTTTTGGTCAAAATTCATGTGAAAATGGGACCCTCAAATATCCCATATAGTCACAGGTCGAAATTTCACCCCACCAGAACTCGTTCAAAAATCAACTGGTTTTCATAAGGAGTGGCTTTTTGTTCATGGCTTAACTTATAGATCAATTCGGTATCTAAATCTGGCAATATTATTTTTGGTCAAAATTCATGTGAAAATGGGAGCCTCAAATATCCCATATAGTCACAGGTCGAAATTTCACCCCACCAGAACTCGTTCAAAAATCAACTGGTTTTCATAAGTAATGGCTTTCTGTTCATGGTTCGGCCTCTAGATCAATTCGGCATCTAAATCTGGCAACAGAAATTTTGGTCAACATTCATGTGAAAATAAGGAGTGGCTTTTTGTTCATGGCTTAAATTATAGATCTATTCGGCATCTAAGTCTGGCAACATCATTTTTGGTCAAAATTCATGTGAAAATGATACCCCCAAATATCCCATATAGTCACAGGTCGAAATTTCACCCCACCAGAACTCGTTCAAAAATCAACTGGTTTTCATAAGGTGTGGCTTTTTGTTTATGGCTTAACTTATAGATCAATTCGGTATCTAAATCTGGCAATATTATTTTTGGTCAAAATTCATGTGAAAATGGGACCCTCAAATATCCCATATAGTCACAGGTCGAAATTTCACCCCAGCAGAACTCGTTCAAAAATCAACTGGTTTTCATAAGGAGTGGCTTTTTGTTCATGGCTTAACTTATAGATCAATTCGGTATCTAAATCTGGCAATATTATTTTTGGTCAAAATTCATGTGAAAATGGGAGCCTCAAATATCCCATATAGTCACAGGTCGAAATTTCACACCACCAGAACTCGGTCAAAAATCAACTGCTTTTCATAAGAAGTGGCTTTTTGTTCATGACTCGGCCTCTAGATCACCCCCATAACTCGCTCAAAAATCAACTGGTTTTTATAAGTAGTGGCTTTCTGTTCATGGTTCGGCCTCTAGATCAATTCGGCATCTAAATCTGACAATATTATTTTTGTTCAAAATTCATGTGAAAATGGGACCCTCAAATATCCCATATAGTCACAGGTCGAAATTTCACCCCACCAGAACTCGTTCAAAAATCAACTGGTTTTCATAAGGTGTGGCTTTTTGTTTATGGCTTAACTTATAGATCAATTCGGTATCTAAATCTGGCAATATTATTTTTGGTCAAAATTCATGTGAAAATGGGACCCTCAAATATCCCATATAGTCACAGGTCGAAATTTCACCCCACCAGAACTCGTTCAAAAATCAACTGGTTTTCATAAGGAGTGGCTTTTTGTTCATGGCTTAACTTATAGATCAATTCGGTATCTAAATTTGGCAATATTATTTTTGGTCAAAATTCATGTGGAAATGGGACCCTCAAATATCCCATATAGTCACAAGTCGAAATTTCCCAGCACCAGAAGACGGTCAAAAATCAACAGCTTTTCTTAAGGAGTGTCTTTTTGTTTATGGCTTGGCTTTTATATCAATTCGGCATCTAAATCTGTCAATATTATTTTTGGTCAAAATTCATGTGAAAATGGGACCCTCAAATATCCAATATAGTCACAGGTCGAAATTTCACACCACCAGAACTCGGTCAAAAATTAACTGCTTTTCATAAGGAGTGGCTTTTTGTTCATGACTCGGCCTCTAGATCACCCCCCATAACTCGCTCAAAAATCAACTGGTTTTCATAAGTAGTGGCTTTCTGTTCATGGTTCGGCCTCTAGATCAATTCGGCATCTAAGTCTGGCAACATCATTTTTGGTCAAAATTCATGTGAAAATTATACCCCAAATATCCCATATAGTCACAGGTCGAAATTTCACCCCACCAGAACTCGTTCAAAAATCAACTGGTTTTCATAAGGAGTGGCTTTTTGTTCATGGCTTAACTTATAGATCAATTCGGTATCTAAATCTGGCAATATTATTTTTGGTCAAAATTCATGTGAAAATGGGAGCCTCAAATATCCCATATAGTCACAGGTCGAAATTTCACCCCACCAGAACTCGTTCAAAAATCAACTGGTTTTCATAAGTAATGGCTTTCTGTTCATGGTTCGGCCTCTAGATCAATTCGGCATCTAAATCTGGCAACAGAAATTTTGGTCAACATTCATGTGAAAATAAGGAGTGGCTTTTTGTTCATGGCTTAAATTATAGATCTATTCGGCATCTAAGTCTGGCAACATCATTTTTGGTCAAAATTCATGTGAAAATGATACCCCCAAATATCCCATATAGTCACAGGTCGAAATTTCACCCCACCAGAACTCGTTCAAAAATCAACTGGTTTTCATAAGGTGTGGCTTTTTGTTCATGGCTTAACTTATTAATAAATTCGGCATCTAAGTCTGGCAACATTATTTTTAGTCAAAATTCATGTGAAAATGACACTCCCAAATATCCCATATAGTCACAGGTCGAAATTTCACCCCACCAGAACTCGTTCAAAAATCAACTGGATTTCATAAGGAGTGGCTTTTTGTTCATGGCTTAACTGATAGATCAATTCGTATCTAAATCTGGCAATATTATTTTTGGTCAAAATTCATGTGAAAATGGGACCCTCAAATATCCCATATAGTCACAGGTCGAAATTTCACCCCACCAGAACTCGTTCAAAAATCAACTGGTTTCCATAAGGAAAGGCTTTTTGTTCATGGCTTAACTTATAGATCAATTCGGTATCTAAATCTGGCAATATTATTTTTGGTCAAAATTCATGTGAAAATGGGACCCTCAAATATCCCATATAGTCACAGGTCGAAATTTCACCCCACCAGAACTCGTTCAAAAATCAACTGGTTTTCATAAGGAGTGGCTTTTTGTTCATGGCTTAACTTATAGATCAATTCGGTATCTAAATTTGGCAATATTATTTTTGGTCAAAATTTATGTGGAAATGGGACCCTCAAATATCCCATATAGTCACAGGTCGAAATTTCACCCCACCAGAACTCGTTCAAAAATCAACTGGTTTTCATAAGGAGTGGCTTTTTGTTCATGGCTTAACTTATAGATCAATTCGGTATCTAAATTTGGCAATATTATTTTTGGTCAAAATTCATGTGGAAATGGGACCCTCAAATATCCCATATAGTCACAAGTCGAAATTTCCCAGCACCAGAAGACGGTCAAAAATCAACAGCTTTTCTTAAGGAGTGTCTTTTTGTTTATGGCTTGGCTTTTATATCAATTCGGCATCTAAATCTGTCAATATTATTTTTGGTCAAAATTCATGTGAAAATGGGACCCTCAAATATCCAATATAGTCACAGGTCGAAATTTCACACCACCAGAACTCGGTCAAAAATTAACTGCTTTTCATAAGGAGTGGCTTTTTGTTCATGACTCGGCCTCTAGATCACCCCCATAACTCGCTCAAAAATCAACTGGTTTTCATAAGTAGTGGCTTTCTGTTCATGGTTCGGCCTCTAGATCAATTCGGCATCTAAGTCTGGCAACATCATTTTTGGTCAAAATTCATGTGAAAATTATACCCCCAAATATCCCATATAGTCACAGGTCGAAATTTCACCCCACCAGAACTCGTTCAAAAATCAACTGGTTTTCATAAGGAGTGGCTTTTTGTTCATGGCTTAACTTATAGATCAATTCGGTATCTAAATCTGGCAATATTATTTTTGGTCAAAATTCATGTGAAAATGGGAGCCTCAAATATCCCATATAGTCACAGGTCGAAATTTCACCCCACCAGAACTCGTTCAAAAATCAACTGGTTTTCATAAGTAATGGCTTTCTGTTCATGGTTCGGCCTCTAGATCAATTCGGCATCTAAATCTGGCAACAGAAATTTTGGTCAACATTCATGTGAAAATAAGGAGTGGCTTTTTGTTCATGGCTTAAATTATAGATCTATTCGGCATCTAAGTCTGGCAACATCATTTTTGGTCAAAATTCATGTGAAAATGATACCCCCAAATATCCCATATAGTCACAGGTCGAAATTTCACCCCACCAGAACTCGTTCAAAAATCAACTGGTTTTCATAAGGTGTGGCTTTTTGTTTATGGCTTAACTTATAGATCAATTCGGTATCTAAATCTGGCAATATTATTTTTGGTCAAAATTCATGTGAAAATGGGACCCTCAAATATCCCATATAGTCACAGGTCGAAATTTCACCCCACCAGAACTCGTTCAAAAATCAACTGGTTTTCATAAGGAGTGGCTTTTTGTTCATGGCTTAACTTATAGATCAATTCGGTATCTAAATTTGGCAATATTATTTTTGGTCAAAATTCATGTGGAAATGGGACCCTCAAATATCCCATATAGTCACAGGTCGAAATTTCACCCCACCAGAACTCGTTCAAAAATCAACTGGTTTTCATAAGGAGTGGCTTTTTGTTCATGGCTTAACTTATAGATCAATTCGGTATCTAAATTTGGCAATATTATTTTTGGTCAAAATTCATGTGGAAATGGGACCCTCAAATATCCCATATAGTCACAAGTCGAAATTTCCCAGCACCAGAAGACGGTCAAAAATCAAAAGCTTTTCTTAAGGAGTGTCTTTTTGTTTATGGCTTGGCTTTTATATCAATTCGGCATCTAAATCTGTCAATATTATTTTTGGTCAAAATTCATGTGAAAATGGGACCCTCAAATATCCAATATAGTCACAGGTCGAAATTTCACACCACCAGAACTCGGTCAAAAATTAACTGCTTTTCATAAGGAGTGGCTTTTTGTTCATGACTCGGCCTCTAGATCACCCCCATAACTCGCTCAAAAATCAACTGGTTTTCATAAGTAGTGGCTTTCTGTTCATGGTTCGGCCTCTAGATCAATTCGGCATCTAAGTCTGGCAACATCATTTTTGGTCAAAATTCATGTGAAAATTATACCCCCAAATATCCCATATAGTCACAGGTCGAAATTTCACCCCACCAGAACTCGTTCAAAAATCAACTGGTTTTCATAAGGAGTGGCTTTTTGTTCATGGCTTAACTTATAGATCAATTCGGTATCTAAATCTGGCAATATTATTTTTGGTCAAAATTCATGTGAAAATGGGAGCCTCAAATATCCCATATAGTCACAGGTCGAAATTTCACCCCACCAGAACTCGTTCAAAAATCAACTGGTTTTCATAAGTAATGGCTTTCTGTTCATGGTTCGGCCTCTAGATCAATTCGGCATCTAAATCTGGCAACAGAAATTTTGGTCAACATTCATGTGAAAATAAGGAGTGGCTTTTTGTTCATGGCTTAAATTATAGATCTATTCGGCATCTAAGTCTGGCAACATCATTTTTGGTCAAAATTCATGTGAAAATGATACCCCCAAATATCCCATATAGTCACAGGTCGAAATTTCACCCCACCAGAACTCGTTCAAAAATCAACTGGTTTTCATAAGGTGTGGCTTTTTGTTTATGGCTTAACTTATAGATCAATTCGGTATCTAAATCTGGCAATATTATTTTTGGTCAAAATTCATGTGAAAATGGGACCCTCAAATATCCCATATAGTCACAGGTCGAAATTTCACCCCACCAGAACTCGTTCAAAAATCAACTGGTTTTCATAAGGAGTGGCTTTTTGTTCATGGCTTAACTTATAGATCAATTCGGTATCTAAATTTGGCAATATTATTTTTGGTCAAAATTCATGTGGAAATGGGACCCTCAAATATCCCATATAGTCACAGGTCGAAATTTCACCCCACCAGAACTCGTTCAAAAATCAACTGGTTTTCATAAGGAGTGGCTTTTTGTTCATGGCTTAACTTATAGATCAATTCGGTATCTAAATTTGGCAATATTATTATTGGTCAAAATTCATGTGGAAATGGGACCCTCAAATATCCCATATAGTCACAAGTCGAAATTTCCCAGCACCAGAAGACGGTCAAAAATCAACAGCTTTTCTTAAGGAGTGTCTTTTTGTTTATGGCTTGGCTTTTATATCAATTCGGTATCTAAATTTGGCAATATTATTTTTGGTCAAAATTCATGTGGAAATGGGACCCTCAAATATCCCATATAGTCACAGGTCGAAATTTCACCCCACCAGAACTCGTTCAAAAATCAACTGGTTTTCATAAGGAGTGGCTTTTTGTTCATGGCTTAACTTATAGATCAATTCGGTATCTAAATTTGGCAATATTATTATTGGTCAAAATTCATGTGGAAATGGGACCCTCAAATATCCCATATAGTCACAAGTCGAAATTTCCCAGCACCAGAAGACGGTCAAAAATCAACAGCTTTTCTTAAGGAGTGTCTTTTTGTTTATGGCTTGGCTTTTATATCAATTCGGTATCTAAATTTGGCAATATTATTTTTGGTCAAAATTCATGTGGAAATGGGACCCTCAAATATCCCATATAGTCACAGGTCGAAATTTCACCCCACCAGAACTCGTTCAAAAATCAACTGGTTTTCATAAGGTGTGGCTTTTTGTTTATGGCTTAACTTATAGATCAATTCGGTATCTAAATCTGGCAATATTATTTTTGGTCAAAATTCATGTGAAAATGGGACCCTCAAATATCCCATATAGTCACAGGTCGAAATTTCACCCCACCAGAACTCGTTCAAAAATCAACTGGTTTTCATAAGGAGTGGCTTTTTGTTCATGGCTTAACTTATAGATCAATTCGGTATCTAAATTTGGCAATATTATTTTTGGTCAAAATTCATGTGGAAATGGGACCCTCAAATATCCCATATAGTCACAGGTCGAAATTTCACCCCACCAGAACTCGTTCAAAAATCAACTGGTTTTCATAAGGAGTGGCTTTTTGTTCATGGCTTAACTTATAGATCAATTCGGTATCTAAATTTGGCAATATTATTTTTGGTCAAAATTCATGTGGAAATGGGACCCTCAAATATCCCATATAGTCACAGGTCGAAATTTCACCCCACCAGAACTCGTTCAAAAATCAACTGGTTTTCATAAGGAGTGGCTTTTTGTTCATGGCTTAACTTATAGATCAATTCGGTATCTAAATTTGGCAATATTATTTTTGGTCAAAATTCATGTGGAAATGGGACCCTCAAATATCCCATATAGTCACAGGTCGAAATTTCACACCACCAGAACTCGGTCAAAAATCAACTGCTTTTCATAAGGAGTGGCTTTTTGTTCATGACTCGGCCTCTAGATCACCCCCCATAACTCGCTCAAAAATCAACTGGTTTTCATAAGTAGTGGCTTTCTGTTCATGGTTCGGCCTCTAGATCAATTCGGCATCTAAATCTGGCAACATAATTTTTGGTCAAAATTCATGTGAAAATGGGACCCTCAAATATCCCATATAGTCACAGGTCGAAATTTCCCAGCCCCAGAAGTCGGTAAAAAATCAACTGACTTTCATTAGGAGTGAATTTTTGTTCATGACTCGGCCTCTAGATCCCCCTATAACTCGCTCAAAAATCAACTGCTTTTCATACGGAGTGGCTTTTTGTTCATGGCTTAACTTATAGATCAATTCGGTATCTAAATCTGACAATATTATTTTTGGTCAAAATTCATGTGAAAATGGGACCCTCAAATATCCCATATAGTCACAGGTCGAAATTTCACCCCACCAGAACTCGTTCAAAAATCAACTGGTTTTCGTAAGGAGTGGCTTTTTGTTCATGGCTTAACTTATATATCAATTCGGTATCTAAATCTGGCAATATTATTTTTGGTCAAAATTCATGTGAAAATGGGACCCTCAAATATCCCATATAGTCACAGGTCGAAATTTCACCCCACCAGAACTCGTTCAAAAATCAACTGGTTTTCATAAGGAGTGGCTTTTTGTTCATGGCTTAACTTATAGATCAATTCGGTATCTAAATTTGGCAATATTATTTTTGGTCAAAATTCATGTGGAAATGGGACCCTCAAATATCCCATATAGTCACAAGTCGAAATTTCCCAGCACCAGAAGACGGTCAAAAATCAACAGCTTTTCTTAAGGAGTGTCTTTTTTGTTTATGGCTTGGCTTTTTATATCAATTCGGCATCTAAATCTCTCAATATTATTTTTGGTCAAAATTCATGTGAAAATGGGACCCTCAAATATCCAATATAGTCACAGGTCGAAATTTCACACCACCAGAACTCGGTCAAAAATTAACTGCTTTTCATAAGGAGTGGCTTTTTGTTCATGACTCGGCCTCTAGATCACCCCCATAACTCGCTCAAAAATCAACTGGTTTTCATAAGTAGTGGCTTTCTGTTCATGGTTCGGCCTCTAGATCAATTCGGCATCTAAGTCTGGCAACATCATTTTTGGTCAAAATTCATGTGAAAATTATACCCCCAAATATCCCATATAGTCACAGGTCGAAATTTCACCCCACCAGAACTCGTTCAAAAATCAACTGGTTTTCATAAGGAGTGGCTTTTTGTTCATGGCTTAACTTATAGATCAATTCGGTATCTAAATCTGGCAATATTATTTTTGGTCAAAATTCATGTGAAAATGGGAGCCTCAAATATCCCATATAGTCACAGGTCGAAATTTCACCCCACCAGAACTCGTTCAAAAATCAACTGGTTTTCATAAGTAATGGCTTTCTGTTCATGGTTCGGCCTCTAGATCAATTCGGCATCTAAATCTGGCAACAGAAATTTTGGTCAACATTCATGTGAAAATAAGGAGTGGCTTTTTGTTCATGGCTTAAATTATAGATCTATTCGGCATCTAAGTCTGGCAACATCATTTTTGGTCAAAATTCATGTGAAAATGATACCCCCAAATATCCCATATAGTCACAGGTCGAAATTTCACCCCACCAGAACTCGTTCAAAAATCAACTGGTTTTCATAAGGTGTGGCTTTTTGTTTATGGCTTAACTTATAGATCAATTCGGTATCTAAATCTGGCAATATTATTTTTGGTCAAAATTCATGTGAAAATGGGACCCTCAAATATCCCATATAGTCACAGGTCGAAATTTCACCCCACCAGAACTCGTTCAAAAAATCAACTGGTTTTCATAAGGAGTGGCTTTTTGTTCATGGCTTAACTTATAGATCAATTCGGTATCTAAATTTGGCAATATTATTTTTGGTCAAAATTCATGTGGAAATGGGACCCTCAAATATCCCATATAGTCACAGGTCGAAATTTCACACCACCAGAACTCGGTCAAAAATCAACTGCTTTTCATAAGGAGTGGCTTTTTGTTCATGACTCGGCCTCTAGATCACCCCCATAACTCGCTCAAAAATCAACTGGTTTTCATAAGTAGTGGCTTTCTGTTCATGGTTCGGCCTCTAGATCAATTCGGCATCTAAATCTGGCAACATAATTTTTGGTCAAAATTCATGTGAAAATGGGACCCTCAAATATCCCATATAGTCACAGGTCGAAATTTCCCAGCCCCAGAAGTCGGTAAAAAATCAACTGACTTTCATTAGGAGTGAATTTTTGTTCATGACTCGGCCTCTAGATCCCCCTATAACTCGCTCAAAAATCAACTGCTTTTCATACGGAGTGGCTTTTTGTTCATGGCTTAACTTATAGATCAATTCGGTATCTAAATCTGACAATATTATTTTTGGTCAAAATTCATGTGAAAATGGGACCCTCAAATATCCCATATAGTCACAGGTCGAAATTTCACCCCACCAGAACTCGTTCAAAAATCAACTGGTTTTCATAAGGAGGGGCTTTTTGTTCATGGCTTAACTTATAGATCAATTCGGTATCTAAATTTGGCAATATTATTTTTGGTCAAAATTCATGTGGAAATGGGACCCTCAAATATCCCATATAGTCACAGGTCGAAATTTCACCCCACCAGAACTCGTTCAAAAATCAACTGGTTTTCATAAGGAGTGGCTTTTTGTTCATGGCTTAACTTATAGATCAATTCGGTATCTAAATTTGGCAATATTATTTTTGGTCAAAATTCATGTGGAAATGGGACCCTCAAATATCCCATATAGTCACAGGTCGAAATTTCACACCACCAGAACTCGGTCAAAAATCAACTGCTTCTCATAAGAAGTGGCTTTTTGTTCATGACTCGGCCTCTAGATCACCCCCATAACTCGCTCAAAAATCAACTGGTTTTTATAGGTAGTGGCTTTCTGTTCATGGTTCGGCCTCTAGATCAATTCGGCATCTAAATCTGACAATATTATTTTTGTTCAAAATTCATGTGAAAATGGGACTCTCAAATATCCCATATAGTCACAGGTCGAAATTTCACACCACCAGAACTCGGTCAAAAATCAACTGCTTTTCATAAGGAGTGGCTTTTTGTTCATGACTCGGCCTCTAGATCACCCCCCATAACTCGCTCAAAAATCAACTGGTTTTCATAAGTAGTGGCTTTCTGTTCATGGTTCGGCCTCTAGATCAATTCGGCATCTAAATCTGGCAACAGAAATTTTGGTCAACATTCATGTGAAAATAAGGAGTGGCTTTTTGTTCATGGCTTAAATTATAGATCTATTCGGCATCTAAGTCTGGCAACATCATTTTTGGTCAAAATTCATGTGAAAATGATACCCCCCAAATATCCCATATAGTCACAGGTCGAAATTTCACCCCACCAGAACTCGTTCAAAAATCAACTGGTTTTCGTAAGGAGTGGCTTTTTGTTCATGGCTTAACTTATATATCAATTCGGTATCTAAATCTGGCAATATTATTTTTGGTCAAAATTCATGTGAAAATGGGACCCTCAAATATCCCATATAGTCACAGGTCGAAATTTCACCCCACCAGAACTCGTTCAAAAATCAACTGGTTTTCATAAGGAGTGGCTTTTTGTTCATGGCTTAACTTATAGATCAATTCGGTATCTAAATTTGGCAATATTATTTTTGGTCAAAATTCATGTGGAAATGGGACCCTCAAATATCCCATATAGTCACAGGTCGAAATTTCACCCCACCAGAACTCGTTCAAAAATCAACTGGTTTTCATAAGGAGTGGCTTTTTGTTCATGGCTTAACTTATAGATCAATTCGGTATCTAAATTTGGCAATATTATTTTTGGTCAAAATTCATGTGGAAATGGGACCCTCAAATATCCCATATAGTCACAGGTCGAAATTTCACACCACCAGAACTCGGTCAAAAATCAACTGCTTTTCATAAGAAGTGGCTTTTTGTTCATGACTCGGCCTCTAGATCACCCCCATAACTCGCTCAAAAATCAACTGGTTTTTATAAGTAGTGGCTTTCTGTTCATGGTTCGGCCTCTAGATCAATTCGGCATCTAAATCTGACAATATTATTTTTGTTCAAAATTCATGTGAAAATGGGACCCTCAAATATCCAATATAGTCACAGGTCGAAATTTCACACCACCAGAACTCGGTCAAAAATCAACTGCTTTTCATAAGGAGTGGCTTTTTGTTCATGACTCGGCCTCTAGATCACCCCCATAACTCGCTCAAAAATCAACTGGTTTTCATAAGTAATGGCTTTCTGTTCATGGTTCGGCCTCTAGATCAATTCGGCATCTAAATCTGGCAACAGAAATTTTGGTCAACATTCATGTGAAAATAAGGAGTGGCTTTTTGTTCATGGCTTAAATTATAGATCTATTCGGCATCTAAGTCTGGCAACATCATTTTTGGTCAAAATTCATGTGAAAATGATACCCCCAAATATCCCATATAGTCACAGGTCGAAATTTCACCCCACCAGAACTCGTTCAAAAATCAACTGGTTTTCATAAGGTGTGGCTTTTTGTTTATGGCTTAACTTATAGATCAATTCGGTATCTAAATCTGGCAATATTATTTTTGGTCAAAATTCATGTGAAAATGGGACCCTCAAATATCCCATATAGTCACAGGTCGAAATTTCACCCCACCAGAACTCGTTCAAAAATCAACTGGTTTTCATAAGTAATGGCTTTCTGTTCATGGTTCGGCCTCTAGATCAATTCGGCATCTAAATCTGGCAACAGAAATTTTGGTCAACATTCATGTGAAAATAAGGAGTGGCTTTTTGTTCATGGCTTAAATTATAGATCTATTCGGCATCTAAGTCTGGCAACATCATTTTTGGTCAAAATTCATGTGAAAATGATACCCCCAAATATCCCATATAGTCACAGGTCGAAATTTCACCCCACCAGAACTCGTTCAAAAATCAACTGGTTTTCATAAGGTGTGGCTTTTTGTTTATGGCTTAACTTATAGATCAATTCGGTATCTAAATCTGGCAATATTATTTTTGGTCAAAATTCATGTGAAAATGGGACCCTCAAATATCCCATATAGTCACAGGTCGAAATTTCACCCCACCAGAACTCGTTCAAAAATCAACTGGTTTTCATAAGGAGTGGCTTATTGTTCATGGCTTAACTTATAGATCAATTCGGTATCTAAATTTGGCAATATTATTTTTGGTCAAAATTCATGTGGAAATGGGACCCTCAAATATCCCATATAGTCACAGGTCGAAATTTCACACCACCAGAACTCGGTCAAAAATCAACTGCTTTTCATAAGGAGTGGCTTTTTGTTCATGACTCGGCCTCTAGATCACCCCCATAACTCGCTCAAAAATCAACTGGTTTTCATAAGTAGTGGCTTTCTGTTCATGGTTCGGCCTCTAGATCAATTCGGCATCTAAATCTGGCAACATAATTTTTGGTCAAAATTCATGTGAAAATGGGACCCTCAAATATCCCATATAGTCACAGGTCGAAATTTCCCAGCCCCAGAAGTCGGTAAAAATCAACTGACTTTCATTAGGAGTGAATTTTTGTTCATGACTCGGCCTCTAGATCCCCCTATAACTCGCTCAAAAATCAACTGCTTTTCATACGGAGTGGCTTTTTGTTCATGGCTTAACTTATAGATCAATTCGGTATCTAAATCTGACAATATTATTTTTGGTCAAAATTCATGTGAAAATGGGACCCTCAAATATCCCATATAGTCACAGGTCGAAATTTCACCCCACCAGAACTCGTTCAAAAATCAACTGGTTTTCGTAAGGAGTGGCTTTTTGTTCATGGCTTAACTTATAGATCAATTCGGTATCTAAATCTGGCAATATTATTTTTGGTCAAAATTCATGTGAAAATGGGACCCTCAAATATCCCATATAGTCACAGGTCGAAATTTCACCCCACCAGAACTCGTTCAAAAATCAACTGGTTTTCATAAGGAGTGGCTTTTTGTTCATGGCTTAACTTATAGATCAATTCGGTATCTAAATTTGGCAATATTATTTTTGGTCAAAATTCATGTGGAAATGGGACCCTCAAATATCCCATATAGTCACAAGTCGAAATTTCCCAGCACCAGAAGACGGTCAAAAATCAACAGCTTTTCTTAAGGAGTGTCTTTTGTTTATGGCTTGGCTTTTATATCAATTCGGCATCTAAATCTGTCAATATTATTTTTGGTCAAAATTCATGTGAAAATGGGACCCTCAAATATCCAATATAGTCACAGGTCGAAATTTCACACCACCAGAACTCGGTCAAAAATTAACTGCTTTTCATAAGGAGTGGCTTTTTGTTCATGACTCGGCCTCTAGATCACCCCCCATAACTCGCTCAAAAATCAACTGGTTTTCATAAGTAGTGGCTTTCTGTTCATGGTTCGGCCTCTAGATCAATTCGGCATCTAAGTCTGGCAACATCATTTTTGGTCAAAATTCATGTGAAAATTATACCCCCAAATATCCCATATAGTCACAGGTCGAAATTTCACCCCACCAGAACTCGTTCAAAAATCAACTGGTTTTCATAAGGAGTGGCTTTTTGTTCATGGCTTAACTTATAGATCAATTCGGTATCTAAATCTGGCAATATTATTTTTGGTCAAAATTCATGTGAAAATGGGAGCCTCAAATATCCCATATAGTCACAGGTCGAAATTTCACCCCACCAGAACTCGTTCAAAAATCAACTGGTTTTCATAAGTAATGGCTTTCTGTTCATGGTTCGGCCTCTAGATCAATTCGGCATCTAAATCTGGCAACAGAAATTTTGGTCAACATTCATGTGAAAATAAGGAGTGGCTTTTTGTTCATGGCTTAAATTATAGATCTATTCGGCATCTAAGTCTGGCAACATCATTTTTGGTCAAAATTCATGTGAAAATGATACCCCAAATATCCCATATAGTCACAGGTCGAAATTTCACCCCACCAGAACTCGTTCAAAAATCAACTGGTTTTCATAAGGTGTGGCTTTTTGTTTATGGCTTAACTTATAGATCAATTCGGTATCTAAATCTGGCAATATTATTTTTGGTCAAAATTCATGTGAAAATGGGACCCTCAAATATCCCATATAGTCACAGGTCGAAATTTCACCCCACCAGAACTCGTTCAAAAATCAACTGGTTTTCATAAGGAGTGGCTTTTTGTTCATGGCTTAACTTATAGATCAATTCGGTATCTAAATTTGGCAATATTATTTTTGGTCAAAATTCATGTGGAAATGGGACCCTCAAATATCCCATATAGTCACAGGTCGAAATTTCACACCACCAGAACTCGGTCAAAAATCAACTGCTTTTCATAAGGAGTGGCTTTTTGTTCATGACTCGGCCTCTAGATCACCCCCATAACTCGCTCAAAAATCAACTGGTTTTCATAAGTAGTGGCTTTCTGTTCATGGTTCGGCCTCTAGATCAATTCGGCATCTAAATCTGGCAACATAATTTTTGGTCAAAATTCATGTGAAAATGGGACCCTCAAATATCCCATATAGTCACAGGTCGAAATTTCCCAGCCCCAGAAGTCGGTAAAAAATCAACTGACTTTCATTAGGAGTGAATTTTTGTTCATGACTCGGCCTCTAGATCCCCCTATAACTCGCTCAAAAATCAACTGCTTTTCATACGGAGTGGCTTTTTGTTCATGGCTTAACTTATAGATCAATTCGGTATCTAAATCTGACAATATTATTTTTGGTCAAAATTCATGTGAAAATGGGACCCTCAAATATCCCATATAGTCACTGGTCGAAATTTTACCCCACCAGAACTCGTTCAAAAATCAACTGGTTTTCGTAAGGAGTGGCTTTTTGTTCATGGCTTAACTTATATATCAATTCGGTATCTAAATCTGGCAATATTATTTTTGGTCAAAATTCATGTGAAAATGGGACCCTCAAATATCCCATATAGTCACAGGTCGAAATTTCACCCCACCAGAACTCGTTCAAAAATCAACTGGTTTTCATAAGGAGTGGCTTTTTGTTCATGGCTTAACTTATAGATCAATTCGGTATCTAAATTTGGCAATATTATTTTTGGTCAAAATTCATGTGGAAATGGGACCCTCAAATATCCCATATAGTCACAGGTCGAAATTTCACCCCACCAGAACTCGTTCAAAAATCAACTGGTTTTCCTAAGGAGTGGCTTTTTGTTCATGGCTTAACTTATAGATCAATTCGGTATCTAAATTTGGCAATATTATTTTTGGTCAAAATTCATGTGGAAATGGGACCCTCAAATATCCCATATAGTCACAGGTCGAAATTTCACACCACCAGAACTCGGTCAAAAATCAACTGCTTCTCATAAGAAGTGGCTTTTTGTTCATGACTCGGCCTCTAGATCACCCCCATAACTCGCTCAAAAATCAACTGGTTTTTATAGGTAGTGGCTTTCTGTTCATGGTTCGGCCTCTAGATCAATTCGGCATCTAAATCTGACAATATTATTTTTGTTCAAAATTCATGTGAAAATGGGACTCTCAAATATCCCATATAGTCACAGGTCGAAATTTCACACCACCAGAACTCGGTCAAAAATCAACTGCATTTCATAAGGAGTGGCTTTTTGTTCATGACTCGGCCTCTAGATCACCCCCATAACTCGCTCAAAAATCAACTGGTTTTCATAAGTAGTGGCTTTCTGTTCATGGTTCGGCCTCTAGATCAATTCGGCATCTAAATCTGGCAACAGAAATTTTGGTCAACATTCATGTGAAAATAAGGAGTGGCTTTTTGTTCATGGCTTAAATTATAGATCTATTCGGCATCTAAGTCTGGCAACATCATTTTTGGTCAAAATTCGTGTGAAAATGATACCCCCAAATATCCCATATAGTCACAGGTCGAAATTTCACCCCACCAGAACTCGTTCAAAAATCAACTGGTTTTCGTAAGGAGTGGCTTTTTGTTCATGGCTTAACTTATATATCAATTCGGTATCTAAATCTGGCAATATTATTTTTGGTCAAAATTCATGTGAAAATGGGACCCTCAAATATCCCATATAGTCACAGGTCGAAATTTCACCCCACCAGAACTCGTTCAAAAATCAACTGGTTTTCATAAGGAGTGGCTTTTTGTTCATGGCTTAACTTATAGATCAATTCGGTATCTAAATTTGGCAATATTATTTTTGGTCAAAATTCATGTGGAAATGGGACCCTCAAATATCCCATATAGTCACAGGTCGAAATTTCACCCCACCAGAACTCGTTCAAAAATCAACTGGTTTTCATAAGGAGTGGCTTTTTGTTCATGGCTTAACTTATTGATCAATTCGGTATCTAAATTTGGCAATATTATTTTTGGTCAAAATTCATGTGGAAATGGGACCCTCAAATATCCCATATAGTCACAGGTCGAAATTTCACCCCACCAGAACTCGTTCAAAAATCAACTGGTTTTCATAAGGAGTGGCTTTTTGTTCATGGCTTAACTTATGGATCAATTCGGTATCTAAATCTGGCAATATTATTTTTGGTCAAGATTCATGTGAAAATGGGACCCTCAAATATCCCATATAGTCACAGGTCGAAATTTCACCCCACCAGAACTCGTTCAAAAATCAACTGGTTTTCATAAGGAGTGGCTTTTTGTTCATGGTTCGGCCTCTAGATCAATTCGGCATCTAAATCTGGCAACATCATTTTTGGTCAAAATTCATGTGAAAATGATACCCCCAAATATCCCATATAGTCACAGATCGAAATTTTTAACTATCAGAACTCGGTCAAAAATCAACTGCTTTTCATAAGGAGTGGCTTTTTGTTCATGACTCGGCCTCTAGATCACCCCAATAACTCAGTCAAAAATCAAACGCTTTTCTTAAGTGGTGGCTTTTGTGTTCATGGCTTGGCCTTTAAATCAATTCGGCATCTAAATCTGGCAACATCATTTTTGGACAAAATTCATGTGAAATTGATTCCCCAAATATCTCATATATTCACAGGTCGAAATTTGACACCACCAGAACTCGTTCAAAAATCAACTGGTTTTCATAAGTAGTGGCTTTTTGTTCATGGTTCGGCCTCTAGATCAATTCGTTATCTAAATCTGGCAACATAATTTTTGGTTAAAATTCATGTGAAAATGGGATCATCAAATATCCCATATAGTCACAGGTCGAAATTTCACAGCACCAGAAGACGGTCAAAAATCAACCGCTTTTCTTAAGGAGTGTCTTTTTGTTTATGGCTTGGCTCTTAGATCAATTCGGCATCTAAATCTGACAATATTATTTTTGGTCAAAATTCATGTGAAAATGCGACCCTCAAATATCCCATATAGTCACAGGTCGAAATTTCACCACACCAGAACTCGTTCAAAAATCAACTGGTTTTCATAAGTAGTGGCTATCTGTTCATGGTTCGGCCTCTAGATTAATTCGGCATTTAAATCTGGCAACATAAATTTTGGTCAAAATTCATGTGAAAATAAGGAGTGGCTTTTTGTTCATGGCTTAACTTATAGATCAATTCGGCATCTAAGTCTGGCAACATCATTTTCGGTCAAAATTCATGTGAAAATGATACCCCCAAATATCCCATATAGTCACAGGTCGAAATTTCACACCACCAGAACTCGGTCAAAAATCAACAGCTTTTCATAAGGAGTGGCTGTCTGTTCATGGTTCGGCCTATAGATCAATTCGGCATCTAAATCTGGCAACCTTATTTTTGGTCAAAATTCATGTGAAAATGGGACCATCAAATATCCAATATAGTCACAGGTCGAAATTACACACCACCAGAACTCGTTCAAAAATCAACTGGTTTTCATAAGTAATGGCTTTCTGTTCATGGTTCGGCCTCTAGATCAATTCGGCATCTAAATCTGGCAACAGAAATTTTGGTCAACATTCATGTAAAAATAAGGAGTGGCTTTTTGTTCATGGCTTAAATTATAGATCAATTCGGCATCTAAGTCTGGCAACATCATTTTTGGTCAAAATTCATGTGAAAATGATACCCTCAAATATGGCATATAGAAACAGGTCGAAATTTTCAACTATCAGAACTCGGTCAAAAATCAACTGCTTTTCATAAGGAGTGGCTTTTTGTTCATGACTCGGCCTCTAGATCACCCCAATAACTCAGTCAAAAATCAAACGCTTTTCTTAAGTGGTGGCTTTTGTGTTCATGGCTTGGCCTTTAAATCAATTCGGCATCTAAATCTGGCAACATCATTTTTGGACAAAATTCATGTGAAAATGATACCCTCAAACATGCCATATAGAAACAGGTCGAAATTTGAAAGCACCAGAAGACGGCCAAAAATCAACTGGTTTTCATAAGGAGTGGCTTTTTGTTCATGGCTTAACTTATAGATCAATTCGGCATCTAAGTCTGGCAACATAATTTTTGGTCAAAATTCATGTGAAACTGATACCCCATAAGGAGTGGCTTTTTGTTCATGACTCGGCCTCTAGCAATATTATTTTGGGTCAAAATTCATGTGAAAATGTGACCCTCAAATATCTCATATAGTCACAGGTCGAAATTTCACCCCACCAGAACTCGTTCAAAAATCAACTGGTTTTCATAAGTAATGGCTTTCTGTTCATGGTTCGGCCTCTAGATCAATTCGGCATCTAAATCTGGCAACATAAATTTTGGTCAACATTCATGTGAAAATAAGGAGTGGCTTTTTGTTCATGGCTTAACTTATTAATCAATTCGGCATCTAAGTCTGGCAACATTATTTTTGGTCAAAATTCATGTGAAAATGATACTCCCAAATATCCCATACAGTCACTGGTCGAAATTTCACACCACCAGAACTCGTTCAAAAATCAACTGATTTTCATAAGGAGTGGCTTTTTGTTCATGGTTTAACTTATAGATCAATTCGGTATCTAAATCTGGCAATATTATTTCTGGTCAAAATTCATGTGAAAATGGGACCCTTAAATATCCCATACAGTCACAGGTCGAAATTTCACACCACCAGAACTCGTTCAAAAATCAACTGATTTTCATAAGGAGTGGCTTTTTGTTCATGGTTTAACTTATAGATCAATTCGGCATCTAAGTCTGGCAACATTATTTTTGGTCAAAATTCATGTGAAAATGATACTCCCAAATATCCCATACAGTCACAGGTCGAAATTTCACACCACCAGAACTCGTTCAAAAATCAACTGCTATTCATAAGGAGTGGCTTTTTGTTCATGGCTTAAGTTATAGATCAATTCGGCATCTAAGTCTAGCAACATCATTTTTGGTCAAAATTCATGTGAAAATGGGACCCTCAAATATCCCATATAGTCACAGGCCGAAATTTCACACCACCAGAACTCGTTCAAAAATCAACTGGATTTCATAAGGAGTGGCTTTTTGTTCATGGCTTAACTTATAGATCAATTCGGCATCTAAGTCTGGCAACATCATTTCTGGTCAAAATTCATGTGAAAATTATACCCCAAAAATCCCATATAGTCACAGGTCCAAATTTTCAACTATCAGGACTCGGTCAAAAATCAACTGCTTTTCATAAGGAGTGGCTTTTTGTTCATGACTCGGCCTCTAGATCACCCCCCCATAACTCGCTCAAAAATCAACTGGTTTTCAAAAGTAGTGGCTTTCTGTTCATGGTTCGGCCTCTAGATAAATTCGGCATCTAAATCTGGCAACATCATTTTTGGACAAAATTCATGTGAAAAGGATATCCCAAATATCTCATATAGTCACAGGTCGAAATTTCACACCACCAGAACTCGTTCAAAAATCAACTGGTTTTCATAAGTAGTGGCTTTCTGTTCATGGTTCGGCCTCTAGATCAATTCGGCATCTAAATGTGGCATAATCATTTTTGGTCAAAATTCATATGAAAATGGGACCCTCAAATATCCCATAAAGTCACAGGTCGAAATTTCCCAGCACCAGAAGATGGTCAAAAATCAACCGCTTTTCATAAGGAGTGGCATTTTGTTCATGGCTTGGCTTTTATATCAATTCAGCATCTAAATCTGAAAATATTATTTTTGGTCAAAATTCATTTGAAAATGGGACCCTCAAATATCCCATATAGTCACAGGTCTAAATTTCACCCCACCAGAACTCGTTCAAAAATCAACTGGTTTTCTTAAGAAGTGTCTTTTTGTTCATGGCTTGGCTTTTAGATCAATTCAGCATCTAAATCTGAAAATATTATTTTTGGTCAAAATTCATTTGAAAATGGGACCCTCAAATATCCCATAAAGTCACAGGTCGAAATTTCCCAGCACCAGAAGATGGTCAAAAATCAACCGCTTTTCATAAGGAGTGGCATTTTGTTCATGGCTTGGCTTTTATATCAATTCAGCATCTAAATCTGAAAATATTATTTTTGGTCAAAATTCATTTGAAAATGGGACCCTCAAATATCCCATATAGACACAGGTCGAAATTTCCCAGCACCAGAAGACGGTCAAAAATCAACCGCTTTTCTTAAGGAGTGTCTTTTTGTTTATGGCTTGGCTTTTAGATCAATTCGGCATCTAAATCTGACAATATTATTTTTGGTCAAAATTCATGTGAAAATGGGACCCTCAAATATCCCATATAGTCACAGGTCGATATTTAACCCCAGCAGAACTCGTTCAAAAATCAATTGGTTTTCATAAGTAGTGGCTTTCTGTTCATGGTTCGGCCTCTAGATCAATTCGGCATCTAAATCTGACAATATTATTTTTGGTCAAAATTCATGTGAAAATGGGACCCTCAAATATCCCATATAGTCACAGGTCGAAATTTCACCCCAGCAGAACTCGTTCAAAAATCAATTGGTTTTCATAAGTAGTGGCTTTCTGTTCATGGTTCGGCCTCTAGATCAATTCGGCATCTAAATCTGGCAACATAATTTTTGGTCAAAATTCATGTGAAAATGGGACCCTCAAATATCCCATATAGTCACACGTCGAAATTTCACCCCACCAGAACTCGGTCAAAAATCAACTGCTTTTCATAAGGAGTGGCTTTTTGTTCATGACTCGGCCTCTAGATCACCCCCATAACTCAGTCAAAAATCAAACGCTTTTCTTAAGGAGTGTCTTTTTGTTTATGGCTTGGCTTTTAGATCAATTCGGCATCTAAATCTGACAATATTATTTTTGGTCAAAATTCATGTGAAAATGGGACCCTCAAATATCCAATATAGTCACAGGTCGAAATTTCACACCACCAGAACTCGGTCAAAAATCAACTGCTTTTCATAAGGTGTGGCTTTTTGTTCATGACTCGACCTCTAGATTACCCCCATAACTCAGTCAAAAATCAAACGCTTTTCTTAAGTGGTGGCTTTTGTGTTCATGGCTTGGCCTTTAAATCAATTCGGCATCTAAATCTGGCAACATCATTTTTGGACAAAATTCATGTAAAAATGATACCCTCAAATATGGCATGTAGAAACAGGTCGAAATTTCCCAGCACCAGAAGACAGTCAAAAATCAACCGCTTTTCATAAATAGTGGCTTTTTGTTCATGGCTTGGCTTTTAGATCAATTCGGCATCTAAATCTGACAATATTATTTATGGTCAAAATTCATGTGAAAATGGGACCCTCAAATATCCCATATAGTCACAGGTCGAAATTTCACCCCACCAGAACTCGTTCAAAAATCAACTGGTTTTCATAAGGAGTGGCTGTTTGTTCATGGCTTAACTTATAGATCAATTCGGTATTTTAATCTGGCAGTATTATTTTTGGTCAAAATTCATGTGAAAATGGGACCCTCAAATATCCCATATAGTCACAGGTCGAAATTTCACCCCACCAGAACTCGTTCAAAAATCAACTGGTTTTCATAAGGAGTGGCTGTTTGTTCATGGCTTAACTTATAGATCAATTCGGTATTTTAATCTGGCAATATTATTTTTGGTCAAAATTCATGTGAAAATGGGACCCTCAAATATTCCATATAGTCACAGGTCGAAATTTCACCCCACCAGAACTCGTTCAAAAATCAATTGGTTTTCATAAGTAGTGGCTTTCTGTTCATGGCTCCGCCTCTAGATCAATTCGGCATCTAAATCTGGCAACATAATTTTTGGTCAAAATTCATGTGAAAATGGGACCCTCAAATATCCCATATAGTCACAGGTCGAAATTTCACCCCACCAGAACTCGTTCAAAAATCAATTGGTTTTCATAAGTAGTGGCTTTCTGTTCATGGTTCGGCCTCTAGATCAATTCGGCATCTAAATCTGGCAACATCATTTTTGGTCAAAATTCATGTGAAAATGATACCCCCAAATATCCCATATAGTCACAGATCGAAATTTTTAACTATCAGAACTCGGTCAAAAATCAACTGCTTTTCATAAGGAGTGGCTTTTTGTTCATGACTCGGCCTCTAGATCACCCCAATAACTCAGTCAAAAATCAAACGCTTTTCTTAAGTGGTGGCTTTTGTGTTCATGGCTTGGCCTTTAAATCAATTCGGCATCTAAATCTGGCAACATCATTTTTGGACAAAATTCATGTGAAATTGATTCCCCAAATATCTCATATATTCACAGGTCGAAATTTGACACCACCAGAACTCGTTCAAAAATCAACTGGTTTTCATAAGTAGTGGCTTTTTGTTCATGGTTCGGCCTCTAGATCAATTCGTTATCTAAATCTGGCAACATAATTTTTGGTTAAAATTCATGTGAAAATGGGATCATCAAATATCCCATATAGTCACAGGTCGAAATTTCACAGCACCAGAAGACGGTCAAAAATCAACCGCTTTTCTTAAGGAGTGTCTTTTTGTTTATGGCTTGGCTTTTAGATCAATTCGGCATCTAAATCTGACAATATTATTTTTGGTCAAAATTTATGTGAAAATGGGACCCTCAAATATCCCATATAGTCACAGGTCGAAATTTCACCCCACCAGAACTCGTTCAAAAATCAATTGGTTTTCATAAGTAGTGGCTTTCTGTTCATGGTTCGGCCTCTAGATCAATTCGGCATCTAAATCTGGCAACATCATTTTTGGTCAAAATTCATGTGAAAATGATACCCCCAAATATCCCATATAGTCACAGATCGAAATTTTTAACTATCAGAACTCGGTCAAAAATCAACTGCTTTTCATAAGGAGTGGCTTTTTGTTCATGACTCGGCCTCTAGATCACCCCAATAACTCAGTCAAAAATCAAACGCTTTTCTTAAGTGGTGGCTTTTGTGTTCATGGCTTGGCCTTTAAATCAATTCGGCATCTAAATCTGGCAACATCATTTTTGGACAAAATTCATGTGAAATTGATTCCCCAAATATCTCATATATTCACAGGTCGAAATTTGACACCACCAGAACTCGTTCAAAAATCAACTGGTTT
The DNA here is from genome assembly GCA_018903485.1 of Drosophila littoralis. Lineage (NCBI taxonomy): Eukaryota > Metazoa > Arthropoda > Insecta > Diptera > Drosophilidae > Drosophila > Drosophila littoralis. The sequence continues at coordinate 94,642 of JAEIGF010000153.1, read as the reverse complement.
TCATAAGTAGTGGCTTTTTGTTCATGGTTCGGCCTCTAGATCAATTCGTTATCTAAATCTGGCAACATAATTTTTGGTTAAAATTCATGTGAAAATGGGATCATCAAATATCCCATATAGTCACAGGTCGAAATTTCACAGCACCAGAAGACGGTCAAAAATCAACCGCTTTTCTTAAGGAGTGTCTTTTTGTTTATGGCTTGGCTCTTAGATCAATTCGGCATCTAAATCTGACAATATTATTTTTGGTCAAAATTCATGTGAAATGCGACCCTCAAATATCCCATATAGTCACAGGTCGAAATTTCACACCACCAGAACTCGGTCAAAAATCAACAGCTTTTCATAAGGAGTGGCTGTCTGTTCATGGTTCGGCCTATAGATCAATTCGGCATCTAAATCTGGCAACCTTATTTTTGGTCAAAATTCATGTGAAAATGGGACCATCAAATATCCAATATAGTCACAGGTCGAAATTACACACCACCAGAACTCGTTCAAAAATCAACTGGTTTTCATAAGTAATGGCTTTCTGTTCATGGTTCGGCCTCCAGATCAATTCGGCATCTAAATCTGGCAACAGAAATTTTGGTCAACATTCATGTGAAAATAAGGAGTGGCTTTTTGTTCATGGCTTAAATTATAGATCAATTCGGCATCTATGTCTGGCAACATCATTTTTGGTCAAAATTCATGTGAAAATGATACCCTCAAATATGGCATATAGAAACAGGTCGAAATTTTCAACTATCAGAACTCGGTCAAAAATCAACTGCTTTTCATAAGGAGTGGCTTTTTGTTCATGACTCGGCCTCTAGATCACCCCAATAACTCAGTCAAAAATCAAACGCTTTTCTTAAGTGGTGGCTTTTGTGTTCATGGTTCGGCCTCTAGATCAATTCGGCATCTAAATCTGGCAACATAAATTTTGGTCAACATTCATGTGAAAATGATACCCTCAAATATGCCATATAGAAACAGGTCGAAATTTGAAAGCACCAGAAGACGGCCAAAAATCAACTGGTTTTCATAAGGAGTGGCTTTTTGTTCATGGCTTAACTTATAGATCAATTCGGCATCTAAGTCTGGCAACATAATTTTTGGTCAAAATTCATGTGAAAGTGATACCCCATAAGGAGTGGCTTTTTGTTCATGACTCGGCCTCTAGCAATATTATTTTGGGTCAAAATTCATGTGAAAATGGGACCCTCAAATATCTCATATAGTCACAGGTCGAAATTTCACCCCACCAGAACTCGTTCAAAAATCAACTGGTTTTCATAAGTAATGGCTTTCTGTTCATGGTTCGGCCTCTAGATCAATTCGGCATCTAAATCTGGCAACATAAATTTTGGTCAACATTCATGTGAAAATAAGGAGTGGCTTTTTGTTCATGGCTTGATAACTTATTAATCAATTCGGCATCTAAGTCTGGCAACATTATTTCTGGTCAAAATTCATGTGAAAATGGGACCCTTAAATATCCCATACAGTCACAGGTCGAAATTTCACACCACCAGAACTCGTTCAAAAATCAACTGATTTTCATAAGGAGTGGCTTTTTGTTCATGGTTTAACTTATAGATCAATTCGGCATCTAAGTCTGGCAACATTATTTTTGGTCAAAATTCATGTGAAAATGATACTCCCAAATATCCCATACAGTCACAGGTCGAAATTTCACACCACCAGAACTCGTTCAAAAATCAACTGCTTTTCATAAGGAGTGGCTTTTTGTTCATGGTTTAACTTATAGATCAATTCGGCATCTAAGTCTGGCAACATTATTTTTGGTCAAAATTCATGTGAAAATGATACTCCCAAATATCCCATACAGTCACAGGTCGAAATTTCACCCCACCAGAACTCGTTCAAAAATCAACTGGTTTTCATAAGGAGTGGCTTTTTGTTCATGACTTGGCCTCTAGATCACCCCCATAACCTGGTCAAAAATCAAACGCTTTTCTTAAGTGGTGGCTTTTGTGTTCATGGCTTGGCCTTTAAATCAATTCGGCATCTAAATCTGGCAACATGAATTTTTGGACAAAATTCATGTGAAAATGATACCCTCAAATATGCCATATAGACACAGGTCGAAATTTCACACCACCAGAACTCGCTCAGAAATCAACGGGATTTCATAAGGAGTGGCTTTTTGTTCATGGCTTAACTGATAGATCAATTCGTATCTAAATCTGGCAATATTATTTTTGGTCAAAATTCATGTGAAAATGGGACCCTCAAATATCCCATATAGTCACAGGTCAAAATTTCACCCCACCAGAACTCGTTCAAAAATCAACTGGTTTTCATAGGTAATGGCTTTCTGTTCATGGTTCGGCTCTAGATCAATTCGGCATCTAAATCTGGCAACATAAATTTTGGTCAACATTCATGTGAAAATAAGGAGTGGCTTTTTGTTCATGGCTTAAATTATAGATCAATTCGGCATCTAAGTCTGGCAACATCATTTTTGGTCAAAATTCATGTGAAAATGATACCCCCAAATATCCCATAGAGTCACAGGTCGAAATTTCACACCACCAGAACTCGTTCAAAAATCAACTGGTTTTCATAAGTAGTGGCTTTCTGTTCATGGTTCGGCCTCTAGATCAATTCGGCATCTAAATCTGGCAACATCATTTTTGGGAAAAATTCATGTGAAAATGGAACCCTGAAATATCCCATATAGGCACAGGTCAAAATTTCACAGCCCCAGAACTTGGTCAAAAATCAACTGATTTTCATAAGGAGTGAATTTTTTTCATGACTCGGCCTCTAGATCCCCCTGTAACTCGCTCAAAAGTCAACTCCTTCTCATAAGGAGTGGGTTTTTGTTCATGGAATGGCCTTTAAATCAATTCGGTATCTAAATCTGGCAACATAATTTTTGGTCAAAATTCATGTGAAAATGGGACCCTCAAATATCCCATATAGTCACAGGTCGAAATTTTCCAGGCCCAGAAGTCGGTAAAAATTAAATGACTTTCATTAGGAGTGAATTTTTCGGCATCTAAATCTAACAATATTATTTTTGGTCAAAATTCATTTGAAAATGGGACCCTCAAATATCCCATATAGTCACAGGTCGAAATTTCACCCCACCAGAACTCGTTCAAAAATCAACTGCTTTTCATAAGGAGTGGCTTTTTGTTCATGGCTTAAGTTATAGATCAATTCGGCATCTAAGTCTAGCAACATCATTTTTGGTCAAAATTCATGTGAAAATGGGACCCTCAAATATCCCATATAGTCACAGGCCGAAATTTCACACCACCAGAACTCGTTCAAAAATCAACTGGATTTCATAAGGAGTGGCTTTTTGTTCATGGCTTAACTTATAGATCAATTCGGCATCTAAGTCTGGCAACATCATTTCTGGTCAAAATTCATGTGAAAATTATACCCCCAAAAGTCCCATATAGTCACAGGTCCAAATTTTCAACTATCAGGACTCGGTCAAAAATCAACTGCTTTTCATAAGGAGTGGCTTTTTGTTGATGACTCGGCCTCTAGATCACCCCCATAACTCGCTCAAAAATCAACTGGTATTCAAAAGTAGTGGCTTTCTGTTCATGGTTCGGCCTCTAGATAAATTCGGCATCTAAATCTGGCAACATCATTTTTGGACAAAATTCATGTGAAAAGGATATCCCAAATATCTCATATAGTCACAGGTCGAAATTTCACACCACCAGAACTCGTTCAAAAATCAACTGGTTTTCATAAGTAGTGGCTTTCTGTTCATGGTTCGGCCTCTAGATCAATTCGGCATCTAAATGTGGCATAATCATTTTTGGTCAAAATTCATATGAAAATGGGACCCTCAAATATCCCATAAAGTCACAGGTCGAAATTTCACACCACCAGAAGATGGTCAAAAATCAACCGCTTTTCATAAGGAGTGGCATTTTGTTCATGGCTTGGCTTTTATATCAATTCAGCATCTAAATCTGAAAATATTATTTTTGGTCAAAATTCATTTGAAAATGGGACCCTCAAATATCCCATATAGTCACAGGTCTAAATTTCACCCCACCAGAACTCGTTCAAAAATCAACTGGTTTTCTTAAGAAGTGTCTTTTTGTTCATGGCTTGGCTTTTAGATAAATTCGGCATCTAAATCTGACAATATTATTTTTGGTCAAAATTCATTTGAAAATGGGACCCTCAAATATTCCATATAGTCACAGGTCGGAATTTCACCCCACCAGAACTCGTTAAAAAATCAACTGGTTTTCATAAGGAGTGGCTTTTTGTTCATGGCTTAACTTATAGATCAATTCGGCATCTAAGTCTGGCAAAATCATTTTTGGTCAAAATTCATGTGAAAATGATACCCCCAAATATCCCATATAGTCACAGGTCGAAATTTTCAACTATCAGAACTCGGTCAAAAATCAACTGCTTTTCATAAGGAGTGGCTTTTTGTTCATGACTCTGCCTCTAGATCACCCCCATAACTCGCTCAAAAATCAACTGGTTTTCATAAGTAGTGGCTTTCTGTTCATGGTTCGGCCTCTAGATCAATTCGGCATCTAAATCTGGCGACATCATTTTTGGACAAAATTCATGTGAAAATGATATCCCAAATATCTCATATAGTCACAGGTCGAAATTTCACACCACCAGAACTCGTTCAAAAATCAACCGCTTTTCTAAAGGAGTGTCTTTTTGTTCATGGTTCGGCCTCTAGATCAATTCGGCATCTAAATCTGGCAACATAATTTTTGGTCTAAATTCATGTGGAAATGGGACCCTCAAATATCCCATATAGTCACAGGTCGAAATTTCCCAGCCCCAGAAGTCGGTAAAAAATCAACTGACTTTCATTAGGAGTGAATTTTTGTTCATGACTCGGCCTCTAGGTCCCCCTATAACTCGCTCAAAAATCAACTGCTTTTCATAAGGAGTGGCTTTTTGTTCATGGCTTAACTTATAGATCAATTCGGTATCTAAATCTGGCAATATTATTTTTGGTCAAAATTCATGTGAAAATGGGACCCTCAAATATCCCATATAGTCACAGGTCGAAATTTCACCCCACCAGAACTCGCTCAAAAATCAACTGGTTTTCATAAGGAGTGGCTTTTTATTCATGGCTTAACTTGAAGATCAATTCGGCATCTAAGTCTGGCAAAATCATTTTTGGTCAAAATTCATGTGAAAATGGGACCCTCAAATATCCCATATAGTCACAGGTCGAAATTTCACCCCACCAGAACTCGTTAAAAAATCAACTGGTTCTCATAAGGAGTGGCTTTTTGTTCATGGCTTAAATTATAGATCAATTCGGCATCTAAGTCTGGCAAAATCATTTTTGGTCAAAATTCATGTGAAAATGATACCCCCAAATATCCCATATAGTCACAGGTCGAAATTTTCAACTATCAGAGCTCGGTCAAAAATCAACTGCTTTTCATAAGTAGTGGCTTTCTGTTCATGGTTCGGCCTCTAGATCAATTCGGCATCTAAATGTGGCATAATCATTTTTGGTCAAAATTCAAATGAAAATGGGACCCTCAAATATCCCATAAAGTCACAGGTCGATATTTCCCAGCACCAGAAGATGGTCAAAAATCAACCGCTTTTCATAAGGAGTGGCATTTTGTTCATGGCTTGGCTTTTATATCAATTCAGCATCTAAATCTGAAAATATTATTTTTGGTCAAAATTCATTTGAAAATGGGACCCTCAAATATCCCATATAGTCACAGGTCTAAATTTCACCCCACCAGAACTCGTTCAAAAATCAACAGGTTTTCTTAAGAAGTGTCTTTTTGTTCATGGCTTGGCTTTTAGATCAATTCGGCATCTAAATCTGACAATATTATTTTTGGTCAAAATTCATTTGAAAATGGGACCCTCAAATATTCCATATAGTCACAGGTCGAAATTTCACCCCACCAGAACTCGTTAAAAAATCAACTGGTTTTCATAAGGAGTGGCTTTTTGTTCATGGCTTAACTTATAGATCAATTCGGCATCTAAGTCTTTCAAAATCATTTTTGGTCAAAATTCATGTGAAAATGATACCCCCAAATATCCCATATAGTCACAGGTCGAAATTTTCAACTATCAGAACTCGGTCAAAAATCAACTGCTTTTCATAAGGAGTGGCTTTTTGTTCATGACTCGGCCTCTAGATCACCCCCATAACCTGGTCAAAAATCAAACGCTTTTCTTAAGTGGTGGCTTTTGTGTTCATGGCTTGGCCTTTAAATCAATTCGGCATCTAAATCTGGCAACATCATTTTTGGACAAAATTCATGTGAAAATGATACCCTCAAATATGCCATATAGACACAGGTCGAAATTTCACACCACCAGAACTCGCTCAAAAATCAACTGGATTTCATAAGGAGTGGCTTTTTGTTCATGGCTTAACTGATAGATCAATTCGTATCTAAATCTGGCAATATTATTTTTGGTCAAAATTCATGTGAAAATGGGACCCTCAAATATCCCATATAGTCACAGGTCGAAATTTCACCCCACCAGAACTCGTTCAAAAATCAACTGGTTTTCATAAGTAATGGCTTTCTGTTCATGGTTCGGCTCTAGATCAATTCGGCATCTAAATCTGGCAACATAAATTTTGGTCAACATTCATGTGAAAATAAGGAGTGGCTTTTTGTTCATGGCTTAAATTATAGATCAATTCGGCATCTAAGTCTGGCAACATCATTTTTGGTCAAAATTCATGTGAAAATGATACCCCCAAATATCCCATAGAGTCACAGGTCGAAATTTCACACCACCAGAACTCGGTCAAAAATCAACTGCATTTCATAAGGAGTGGCTTTTTGTTCATGACTCGGCCTCTAGATCAATTCGGCATCTAAATCTGGCAACATAATTTTTGGTCAAAATTCATGTGAAAATGGGACCGTCAAATATCCCATATAGTCACAGGTCGAAATTTCCCAGCCCCAGAAGTCGGTAAAAATTAAATGACTTTCATTAAGAGTGAATTTTTCGGCATCTAAATCTGACAATATTATTTTTGGTCAAAATTCATTTGAAAATGGGACCCTCAAATATCTCATATAGTCACAGGTCGAAATTTCACCCCACCAGAACTCGTTCAAAAATCAACTGGTTTTCATAAGGAGTGGCTTTTTGTTCATGGCTTAACTTATAGATCAATTCGGTATCTAAATCTGGCAATATTATTTTTGGTCAAAATTCATGTGAAAATGGGACCTTCAAATATCCCATATAGTCACAGGTCGAAATTTCACCCCACCAGAACTCGTTCAAAAATCAACTGCTTTTCATAAGGAGTGGCTTTTTGTTCATGGCTTAAGTTATAGATCAATTCGGCATCTAAGTCTAGCAACATCATTTTTGGTCAAAATTCATGTGAAAATGGGACCCTCAAATATCCCATATAGTCACAGGCCGAAATTTCACCCCACCAGAACTCGTTAAAAAATCAACTGGATTTCATAAGGAGTGGCTTTTTGTTCATGGCTTAACTTATAGATCAATTCGGCATCTAAGTCTGGCAACATCATTTCTGGTCAAAATTCATGTGAAAATTATACCCCCAAAAATCCCATATAGTCACAGGTCCAAATTTTCAACTATCAGGACTCGGTCAAAAATCAACTGCTTTTCATAAGGAGTGGCTTTTTGTTCATGACTCGGCCTCTAGATCACCCCCATAACTCGCTCAAAAATCAACTGGATTTCAAAAGTAGTGGCTTTCTGTTCATGGTTCGGCCTCTAGATAAATTCGGCATCTAAATCTGGCAACATCATTTTTGGACAAAATTCATGTGAAAAGGATATCCCAAATATCTCATATAGTCACAGGTCGAAATTTCACACCACCAGAACTCGTTCAAAAATCAACTGGTTTTCATAAGTAGGGGCTTTCTGTTCATGGTTCGGCCTCTAGATCAATTCGGCATCTAAATGTGGCATAATCATTTTTGGTCAAAATTCATATGAAAATGGGACCCTCAAATATCCCATAAAGTCACAGGTCGAAATGTCCCAGCACCAGAAGATGGTCAAAAATCAACCGCTTTTCATAAGGAGTGGCATTTTGTTCATGGCTTGGCTTTTATATCAATTCAGCATCTAAATCTGAAAATATTATTTTTGGTCAAAATTCATTTGAAAATGGGACCCTCAAATATCCCATATAGTCACAGGTCTAAATTTCACCCCACCAGAATTCGTTCAAAAATCAACTGGTTTTCTTAAGAAGTGTCTTTTTGTTCATGGCTTGGCTTTTAGATCAATTCGGCATCTAAATCTGACAATATTATTTTTGGTCAAAATTCATTTGAAAATGGTACCCTCAAATATTCCATATAGTCACAGGTCGAAATTTCACCCCACCAGAACTCGATAAAAAATCAACTGGTTTTCATAAGGAGTGGCTTTTTGTTCATGGCTTAACTTATAGATCAATTCGGCATCTAAGTCTGGCAAAATCATTTTTGCTCAAAATTCATGTGAAAATGATACCCCCAAATATCCCATATAGTCACAGGTCGAAATTTTCAACTATCAGAACTCGGTCAAAAATCAACTGCTTTTCATAAGGAGTGGCTTTTTGTTCATGACTCGGCCTCTAGATCACCCCCATAACTCGCTCAAAAATCAACTGGTTTTCATAAGTAGTGGCTTTCTGTTCATGGTTCGGCCTCTAGATCAATTCGGCATCTAAATCTGGCAACATCATTTTTGGACAAAATTCATGTGAAAATGATATCCCAAATATCTCATATAGTCACAGGTCGAAATTTCACACCACCAGAACTCGTTCAAAAATCAACTGGTTTTCATAAGTAGGGGCTTTCTGTTCATGTTTCGGCCTCTAGATCAATTCGGCATCTAAATCTGGTAACATCATTTTTGGTCAAAATTCATGTGAAAATGGGACCCTCAAATATCCCATATAGTCACAGGTCGAAATTTCCCAGCACCAGAAGACGGTCAAAAATCAACCGCTTTTCTAAAGGAGTGTCTTTTTGTTCATGGTTCGGCCTCTAGATCAATTCGGCATCTAAATCTGGCAACATAATTTTTGGTCAAAATTCATGTGGAAATGGGACCCTCAAATATCCCATATAGTCACAGGTCGAAATTTCCCAGCCCCAGAAGTCGGTAAAAAATCAACTGACTTTCATAAGGAGTGAATTTTTGTTCATGACTCGGCCTCTAGGTCCCCCTATAACTCGCTCAAAAATCAACTGCTTTTCATAAGGAGTGGCTTTTTGTTCATGGCTTAACTTATAGATCAATTCGGTATCTAAATCTGGCAATATTATTTTTGGCCAAAATTCATGTGAAAATGGGACCCTCAAATATCCCATATAGTCACAGGTCGAAATTTCACCCCACCAGAACTCGCTCAAAAATCAACTGGTTTTCATAAGGAGTGGCTTTTTATTCATGGCTTAACTTGAAGATCAATTTGGTATCTAAATCTGGCAATATTATTTTGGGTCAAAATTCATGTGGAAATGGGACCCTCAAATATGCCATATAGAAACAGGTCGAAATTTCCCAGCACCAGAAGACGGTCAAAAATCAACCGCTTTTCTTAAGAAGTGTCTTTTTGTTCATGTGAAAATGATATCCCAAATATCTCATATAGTCACAGGTCGAAATTTCACACCACCAGAACTCGTTCAAAAATCAACTGGTTTTCATAAGGAGTGGCTTTTTGTTCATGACTCGGCCTCTAGATCAATTCGGCATCTAAATCTGGCAACATAATTTTTGGTCAAAATTCATGTGAAAATGGGACCGTCAAATATCCCATATAGTCACAGGTCGAAATTTCCCAGCCCCAGAAGTCGGTAAAAATTAAATGACTTTCATTAAGAGTGAATTTTTCGGCATCTAAATCTGACAATATTATTTTTGGTCAAAATTCATTTGAAAATGGGACCCTCAAATATCCCATATAGTCACAGGTCGAAATTTCACCCCACCAGAACTCGTTCAAAAATCAACTGGTTTTCATAAGGAGTGGCTTTTTGTTCATGGCTTAACTTATAGATCAATTCGGTATCTAAATCTGGCAATATTATTTTTGGTCAAAATTCATGTGAAAATGGGACCCTCAAATATCCCATATAGTCACAGGTCGAAATTTCACCCCACCAGAACTCGTTCAAAAATCAACTGCTTTTCATAAGGAGTGGCTTTTTGTTCATGGCTTAAGTTATAGATCAATTCGGCATCTAAGTCTAGCAACATCATTTTTGGTCAAAATTCATGTGAAAATGGGACCCTCAAATATCCCATATAGTCACAGGCCGAAATTTCACCCCACCAGAACTCGTTAAAAAATCAACTGGATTTCATAAGGAGTGGCTTTTTGTTCATGGCTTAACTTATAGATCAATTCGGCATCTAAGTCTGGCAACATCATTTCTGGTCAAAATTCATGTGAAAATTATACCCCCAAAAATCCCATATAGTCACAGGTCCAAATTTTCAACTATCAGGACTCGGTCAAAAATCAACTGCTTTTCATAAGGAGTGGCTTTTTGTTCATGACTCGGCCTCTAGATCACCCCCATAACTCGCTCAAAAATCAACTGGATTTCAAAAGTAGTGGCTTTCTGTTCATGGTTCGGCCTCTAGATAAATTCGGCATCTAAATCTGGCAACATCATTTTTGGACAAAATTCATGTGAAAAGGATATCCCAAATATCTCATATAGTCACAGGTCGAAATTTCACACCACCAGAACTCGTTCAAAAATCAACTGGTTTTCATAAGTAGTGGCTTTCTGTTCATGGTTCGGCCTCTAGATCAATTCGGCATCTAAATGTGGCATAATCATTTTTGGTCAAAATTCATATGAAATTGGGACCCTCAAATATCCCATAAAGTCACAGGTCGAAATGTCCCAGCACCAGAAGATGGTCAAAAATCAACCGCTTTTCATAAGGAGTGGCATTTTGTTCATGGCTTGGCTTTTATATCAATTCAGCATCTAAATCTGAAAATATTATTTTTGGTCAAAATTCATTTGAAAATGGGACCCTCAAATATCCCATATAGTCACAGGTCTAAATTTCACCCCACCAGAATTCGTTCAAAAATCAACTGGTTTTCTTAAGAACTGTCTTTTTGTTCATGGCTTGGCTTTTAGATCAATTCGGCATCTAAATCTGACAATATTATTTTTGGTCAAAATTCATTTGAAAATGGTACCCTCAAATATTCCATATAGTCACAGGTCGAAATTTCACCCCACCAGAACTCGATAAAAAATCAACTGGTTTTCATAAGGAGTGGCTTTTTGTTCATGGCTTAACTTATAGATCAATTCGGCATCTAAGTCTGGCAAAATCATTTTTGGTCAAAATTCATGTGAAAATGATACCCCCAAATATCCCATATAGTCACAGGTCGAAATTTTCAACTATCAGAACTCGGTCAAAAATCAACTGCTTTTCATAAGGAGTGGCTTTTTGTTCATGACGGCCTCTAGATCACCCCCATAACTCGCTCAAAAATCAACTGGTTTTCATAAGTAGTGGCTTTCTGTTCATGGTTCGGCCTCTAGATCAATTCGGCATCTAAATCTGGCAACATCATTTTTGGACAAAATTCATGTGAAAATGATATCCCAAATATCTCATATAGTCACAGGTCGAAATTTCACACCACCAGAACTCGTTCAAAAATCAACTGGTTTTCATAAGTAGGGGCTTTCTGTTCATGTTTCGGCCTCTAGATCAATTCGGCATCTAAATCTGGCAACATCATTTTTGGTCAAAATTCATGTGAAAATGGGACCCTCAAATATCCCATATAGTCACAGGTCGAAATTTCCCAGCACCAGAAGACGGTCAAAAATCAACCGCTTTTCTAAAGGAGTGTCTTTTTGTTCATGGTTCGGCCTCTAGATCAATTCGGCATCTAAATCTGGCAACATAATTTTTGGTCAAAATTCATGTGGAAATGGGACCCTCAAATATCCCATATAGTCACAGGTCGAAATTTCCCAGCCCCAGAAGTCGGTAAAAAATCAACTGACTTTCATTAGGAGTGAATTTTTGTTCATGACTCGGCCTCTAGGTCCCCCTATAACTCGCTCAAAAATCAACTGCTTTTCATAAGGAGTGGCTTTTTGTTCATGGCTTAACTTATAGATCAATTCGGTATCTAAATCTGGCAATATTATTTTTGGCCAAAATTCATGTGAAAATGGGACCCTCAAATATCCCATATAGTCACAGGTCGAAATTTCACCCCACCAGAACTCGCTCAAAAATCAACTGGTTTTCATAAGGAGTGGCTTTTTATTCATGGCTTAACTTGAAGATCAATTTGGTATCTAAATCTGGCAATATTATTTTGGGTCAAAATTCATGTGGAAATGGGACCCTCAAATATGCCATATAGAAACAGGTCGAAATTTCCCAGCACCAGAAGACGGTCAAAAATCAACCGCTTTTCTTAAGAAGTGTCTTTTTGTTCATGGCTTGGCGTTTAGATCAATTCGGCATCTAAATCTGACAATATTATTTTTGGTCAAAATTCATTTGAAAATGGGACCCTCAAATATCCCATATAGTCACAGGTCGAAATTTCACCCCACCAGAACTCGTTCAAAAATCAAACGCTTTTCTTAAGTGGTGGCTTTTTGTTTATGGCTTGGCTTTTAGATCAATTCGGCAACATCATTTTTGGGAAAAATTCATGTGAAAATGGAACCCTGAAATATCCCATATAGGCACAGGTCAAAATTTCACAGCCCCAGAACTCGGTCAAAAATCAACTGATTTTCATAAGGAGTGAATTTTTTTCATGACTCGGCCTCTAGATCCCCCTGGGTGGAGTGGAGTGGGTTTTTGTTCATGGAATGGCCTTTAAATCAATTCGGTATCTAAATCTGGCAATATTATTTTTGGTCAAAATTCATGTGAAAATGGGACCCTCAAATATCCCATATAGTCACAGGTCGAAATTTCACCCCACCAGAACTCGTTAAAAAATCAACTGGTTTTCATAAGGAGTGGCTTTTTGTTCATGGCTTAACTTATAGATCAATTCGGTATCTAAATCTGGCAATAATATTTTTGGTCAAAATTCATGTGAAAATGGGACCCTCAAATATCCCATATAGTCACAGGTCGAAATTACCCCACCAGAACTCACTCAAAAATCAACTGGTTTTCATAAGGAGTGGCTTTTTATTCATGGCTTAACTTGAAGATCAATTCGGTATCTAAATCTGGCAATATTATTTTGGGTCAAAATTCATGTGGAAATGGGACCCTCAAATATGCCATATAGAAACAGGTCGAAATTTCCCAGCACCAGAAGACGGTCAAAAATCAACCGCTTTTCTTAAGAAGTGTCTTTTTGTTCATGGCTTGGCTTTTAGATCAATTCGGCATCTAAATCTGACAATATTATTTTTGGTCAAAATTCATTTGAAAATGGGACCCTCAAATATCCCATATAGTCACAGGTCGAAATTTCACCCCACCAGAACTCGTTCAAAAATCAAACGCTTTTCTTAAGTGGTGGCTTTTGTAGTCATGGCTTGGCCTTTAAATCAATTCGGCATCTAAATCTGGCAACATCATTTTTGGACAAAGATCATGTGAAAATGATACCCTCAAATATGCCATATAGAAACAGGTCGAAATTTCCCAGCACCAGAAGACGGTCAAAAATCAACCGCTTTTCTTAAGAAGTGTCTTTTTGTTCATGGCTTGGCTATTAGATCAATTCGGCATCTAAATCTGGCAATATTATTTTTGGTCAAAATTCAAGTGAAAATGGGACCCTCAAATATCCCATATAGTCACAGGTCGAAGTTTCACCCCACCAGAACTCGTTCAAAAATCAACTGGTTTTCATAAGGAGTGGCTTTTTGTTCATGGCTTAACTTATAGATCAATTCGGTATCTAAATTTGGCAATATTATTTTTGGTCAAAATTCATGTGGAAATGGGACCCTCAAATATCCCATATAGTCACAGGTCGAAATTTCACCCCACCAGAACTCGTTCAAAAATCAACTGGTTTTCATAAGGAGTGGCTTTTTGTTCATGGCTTAACTTATAGATCAATTCGGTATCTAAATTTGGGATTATTATTTTTGGTCAAAATTCATGTGGAAATGGGACCCTCAAATATGCCATATAGAAACAGGTCGAAATTTCCCAGCACCAGAAGACGGTCAAAAATCAACCGCTTTTCTTAAGAAGTGTCTTTTTGTTCATGGCTTAACTTATAGATCAATTCGGTATCTAAATTTGGCAATATTATTTTTGGTCAAAATTCATGTGGAAATGGGACCCTCAAATATGCCATATAGAAACAGGTCGAAATTTCCCAGCACCAGAAGACGGTCAAAAATCAACCGCTTTTCTTAAGAAGTGTCTTTTTGTTCATGGCTTGGCTTTTAGATCAATTCGGCATCTAAATCTGACAATATTATTTTTGCTCAAAATTCATTTGAAAATGGGACCCTCAAATATCCCATATAGTCACAGGTCGACATATCACTCCACCAGAACTCGTTCAAAAATCAACTGGTTTTCATAAGGAGTGGCTTTATGTTCATGACTCGGCCTCTAGATCACCCCCATAACTCGCTCAAAAATCAACTGGTTTTCATAAGTAGTGGCTTTCTGTTCATGGTTCGGCCTCTAGATCAATTCGGCATCTAAATCTGGCAACATCATTTTTGGACAAAATTCATGTGAAAATAAGGAGTGGCTTTTTGTTCATGGCTTAACTTATAGATCAATTCGGCATCTAAGTCTAGCAACATCATTTTTGGTCAAAATTCATGTGAAAATGGGACCCTCAAATATCCCATATAGTCACAGGTCGAAATTTCACCCCACCAGAACTCGTTCATAAATCAACCGGTTTTCATAAGGAGTGGCTTTTTGTTCATGGCTTAACTTATAGATCAATTCGGCATCTAAGTCTGGCAACATAATTTTTGGTCAAAATTCATGTGAAAATTATACCCCCAAATATCCCATATAGTCACAGGTCCAAATTTTCAACTATCAGGACTCGGTCAAAAATCAACTGCTTTTCATAAGGAGTGGCTTTTTGTTCATGACTCGGCCTCTAGATCACCCCCATAACTCGCTCAAAAATCAACTGGTTTTCATTAGTAGTGGCTTTCTGTTCATGGTTCGGCCTCTAGATCAATTCGGCATCTAAATGTGGCATAATCATTTTTGGTCAAAATTCATGTGAAAATGGGACCCTCAAATATCCCATATAGTCACAGGTCGAAATTTCCCAGCACCAGAAGACGGTCAAAAATCAACCGCTTTTCTTAAGGAGTGTCTTTTTGTTTATGGCTTGGCTTTTATATCAATTCGGCATCTAAATCTGAAAATATTATTTTTGGTCAAAATTCATTTGAAAATGGGACCCTCAAATATCCCATATAGTCACAGGTCTAAATTTCACCCCACCAGAACTCGTTCAAAAATCAACTGGTTTTCATAAGGAGTGGCTTTTTGTTCATGGCTTAACTTATAGATCAATTCGGTATCTAAATCTGACAATATTATTTTTGGTCAAAATTCATGTGGAAATGGGACCCTCAAATATGCCATATAGAAACAGGTCGAAATTTCCCAGCACCAGAAGACGGTGAAAAATCAACCGCTTTTCTTAAGAAGTGTCTTTTTGTTCATGGCTTGGCTTTTAGATCAATTCGGCATCTAAATCTGACAATATTATTTTTGGTCAAAATTCATTTGAAAATGGGACCCTCAAATATCCCATATAGTCACAGGTCGAAATTTCCCAGCACCAGAAGACGGTCAAAAATCAACCGCTTTTCTAAAGGAGTGTCTTTTTGTTCATGGTTCGGCCTCTAGATCAATTCGGCATCTAAATCTGGCAACATAATTTTTGGTCAAAATTCATGTGAAAATGGGACCCTCAAATATCCCATATAGTCACAGGTCGAAATTTCCCAGCCCCAGAAGTCTTTAAAAAATCAACTGACTTTCATTAGGAGTGAATTTTTGTTCATGACTCGGCCTCTAGGTCCCCCTATAACTCGATCAAAAATCAACTGCTTTTCATAAGGAGTGGCTTTTTGTTCATGGCTTAACTTATAGATCAATTCGGTATCTAAATCTGGCAATATTATTTTTGGTCAAAATTCATGTGAAAATGGGACCCTCAAATATCCCATATAGTCACAGGTCGAAATTACCCCACCAGAACTCGCTCAAAAATCAACTGGTTTTCATAAGGAGTGGCTTTTTATTCATGGCTTAACTTGAAGATCAATTCGGTATCTAAATCTGGCAATATTATTTTGGGTCAAAATTCATGTGGAAATGGGACCCTCAAATATGCCATATAGAAACAGGTCGAAATTTTCCAGCACCAGGAGACGGTCAAAAATCAACCGCTTTTCTTAAGAAGTGTCTTTTTGTTCATGGCTTGGCTTTTAGATCAATTCGGCATCGAAATCTGACAATATTATTTTTGGTCAAAATTCATTTGAAAATGGGACCCTCAAATATCCCATATAGTCACAGGTCGAAATTTCACTCCACCAGAACTCGTTCAAAATTCAACTGGTTTTCATAAGGAGTGGCTTTTTGTTTATGGCTTGGCTTTTAGATCAATTCGGCAACATCATTTTTGGGCAAAATTCATGTGAAAATGGAACCCTCAAATATCCCATATAGTCACATGTCGAAATTTCCCAGCACCAGAAGACGGTCAAAAATCAACCGCTTTTCTAAAGGAGTGTCTTTTTGTTCATGGTTCGGCCTCTAGATCAATTCGGCATCTAAATCTGGCAACATAATTTTTGGTCAAAATTCATGTGGAAATGTGACCCTCAAATATCCCATACAGTCACAGGTCGAAATTTCCCAGCCCCAGAAGTCGGCAAAAAATCAACTGACTTTCATTAGGAGTGAATTTTTGTTCATGACTCGGCCTCATTTGGGACCCTCAAATATGCCATATAGAAACAGGTCGAAATTTCCCAGCACCAGAAGACGGTCAAAAATCAACCGCTTTTCTTAAGAAGTGTCTTTTTGTTCATGGCTTGGCTTTTAGATCAATTCGGCATCTAAATCTGACAATATTATTTTTGGTCAAAATTCATTTGAAAATGGGACCCTCAAATATCCCATATAGTCACAGGTCGAAATTTCACCCCACCAGAACTCGTTCAAAAATCAAACGCTTTTCTTAAGTGGTGGCTTTTGTAGTCATGGCTTGGCCTTTAAATCAATTCGGCATCTAAATCTGGCAACATCATTTTTGGACAAAGATCATGTGAAAATGATACCCTCAAATATGCCACATAGAAACAGGTCGAAATTTCCCAGCACCAGAAGACGGTCAAAAATCAACCGCTTTTCTTAAGAAGTGTCTTTTTGTTCATGGCTTGGCTATTAGATCAATTCGGCATCTAAATCTGGCAATATTATTTTTGGTCAAAATTCATGTGAAAATGGGACCCTCAAATATCCCATATAGTCACAGGTCGAAATTTCTCCCCACCAGATCTCGTTCAAAAATCAACTGGTTTTCATAAGGAGTGGCTTTTTGTTCATGGCTTAACTTATAGATCAATTCGGTATCTAAATTTGGCAATATTATTTTTGGTCAAAATTCATGTGGAAATGGGACCCTCAAATATCCCATATAGTCACAGGTCGAAATTTCACCCCACCAGAACTCGTTCAAAAATCAACTGGTTTTCATAAGGAGTGGCTTTTTGTTCATGGCTTAACTTATAGATCAATTCGGTATCTAAATTTGGCAATATTATTTTTGGTCAAAATTCATGTGGAAATGGGACCCTCAAATATCCCATATAGTCACAGGTCGAAATTTCAGCCCACCAGAAATCGTTCAAAAATCAACTGGTTTTCATAAGGAGTGGCTTTTTGTTCATGGCTTAACTTATAGATCAATTCGGTATCTAAATTTGGCAATATTATTTTTGGTCAAAATTCATGTGGAAATGGGACCCTCAAATATCCCATATAGTCACAGGTCGAAATTTCAGCCCACCAGAAATCGTTCAAAAATCAACTGGTTTTCATAAGGAGTGGCTTTTTGTTCATGGCTTAACTTATAGATCAATTCGGTATCTAAATTTGGCAATATTATTTTTGGTCAAAATTCATGTGGAAATGGGACCCTCAAATATCCCATATAGTCACAGGTCGAAATTTCAGCCCACCAGAAATCGTTCAAAAATCAACTGGTTTTCATAAGGAGTGGCTTTTTGTTCATGGCTTAACTTATAGATCAATTCGGTATCTAAATTTGGCAATATTATTTTTGGTCAAAATTCATGTGGAAATGTGACCCTCAAATATCCCATACAGTCACAGGTCGAAATTTCCCAGCCCCAGAAGTCGGCAAAAAATCAACTGACTTTCATTAGGAGTGAATTTTTGTTCATGACTCGGCCTCATTTGGGACCCTCAAATATGCCATATAGAAACAGGTCGAAATTTCCCAGCACCAGAAGACGGTCAAAAATCAACCGCTTTTCTTAAGAAGTGTCTTTTTGTTCATGGCTTGGCTTTTAGATCAATTCGGCATCTAAATCTGACAATATTATTTTTGGTCAAAATTCATTTGAAAATGTGACCCTCAAATATCCCATACAGTCACAGGTCGAAATTTCCCAGCCCCAGAAGTCGGCAAAAAATCAACTGACTTTCATTAGGAGTGAATTTTTGTTCATGACTCGGCCTCATTTGGGACCCTCAAATATGCCATATAGAAACAGGTCGAAATTTCCCAGCACCAGAAGACGGTCAAAAATCAACCGCTTTTCTTAAGAAGTGTCTTTTTGTTCATGGCTTGGCTTTTAGATCAATTCGGCATCTAAATCTGACAATATTATATTTGGTCAAAATTCATTTGAAAATGGGACCCTCAAATATCCCATATAGTCACAGGTCGAAATATCACTCCACCAGAACTCGTTCAAAAATCAACTGGTTTTCATAAGGAGTGGCTTTATGTTCATGACTCGGCCTCTAGATCACCCCCATAACTCGCTTAAAAATCAACTGGTTTTCATAAGTAGTGGCTTTCTGTTCATGGTTCGGCCTCGAGATCAATTCGGCATCTAAATCGGGCAACATCATTTTTGGACAAAATTCATGTGAAAATAAGGAGTGGGTTTTTGTTCATGGCTTAAATAATAGATCAATTCGGCATCTAAGTCTGGCAACATAATTTTTGGACAAAATTCATGTGAAAATGGGACCCTCAAATATCCCATATAGTCACAGGTCGAAATTTCACCCCACCAGAACTCGTTCAAAAATCAACTGCTTTTCATAAGGAGTGGCTTTCTGTTCATGGTTCGGCCTCGAGATCAATTCGGCATCTAAATCTGGCAACATCATTTTTGGTCAAAATTCATGTGAAAATGGGACCCTCAAATATCCCATATAGTCACAGGTCGAAATTTCACCCCACCAGAACTCGTTCAAAAATCAACCGGTTTTCATAAGGAGTGGCTTTTTGTTCATGGCTTAACTTATAGATCAATTCGGCATCTAAGTCTGGCAACATAATTTTTGGTCAAAATTCATGTGAAAATTATACCCCCAAATATCCCATATAGTCACAGGTCCAAATTTTCAACTATCAGGACTCGGTCAAAAATCAACTGCTTTTCATAAGGAGTGGCTTTTTGTTCATGACTCGGCCTCTAGATCACCATCATAACTCGCTCAAAAATCAACTGGTTTTCATTAGTAGTGGCTTTCTGTTCATGGTTCGGCCTCTAGATCAATTCGGCATCTAAATCTGGCAACATCATTTTTGGACAAAATTCATGTGAAAATGATATCCCAAATATCTCATATAGTCACAGGTCGAAATTTCACACCACCAGAACTCGTTCAAAAATCAACTGGTTTTCATAAGTAGGGGCTTTCTGTTCATGTTTCGGCCTCTAGATCAATTCGGCATCTAAATCTGGCAACATCATTTTTGGTCAAAATTCATGTGAAAATGGGACCCTCAAATATCCCATATAGTCACAGGTCGAAATTTCCCAGCTCCAGAAGACGGTCAAAAATCAACCGCTTTTCTAAAGGAGTGTCTTTTTGTTCATGGTTCGGCCTCTAGATCAATTCGGCATCTAAATCTGGCAACATCATTTTTGGTCAAAATTCATGTGAAAATAAGTAGGGGCTTTCTGTTCATGTTTCGGCCTATAGATCAATTCGGCATCTAAATCTGGCAACATCATTTTTGGTCAAAATTCATGTGAAAATGGGACCCTCAAATATCCCATATAGTCACAGGTCGAAATTTCCCAGCACCAGAAGACGGTCAAAAATCAACCGCTTTTCTTAAGGAGTGTCTTTTTGTTTATGGCTTGGCTTTTATATCAATTCGGCATCTAAATCTGAAAATATTATTTTTGGTCAAAATTCATTTGAAAATGGGACCCTCAAATATCCCATATAGTCACAGGTCTAAATTTCACCCCACCAGGACTCGGTCAAAAATCAACTGCTTTTCATAAGGAGTGGCTTTTTGTTCATGACTCGGCCTCTAGATCACCATCATAACTCGCTCAAAAATCAACTGGTTTTCATTAGTAGTGGCTTTCTGTTCATGGTTCGGCCTCTAGATCAATTCGGTATCTAAATCTGGCAATATTATTTTTGGTCAAAATTCATGTGAAAATGGGACCCTCAAATATCCCATATAGTCACAGGTCGAAATTTCACCCCACCAGAACTCGTTCAAAAATCAACTGGTTTTCATAAGGAGTGGCTTTTTGTTCATGGCTTAACTTATAGATCAATTCGGCATCTAAGTCTGGCAAAATCATTTTTGCTCAAAATTCATGTGAAAATGATACCCCCAAATATCCCATATAGTCACAGGTCGAAATTTTCAACTATCAGAACTCGTTCAAAAATCAACTGCTTTTCATAAGGAGTGGCTTTCTGTTCATGGTTCGGCCTCGAGATCAATTCGGCATCTAAATCTGGCAACATCATTTTTGGTCAAAATTCATGTGAAAATGGGACCCTCAAATATCCCATATAGTCACAGGTCGAAATTTCACCCCACCAGAACTCGTTCAAAAATCAACCGGTTTTCATAAGGAGTGGCTTTTTGTTCATGGCTTAACTTATAGATCAATTCGGCATCTAAGTCTGGCAACATAATTTTTGGTCAAAATTCATGTGAAAATTATACCCCCAAATATCCCATATAGTCACAGGTCCAAATTTTCAACTATCAGGACTCGGTCAAAAATCAACTGCTTTTCATAAGGAGTGGCTTTTTGTTCATGACTCGGCCTCTAGATCACCATCATAACTCGCTCAAAAATCAACTGGTTTTCATTAGTAGTGGCTTTCTGTTCATGGTTCGGCCTCTAGATCAATTCGGCATCTAAATCTGGCAACATCATTTTTGGACAAAATTCATGTGAAAATGATATCCCAAATATCTCATATAGTCACAGGTCGAAATTTCACACCACCAGAACTCGTTCAAAAATCAACTGGTTTTCATAAGTAGGGGCTTTCTGTTCATGTTTCGGCCTCTAGATCAATTCGGCATCTAAATCTGGCAACATCATTTTTGGTCAAAATTCATGTGAAAATGGGACCCTCAAATATCCCATATAGTCACAGGTCGAAATTTCCCAGCACCAGAAGACGGTCAAAAATCAACCGCTTTTCTAAAGGAGTGTCTTTTTGTTCATGGTTCGGCCTCTAGATCAATTCGGCATCTAAATCTGGCAACATCATTTTTGGTCAAAATTCATGTGAAAATAAGTAGGGGCTTTCTGTTCATGTTTCGGCCTATAGATCAATTCGGCATCTAAATCTGGCAACATCATTTTTGGTCAAAATTCATGTGAAAATGGGACCCTCAAATATCCCATATAGTCACAGGTCGAAATTTCCCAGCACCAGAAGACGGTCAAAAATCAACCGCTTTTCTTAAGGAGTGTCTTTTTGTTTATGGCTTGGCTTTTATATCAATTCGGCATCTAAATCTGAAAATATTATTTTTGGTCAAAATTCATTTGAAAATGGGACCCTCAAATATCCCATATAGTCACAGGTCTAAATTTCACCCCACCAGAACTCGTTCAAAAATCAACTGGTTTTCATAAGGAGTGGCTTTTTGTTCATGGCTTAACTTATAGATCAATTCGGTATCTAAATCTGGCAATATTATTTTTGGTCAAAATTCATGTAGAAATGGGACCCTCAAATATGCCATATAGAAACAGGTCGAAATTTCCCAGCACCAGAAGACGGTCAAAAATCAACCGCTTTTCTTAAGAAGTGTCTTTTTGTTCATGGCTTGGCTTTTAGATCAATTCGGCATCTAAATCTGACAATATTATTTTTGGTCAAAATTCATTTGAAAATCAAATATTCCATATAGTCACAGGTCGAAATTTCACCCCACCAGAACTCGTTCAAAAATCAACTGGTTTTCATAAGGTGTGGCTTTTTGTTCATGGCTTAACTTATAGATCAATTCGGTATCTAAATCTGGCAATATTATTTTTGGTCAAAATTCATGTGAAAATGGGACCCTCAAATATCCCATATAGTCACAGGTCGAAATTTCACCCCACCAGAACTCGTTCAAAAATCAACTGGTTTTCATAAGGAGTGGCTTTTTGTTCATGGCTTAACTTATAGATCAATTCGGCATCTAAGTCTGGCAAAATCATTTTTGCTCAAAATTCATGTGAAAATGATACCCCCAAATATCCCATATAGTCACAGGTCGAAATTTTCAACTATCAGAACTCGGTCAAAAATCAACTGCTTTTCATAAGGAGTGGCTTTTTGTTCATGACTCGGCCTCTAGATCACCCCCATAACTCGCTCAAAAATCAACTGGTTTTCATAAGTAGTGGCTTTCTGTTCATGGTTCGGCCTCTAGATCAATTCGGTATCTAAATCTGGCAACATCATTTTTGGACAAAATTCATGTGAAAATGATATCCCAAATATCTCATATAGTCACAGGTCGAAATTTCACCCCACCAGAACTCGTTCAAAAATCAACTGTTTTTCATAAGGTGTGGCTTTTTGTTTATGGCTTAACTTATAGATCAATTCGGTATCTAAATCTGGCAATATTATTTTTGGTCAAAATTCATGTGAAAATGGGACCCTCAAATATCCCATATAGTCACAGGTCGAAATTTCACCCCACCAGAACTCGTTCAAAAATCAACTGGTTTTCATAAGGAGTGGCTTTTTGTTCATGGCTTAACTTATAGATCAATTCGGCATCTAAGTCTGGCAAAATCATTTTTGCTCAAAATTCATGTGAAAATGATACCCCCAAATATCCCATATAGTCACAGGTCGAAATTTTCAACTATCAGAACTCGGTCAAAAATCAACTGCTTTTCATAAGGAGTGGCTTATTGTTCATGACTCGGCCTCTAGATCACCCCCATAACTCGCTCAAAAATCAACTGGTTTTCATAAGTAGTGGCTTTCTGTTCATGGTTCGGCCTCTAGATCAATTCGGTATCTAAATCTGGCAACATCATTTTTGGACAAAATTCATGTGAAAATGATATCCCAAATATCTCATATAGTCACAGGTCGAAATTCACCCCACCAGAACTCGTTCAAAAATCAACTGGTTTTCATAAGGTGTGGCTTTTTGTTTATGGCTTAACTTATAGATCAATTCGGTATCTAAATCTGGCAATATTATTTTTGGTCAAAATTCATGTCAAAATGGGACCCTCAAATATCCCATATAGTCACAGGTCGAAATTTCACCCCACCAGAACTCGTTCAAAAATCAACTGGTTTTCATAAGGAGTGGCTTTTTGTTCATGGCTTAACTTATAGATTAATTCGGCATCTAAGTCTGGCAAAATCATTTTTGCTCAAAATTCATGTGAAAATGATACCCCCAAATATCCCATATAGTCACAGGTCGAAATTTTCAACTATCAGAACTCGGTCAAAAATCAACTGCTTTTCATAAGGAGTGGCTTTTTGTTCATGACTCGGCCTCTAGATCACCCCCATAACTCGCTCAAAAATCAACTGGTTTTCATAAGTAGTGGCTTTCTGTTCATGTTTCGGCCTCTAGATCAATTCGGCATCTAAATCTGGCAACATAATTTTTGGTCAAAATTCATGTGAAAATGGGACCCTCAAATATCCCATATAGTCACAGGTCGAAATTTCCCAGCACCAGAAGACGGTCAAAAATCAACCGCTTTTCTAAGGGAGTGTCTTTTTGTTCATGGTTCGGCCTCTAGATCAATTCGGCATCTAAATCTGGCAACATCATTTTTGGGCAAAATTCATGTGAAAATGGGACCCTCAAATATCCCATATAGTCACAGGTCGAAATTTCCCAGCCCCAGAAGTCGGTAAAAAATCTACTGACTTTCATTAGGAGTGAATTTTTGTTCATGACTCGGCCTCTAGATCACCCCCATAACTCGCTCAAAAATCAACTGGTTTTCATAAGTAGTGGCTTTCTGTTCATGTTTCGGCCTCTAGATCAATTCGGCATCTAAATCTGGCAACATCATTTTTGGTCAAAATTCATGTGAAAATGGGACCCTCAAATATCCCATATAGTCACAGGTCGAAATTTCCCAGCACCAGAAGACGGTCAAAAATCAACCGCTTTTCTAAAGGAGTGTCTTTTTGTTCATGGTTCGGCCTCTAGATCAATTCGGCATCTAAATCTGGCAACATCATTTTTGGTCAAAATTCATGTGAAAACGGGACCCTCAAATATCCCATATAGTCACAGGTCGAAATTTCCCAGCACCAGAAGACGGTCAAAAATCAACCGCTTTTCTTAAGAAGTGTCTTTTTGTTCATGGCTTGGCTTTTAGATCAATTCGGCATCTAAATCTGACAATATTATTTTTGGTCAAAATTCATTTGAAAATGGGACCCTCAAATATCCCATATAGTCACAGGTCGAAATTTCACCCCACCAGAACTCGTTAAAAAATCAACTGGTTTTCATAAGGAGTGGCTTTTTGTTCATGGCTTAACTTATAGATCAATTCGGCATCTAAGTCTGGCAAAATCATTTTTGCTCAAAATTCATGTGAAAATGATGCCCCCAAATATCCCATATAGTAACAGGTCGAAATTTTCAACTATCAGAACTCGGTCAAAAATCAACTGCTTTTCATAAGGAGTGGCTTTTTGTTCATGACTCGGCCTCTAGATCACCCCCCATAACTCGCTCAAAAATCAACTGGTTTTCATAAGTAGTGGCTTTCTGTTCATGTTTCGGCCTCTAGATCAATTCGGCATCTAAATCTGGCAACATCATTTTTGGTCAAAATTCATGTGAAAATGGGACCCTCAAATATCCCATATAGTCACAGGTCGAAATTTCCCAGCACCAGAAGACGGTCAAAAATCAACCGCTTTTCTTAAGAAGTGTCTTTTTGTTCATGGCTTGGCTTTTAGATCAATTCGGCATCTAAATCTGACAATATTATTTTTGGTCAAAATTCATTTGAAAATGGGACCCTCAAATATCCCATATAGTCACAGGTCGAATTTTCACCCCACCAGAACTCGTTCAAAAATCAACCGCTTTTCTTAAGAAGTGTCTTTTTGTTCATGGCTTGGCTTTTAGATCAATTCGGCATCTAGATCTGACAATATTATTTTTGGTCAAATTTCACTTGAAAATGGGACCCTCAAATATCCCATATAGTCACAGGTCGAAATTTCACCCCACCAGAACTCGTTCAAAAATCAACTGGTTTTCATGAGGAGTGGCCTTTTGTTCATAGCTTAACTTATAGATCAATTCGGTATCTAAATCTGGCAATATTATTTTTGGTCAAAATTCATGTGAAAATGGAACCCTCAAATATCCCATATAGTCACAGGTCAAAATTTCACCCCACCAGAACTCGTTCAAAAATCAACTGGTTTTCATAAGGAGTGGCTTTTTGTTCATGGCTTAACTTATAGATTGTTTGTGGTGGAGGCGTCGGATAAGTAAAAATATTCTTCTTCAAATCAAACAATGATCGTTTTATTTAAATTGTAATAGTTTTTATTTCACTTGCGGCTGCATATAATGAACTTTACATTTGAAGTGATTTGCATTTTCTTGTTTCAAAACGGTTGAGGTGGAGTGGAGATCGTGGGGAGAGTTCTGAGCGTACTTTGGATCCTATTTGAGAGTGAGTCTCTCTCAGTGAGTGGGTCTGCCTCAATGAGTGACTCTCTCACACTGAGTGAGGCTCAGTCAATGCTGTGTTCAGACTAGCAATGACTAGAACTGAACTGGCATGAACATTCTCCCCCCCTGGCAATATGCAGATTGCAAGGATTCCTATTGCGTGCATGTGCCAGAGAGTATCCATCCAAACTTGGTATTTTGAGCCATCGGCAGACCGCCTTGGCTCGGGAGGATACCTGGTAGGATGATGTCTGGGTAGACGTCGGCGCCGAGTACCAAAGGGACTGGAGATGGACGGAACCATTCGTTGTCCGCCAAAGCGACGTTGCTGAACGGGTCCTTCATGTCCGCTCTGATAGCTCGGGCTGGAGTTATGCAGTTGAGTTGCCGGTCAGCCATTAAGACCACTTCTCGCGACATCTGAGTTGTCTTGGAGCGTAGCACGGCTGTGCACGCTCCTTCTGCGCCAATGCGTGTGACGGAAAGGCCATAGGCCCTTGCCACGGTTGCATTAATGCGGCTTATTGAACAACATGGATCGATCAGAGCCCGCGTCTCAAGGGTCTTTTTTCCGGTGTCGAGCAGCACTATGGCGGTGGGCAGTATACTGACCCCCTTGTGCTGGAGAAGGGACGTTAGCGACGTCCGCATAGTAGCACGTCTCGGGCTTGGGGGTGATGTGCCGCTGGAGGGCGAGGAGCCAGAAGCTCTTCTTGTGGGCCTGTTGTCTGACCGAGAGGGTCGAGCGCTACGGGGATCACGCATGTGGAGTAAGCTGTGGTGGTCCTTTTTGCAAATTTTGCACTTGGCTCCACTGCGGCATGATTCCCCTGAATGCTGATGAGCCAGGCAGTTGGAGCAATATTTGTTAATTAACACGGCTCGGAGACGCTTCTCGGGCGTGAGCTTCAAGAAGCGCTGACACTTGCGTAGCGCATGGATGCCTCTACACACCCGGCATCTAAAAGAGTCCGTTCCTTGACGTTGATTGGATGCCTTCGTTGACGGTGCCATGCTGGTTCTCTACAGAGGAGTGAACTGGAGAATAAGATGTAGGACAGGTGTTATTATGTGATGATTTTGTTTTGAAAGAGGGATTAGTTGCTTTTAAGGATTAGTCGGTGGTGCTATTTGCCTCAGTAGGAAGAAGGACCAATTTGGCTATTGGCCTTCGGAAGACACCACGAGCGGTAAGCACGTCCACTACGCGGACCTTGTCATCTGTGCCTGGGCAAGCCAGCTGGACTCGGCCAAGGCGCCATTCATTTATTGGTATGTTATCTTCCTTGATAATCACCATATCACCGACTTGGAGGTCCCTTGTAGGGGACTGCCATTTGTTTCGCTTATGGAGCTCTTTCAAATACTCATTCTTCCACCGTAAGCAAAATTGCTGGTGGAGCGCTTTGAGTCGCTGCCAGCGGTTAATTATAGAACTAGCGTCTTCTTTGATTACTGGCTCGTTAGTTGACATAAGAGGGCCACCAACTAGGAAGTGGCCTGGACTTAGAGCCAATAAATCAGTCGGATCTTCCGACATTGGAGAGATTGGCCTGGAGTTAAGGCAGGCTTCAATCTTGGAGAGGAGAGTCGCGAACTCCTCAAATGTATATTTTGAGGATGCGGTGGACTTGTAGAAGTGGGTCTTAAAGCTTTTGAGACCTGCTTCCCACAATCCGCCCATGTGAGGAGCGCCAGGAGGATTGAAATGCCAACACAAGTTTTGATGGCTATGCTTGGATAAGATGAGATCTTTGGTCGCTTGCAAGAAATCTCTCGAAAGAACGGATGACGCTCCCACAAATGTTTTCCCATTATCTGAGTACATCTGTTGTGGAAGGCCACGTCTTGCGATAAATCGCGAAATCGCGGCCAGGAATCTCTCCGTGGTTAGATCTGTGGTGGCTCCTAAATGGATTGCTTTCGTGCTGAAACACACGAAGACACAGACATAACCCTTGGTAATTTTGCATGCTCGACCAATGTAGCTTTTAATATCGAAAGGTCCGGCAAAGTCTACACCCGTATGTGTGAAGGGTCGGGAGAAGGTTGATCTCGCCCTTGGGAGTTCGCCCATAAGTTGGGTCTGGAGTCGTCTACGGTGTATTACACAGACCTTGCAGGAGTTTATGGTAGATTTTACCAGGACCTTGAGCTTTGGGATCCAGTATTTGGCTCTTATGAGACGCATTACCAACTGATTGCCTCCGTGAAAACAAATGAGGTGGGTAAATCGGACCAGGAGGCGTGAAAAATCACAATTAGCCGGAATGATTATGGGGTGTCGCTCATCATAGCCTAACGAGGTTGACGCTCTCACCCGTCCACAGGAGCGCAGAATACCCCTTTGATCGATGAAAGGGGTTAAATTGCGAATGCTGCTTGATCCTTGAATTGGCTTCTTATCGAGCAAACAGCTATACTCCTTAGGATAAGCTTGGCGTTGAGTATACTCGATAAGTCGGAACTGAACTCTCGTAAGTTCTTCATTACGGAGCTCGGCGGGAAAGTGGATCGCTGGATTTATACAGCGCTGGATGAAGCGACAGACATATGCAATAACTCGCAATGCCTTGTCGAATCTGGAGAATCGTTCCAGAAGGTTATAGGAGGGTAGCTGTGAGACATTGCACTTCACTGCGCGTTGTTCAATCTCTGTCTCAAGTACCGTAACAGGAACTGGCCATTGGTTTTGTGGTAGTTGTAACCATTCCGGTCCATGCCACCACAAAGTGCTGCCCAATAGGTCCCGAGGAGAAACCCCCCCGACTAGCTAGGTCAGCTGGGTTATGTTCGGATCGAACATGGGACCATTTGCCATTGGTTGATGATATCTTGGCTACCCGGTTAGCCACAAAGGTAGACCATTTGCATGGAGGTTTATCCAACCAGGCAAGAACAATAGTGGAGTCTGTCCAATTGAAATTTTCTTTACTCTGGATGGGGAGCTGAGGAATAAGAGCCGTGGTGAGCTCGGAAAGAAGGACGGCGCCACACAGCTCTAAGCGTGGTAGTGATACCGACTTAACTGGCGCGACTCTCGTTTTTGCTGCGAGAAGGTGAGTGGAGATGCATCCGTTGATCTCGACGCGCAAATAAAGTGCAGCACCATATGCGCGCTGGGACGCGTCGCAGAAGCCGTGAAACTGCACCTTTGCCTTTTGCTGAAAATCGACCCATCTTGGAATTCGGATCTCTTCGAGAGAGGGATAGTCGGTTAGGAAGTCATGCCAACGTTGAACGAGATCTTCCGGCAGGGAATCATCCCACCCCAGCTCTTGGAGCCAGATCTCTTGCATGAAAATCTTTGCTCGAACTATCACAGGTGCTAGCCATCCAGCAGGATCGAACAATTTCGCAATCTGTGATAGTACTTCACGTTTAGTGAGCGAAGGCTGAGATACCATTTTGGACGGAGCAAAGAAAAACTGGTCTGTTGTGGCTTGCCATCGAATGCCTAGCGTTTTAGCGACGCTGGCCTCTTCGATTTCTAAGAAATCCGCACACAGTAAGTGGTCCCTTGGTATTCGTTTTAACACTTCCTTTGTGTTGGATGTCCACTTTCTCAGAGGGAACCCAGCTCTGTCGAGTGCCATGCGGAGTTCTGCAATGGCTGAAATTGCTTGTGGCTTCGTGTGTGCTGCTGCTAGAACATCATCGACATACATATAATTTTCAATTATATCGGATGCGATGGGACATTGTTCTCGTATATCACGAGCAAGTTGATGGAGGACCCGGATTGCGAGGTATGGGGCACAGTTTACCGCAAATGTAACTGTATTGAGTTCGAAGTCGCAAAGTTCTTCGTTCTCATTGCGAAATAGTATTCGTTGGTAGGGCGTATGTCTTGGATCGACCTGGATTTGCCGATACATCTTGGTTATATCGGCATTGAAAACGTAGCGGTAGAATCGCCACTTTAGTATCTGAATCGTCAGATCGGATTGGAGTACTGGTCCCGTGTGTAGGATATCATTTAGACTTTTGCCATTGGAAGACGGAACCTTTGTTGTGGTGCTGTCGGGCTTAAAAACAGCAGTCATATGACCTAAGTCGAAGTACTCCCGAATCACGGAGTCGTACTGCTCTTTCAAAGGAGGGTTTCTTTTTAAACGATTCTCGTTCTTTAGAAACTGAGCTAGTGCGATAGATCTTGAATGTCCTAAGTCTATGTGATTAGGTTCTTGGAAAGGTAGGGTGACTACATATCTGCCATTCTCGTTCCTTGTTGTTGTTCGGATGAAATTACTCTCACAAAAGGAGTCGGAGCTCTTTACCAGTTTGACTGGAATGTCCTCCACCTCCCAAAATTTTGTGAGAATGACGTCTAATTGCTCTTCTTGAGAGACAAATATTCGAGTCGAGAATGACGAGATTGCGGTGGATGCGGTCTTTGAAACTGGGCCTGTTAAAATCCACCCGAAAATAGTTTCCTGGCCCAGCAACGTGCCACATATATTAGGATGGGAGCCGCCCGTAAGGATGGACGGTAGGATATCAGCGCCAATCAGCATATCTATCTGCGAACTCTTGTGGAAATTAGGGTCCGCTAACTGGAGTTTTGGCAGGGTTGTCAATAAACTTTGGGGGATCGAACATGATGGTAGATTCCCTGCCAAATGTGGTAGGACGTAGGCTGATGCCTCGATTTGGATACGAGGCTTGGAAGGAGAGCCAATATTAAAATGGCAGAGCTTTCGAGGCTGGGCTGCAACAGCTTGATTTAATCCCGATACTTGTGCCTGTACGGATTTGTACGGCAGCTTTATCAGGTGGAAGAGTCGCTCGGAAATAAATGTTGCCTCTGATCCCGAGTCGATCAGTGCACGAGCTGTATAATTTACACCCAAATGGCGAACATATATAACAGCCGTACTTAGGAGAACACCGTGTGTGTTAATTGCAACATAATTGTGAACATTCGTTTGTTGGGATGGAGTGGACTGTATGGAATGATTAGAGGGCGCTGTTGCTTGTGGCATGGAGACTACTGTAGGGCTCAATTGTGGAGTGTCACTACGATGCAAGAGCGTATTGTGACGACCCTTGCACGTAAAACAATTGTGAGCACTTGTGCAATCCCTTAACTGATGACCCCTAGCGAAACAGTTCAAACATAGTTTTTGTTGTTTGATGTAAGTTGCCCGTTCGCTGACGGGCATTTGGAGAAATCGTGGGCACAGACGGATAGGGTGATTCTCCCTGGAGCACAATTTGCAGGCTTGCGGCTTGTTAGCGACCTTATTCTCAAATGAGTTAAGCCTTCTAGTGGTAGGAGGTTCTGTTCGAACAATTCTGGAGTGCGCTGGAGTATTTGCGCTTGGCTTAAGCTCTTCTATCGCTTCTAGAGTGCGATAGCGTTCTAAGAGAAAGGCGTTCATCTCAAGCCAAGATGAGATGTCGTTTTTTCTGGAGATGGACTGTTCCCATAAGGAGAGTGTTAATTTGGGTAATTTGGAGGAACATAGGAACACGAGGATACAGTCCCAGTTTTCTATGTTGATTTCGGATAACTCCAGAGCTGTTAAGCAACCTTGAATGGTGCTCTGAAGTTAATTAATTGCCGTTCCAGACTCTTGGGAGATTGGCTGCAGGTTGAAAAGAATCTTGAGCTGGCTGTTGACTAACAATTTTCGGTTCTCAAAACGCTCAGTCAGATTGGCCCAGGCTGATCGGAAGCCATCGTTAGTCAAAGGTGACTTCGCTACAATCGCCTGAGCCTCACCGCTGGTTTTCGCATTGAGATGGAACAATTTCTCGACCTCTGATAACCTAGGATTATTTATGTAAATTGCGGTAAAGAGGTCTCGAAATGTGGGCCATCGTATGTAATCTCCGCTGAAGATTTCTGTGTCGCAAGGAGGTAAGCGACAACCTGTGGGAACATATTTCGGAATGGTAGACTGAGCGGATGGTCTATTTTGGGCGTTAGCGGTATCGATTTGCTCGCTAAGTTTAGCGGCGCATCTCTCATATACCATATAACAATAGTCGTACTTGGACTGCATAACTGAAATGGTTTCCAGTAAACCGGCTTCCGAGATTATTGCTGAGCCGACCTCGTACTCTTTTTCAACCTTGTCCCACAAGGCTCGCACTTGGTCCCGACGGACCTGGCACGTATAGAGAGACGGATCAGAGCCTCCAGGAGTGTTTATTTTTGCCTCAAACTGACTTAGCCGATCAGTGACAGCAATAAACTTGATTAAGGCCGCGTCTGTCATATTTTGGGCCGTTTTGGTATTAGCTCGCGTGGAAATCGGACTAGATCTTGTGCTAATGGTTGCCTTAGTGCGTCCGACTGCAGTGGTCAGGGATGCTTCGCTTTTAGCTTTGGACGGCGGGCGACTGATTTTTATCAGTGGACTTGGCCTCGAACTAAGAGGTGCCTTAACAGTTCCCCTTGGCGTGGACGCGGGTGATTCGCTTTTACTCCGGGACGATGTTTCCCTTTCGACTCTAAGGGCTGCTGTTGGAGACGGAGAAGTTCTGGAGGTGCTTGCGGACGGAACTGCTAATTGATGCTTTGTTTCGTCCCCTTTGCCAGTTGGCATACTAGGCGGAAGCGCTTGGGTGGGAAAACAAAGGTGCTCGTTTCTAGTAGTAGAGGTTGCGATGCTTAAAACAAAGAAACACTGGATTGCCGGTACAGGTAAATAATCGAGTTTATAATTCGATTGAGATTGCGGAAGATTTAAATAATTTTGCTTGAAATCAAGATTTATTTGATGTAATTAATTTAATTAATAAATTTATTTGACTTGGTAATTTAAAATACGATTATTTATTAAACACGGGAAATAATAATAAAGAATTCGATGCTCGTTTTCGATAATTTTATTATTATATTAGTCTTTGAATACGGTAACGGTTGGTTTATTTTTACTTTTTTGTGGTACTCATAAAATACCCACTATTGTGGCTGAGTACACACCGCTGACAAATGTAGAACTTCGAAGTTAATGTGTAGTGTTTTTGTTTATTTACAATAAATTAGTAGTATTATTAATCTATTAATTATGGTTGTTGTGTTTTTATTGGTGCGTCTAGGAACAAAAGTAATTGTATGGGAATGTGTGCAATTGCATAAAAACGTGTAATTGGAGTACGGATCGGCAGCTGTTTATTTTTACATATGTGTGTGGTGTGTACATACGCACATACGCCGGTTGAAATTGCAATTTATTACTATAACTTGTTGTGTTATAATATTGCTGTGGATTGTGCACTAAAAAATATTATATGTGGACACACATAGTACATATGATTTGTGGGTTTATTTATCGGATGTATGTACTATGTGGTTGCACAAATATATTCGTTTGCACTATGCACAATTATAAGTTAAGGAACTGAATTGGGGGTTGTGTTTATTTTTATTGTGTTAAATATAGTGTCTATTCAAAATGCATATGGGCAATTATATTCGGATTGAATATATGTATGTATGTATGTATGTATGTATGTACAATACGTGCTTGTGAACCTGGTGTCTGTTTGTGTGTCGGACCAAGAACATGAACTAACAATATTAATTAGGAAACAATATTGTGAAGCAACTTGTAGGATTAAGTGCGGACACGTAATTTAAAAAAAATTTTTTTTTATAGTTAGGAAAGTGCACAAGTGCGTACGTATGTACATACAAAAAATGTTGAAGTGGATTTCTTTTGTAGTTGGAAGTAACTAACACAAAATTTAACTAAACTGTTTTTAGTTTTGTGGTCGGATAATTTATATATATTTGTATATATATATAATATATATATTCAAAAAATTGCCAATCACTTTTCTTAAAGGAAAAAAATATGGCGGAAAAATATGGCGGATATTGCCGAATATATATATAGAGAGGAAATTTTGTATTTACTTATCTTTGCGATCGGTTTGTATAGATCCGGCTCGAAGGACCAATGTTTGTGGTGGAGGCGTCGGATAAGTAAAAATATTCTTCTTCAAATCAAACAATGATCGTTTTATTTAAATTGTTGTAGTTTTTATTTCACTTGCGGCTGCATATAATGAACTTTACATTTGAAGTGATTTGCATTTTCTTGTGTCAAAACGGTTGAGGTGGAGTGGAGATCGTGGGGAGAGTTCTGAGCGTACTTTGGATCCTATTTGAAAGTGAGTCTCTCTCAGTGAGTGGGTCTGCCTCAATAAGTGACTCTCTCACACTGAGTGAGGCTCAGTCAATGCTGTGTTCAGACTAGCAATGACTAGAACTGAACTGGCATGAACATAGATCAATTCGGTATCTAAATTTGGCAATATTATTTTTGGTCAAAATTCATGTGAAAATGGGACCCTCAAATATCCCATATAGTCACAGGTCGAAATTTCCCAGCCCCAGAAGTCGGTAAAAAATCTACTGACATTCATTAGGAGTGAATTTTTGTTCATGATTCGGCCTTTAGATCCCCCTATAACTCGCTCAAAAATCAACTGCTTTTCATAAGGAGTGGCTTTTTGTTCATGGCTTAACTTATAGATCAATTCGGTATCTAAATCTGGCAATATTATTTTTGGTCAAATTTCACTTGAAAATGGGACCCTCAAATATGCCATATAGAAACAGGTCGAAATTTCCCAGCACCAGAAGACGGTCAAAAATCAACCGCTTTTCTTAAGAAAAGTCTTTTTGTTCATGGCTTGGCTTTTAGATCAATTCGGCATCTAAATCTGACAATATTATTTTTGGTCAAAATTCATTTGAAAATGGGACCCTCAAATATCCCATATAGTCACAGGTCGAAATTTCACCCCACCAGAACTCGTTCAAAAATCAAACGCTTTTCTTAAGTGGTGGCTTTTGTGTTCATGGCTTGGCCTTTAAATCAATTCGGCATCTTAATCTGGCAACATCATTTTTGGACAAAATTCATGTGAAAATGATACCGTCAAATATGCCATAAAGAAACAGGTCGAAATTTCACACCACCAGAACTCGGTCAAAAATCAACCGCTTTTCTTAAGAAGTGTCTTTTTGTTCATGGCTTGGCTTTTAGATCAATTCGGCATCTAAATCTGACAATATTATTTTTGGTCAAAATTCATTTGAAAATGGGACCCTCAAATATCCCATATAGTCACAGGTCGAAATTTCACTCCACCAGAACTCGTTCAAAATTCAACTGGTTTTCATAAGGAGTGGCTTTTTGTTCATGGCTTAACTTATAGATCAATTCGGTATCTAAATCTGGCAATATTATTTTTGGTCAAAATTCATGTGAAAATGGGACCCTCAAATATCCCATATAGTCACAGGTCAAAATTTCACCCCACCAGAACTCGTTCAAAAATCAACTGGTTTTCATAAGGAGTGGCTTTTTGTTCATGGCTTAACTTATAGATCAATTCGGCATCTAAGTCTGGCAACATCATTTTTGGTCAAAATTCATGTGAAAATGGGACCCTCAAATATCCCATATAGTCACAGGTCGAAATTTCACTCCACCAGAACTCGTTCAAAATTAAACTGGTTTTCATAAGGAGTGGCTTTTTGTTCATGGCTTAACTTATAGATCAATTCGGTATCTAAATCTGGCAATATTATTTTTGGTCAAATTTCACTTGAAAATGGGACCCTCAAATATCCCATATAGTCACAGGTCGAAATTTCACCCCACCAGAACTCGTTCAAAAATCAACTGGTTTTCATAAGGAGTGGCTTTTTGTTCATGGCTTAACTTATAGATCAATTCGGCATCTAAGTCTGGCAACATCATTTTTGGTCAAAATTCATGTGAAAATGGTACCTCTAAATATCCCATATAGTCACAGGTCGAAATTTCACACCACCAGAACTCGGTCAAAAATCAACTGCATTTCGTAAGGAGTGGCTTTTTGTTCATGACTCGGCCTCTAGATCACCCCCATAACTCAGTCAAAAATCAAACGCTTTTCTTAAGGAGTGTCTTTTTGTTCATGGCTTGGCTTTTAGATCAATTCGGCAACTAAATCTGACAATATTATTTTTGGTCAAAATTCATTTGAAAATGGGACCCTCAAATATCCCATATAGTCACAGGTCGAAATTTCACCCCACCAGAACTCGTTCAAAAATCAACTGGTTTTCATAAGGAGTGGCTTTTTCTTCATGGCTTAACTTATAGATCAATTCGGTATCTAAATCTGGCAATATTATTTTTGGTCAAATTTCACTTGAAAATGGGACCCTCAAATATCCCATATAGTTACAGGTCGAAATTTCACCCCACCAGAACTCGTTCAAAAATCAACTGGTTTTCATGAGGAGTGGCCTTTTGTTCATGGCTTAACTTAAAGATCAATTCGGTATCTAAATCTGGCAATATTATTTTTGGGTAAATTTCACTTGAAAATGGGACCCTCAAATATCCCATATAGTCACAGGTCGAAATTTCACCCCACCAGAACTCGTTCAAAAATCAATTGGTTTTCATAAGGAGTGGCTTTTTGTTCATGGCTTAACTTATAGATCAATTCGGTATCTAAATTTGGGAATATTATTTTTGGTCAAAATTCATGTGGAAATGGGACCCTCAAATATGCCATATAGAAACAGGTCGAAATTTCCCAGCACCAGAAGACGGTCAAAAATCAACCGCTTTTCTTAAGAAGTGTCTTTTTGTTCATGGCTTGGCTTTTAGATCAATTCGGCATCTAAATCTGAAAATATTATTTTTGACCAAAATTCATTTGAAAATGGGACCCTCAAATATCCCATATAGTCACAGGTCGAAATTTCACTCCACCAGAACTCGTTCAAAATTCAACTGGTTTTCATAAGGAGTGGCTTTTTGTTCATGGCTTAACTTATAGATCAATTCGGCATCTAAGTCTGGCAACATCATTTTTGGTCAAAATTCATGTGAAAATGGTACCTCTAAATATCCCATATAGTCACAGGTCGAAATTTCACACCACCAGAACTCGGTCAAAAATCAACTGCATTTCGTAAGGAGTGGCTTTTTGTTCATGACTCGGCCTCTAGATCACCCCCATAACTCAGTCAAAAATCAAACGCTTTTCTTAAGTGGTGGCTTTTGAGTTCATGGCTTGGCCTTTAAATCAATTCGGCATCTTAATCTGGCAACATCATTTTTGGACAAAATTCATGAGAAAATGATACCCTCAAATATGCCATATAGAAACAGGTCGAAATTTCCCAGCACCAGAAGACTTTCAAAAATCAACCGCTTTTCTTAAGAAGTGTCTTTTTGTTCATGGCTTGGCTTTTAGATCAATTCGGCAACTAAATCTGACAATATTATTTTTGGTCAAAATTCATTTGAAAATGGGAACCTTTAAATATCCCATATAGTCACAGGTCGAAATTTCACCCCACCAGAACTCGTTCAAAAATCAACTGGTTTTCATAAGGAGTGGCTTTTTCTTCATGGCTTAACTTATAGATCAATTCGGTTTCTAAATCTGGCAATATTATTTTTGGTCAAATTTCACTTGAAAATGGGACCCTCAAATATCCCATATAGTCACAGGTCGAAATTTCACCCCACCAGAACTCGTTCAAAAATCAACTGGTTTTCATAAGGAGTGGCCTTTTGTTCATGGCTTAACTTAAAGATCAATTCGGTATCTAAATCTGGCAATATTATTTTTGGGTAAATTTCACTTGAAAATGGGACCCTCAAATATCCCATATAGTCACAGGTCGAAATTTCACCCCACCAGAACTCGTTCAAAAATCAATTGGTTTTCATAAGGAGTGGCTTTTTGTTCATGGCTTAACTTATAGATCAATTCGGTATCTAAATTTGGGAATATTATTTTTTGTCAAAATTCATGTGGAAATGGGACTCTCAAATATGCCATATAGAAACAGGTCGAAATTTCCCAGCACCAGAAGACGGTCAAAAATCAACCGCTTTTCTTAAGAAGTGTCTTTTTGTTCATGGCTTGGCTTTTAGATCAATTCGGCATCTAAATCTGAAAATATTATTTTTGATCAAAATTCATTTGAAAATGGGACCCTCAAATATCCCATATAGTCACAGGTCGAAATTTCACTCCACCAGAACTCGTTCAAAATTCAACTGGTTTTCATAAGGAGTGGCTTTTTGTTCATCGCTTAACTTATAGATCAATTCGGTATCTAAATCTGGCAATATTATTTTTGGTCAAAATTCATGTGAAAATGGGACCCTCAAATATCCCATATAGTCACAGGTCGATATTTCACCCCAGCAGAACTCGTTCAAAAATCAACCGGTTTTCATAAGGAGTGGCTTTTTGTTCATGGCTTAACTTATAGATCAATTCGGCATCTAAGTCTGGCAACATAATTTTTGGTCAAAATTCATGTGAAAATTATACCCCCAAATATCCCATATAGTCACAGGTCCAAATTTTCAACTATCAGGACTCGGTCAAAAATCAACTGCTTTTCATAAGGAGTGGCTTTTTGTTCATGACTCGGCCTCTAGATCACCATCATAACTCGCTCAAAAATCAACTGGTTTTCATTAGTAGTGGCTTTCTGTTCATGGTTCGGCCTCTAGATCAATTCGGCATCTAAATCTGGCAACATCATTTTTGGACAAAATTCATGTGAAAATGATATCCCAAATATCTCATATAGTCACAGGTCGAAATTTCACACCACCAGAACTCGTTCAAAAATCAACTGGTTTTCATAAGTAGGGGCTTTCTGTTCATGTTTCGGCCTCTAGATCAATTCGGCATCTAAATCTGGCAACATCATTTTTGGTCAAAATTCATGTGAAAATGGTACCTCTAAATATCCCATATAGTCACAGGTCGAAATTTCACACCACCAGAACTCGGTCAAAAATCAACTGCATTTCATAAGGAGTGGCTTTTTGTTCATGACTCGGCCTCTAGATCACCCCCATAACTCAGTCAAAAATCAAACGCTTTTCTTAAGTGGTGGCTTTTGTGTTTATGGCTTGGCCTTTAAATCAATTCGGCATCTTAATCTGGCAACATCATTTTTGGACAAAATTCATGAGAAAATGATACCCTCAAATATGCCATATAGAAATAGGTCGAAATTTCCCAGCACCAGAAGACTTTCAAAAATCAACCGCTTTTCTTAAGAAGTGTCTTTTTGTTAATGGCTTGGCTTTTAGATCAATTCGGCAACTAAATCTGACAAT
Source organism: Drosophila littoralis (assembly GCA_018903485.1). Classification (NCBI taxonomy): domain Eukaryota; kingdom Metazoa; phylum Arthropoda; class Insecta; order Diptera; family Drosophilidae; genus Drosophila; species Drosophila littoralis. Next base: position 55,330 of record JAEIGF010000153.1, on the reverse strand, counting down.
ATTATTTTTGGTCAAAATTCATTTGGAAATGGGACCCTCAAATATCCGATATAGTCACAGGTCGAAATTTCACACCACCAGAACTCGTTCAAAAATCAACTGGTTTTCATGAGGAGTATCCTTTTTTTCATGGCTTAACTTAAAGATCAATTCGGTATCTAAATCTGACAATATTATTTTTGGTCAAAATTCATTTGAAAATGGGACCCTCAAATATCCCATATAGTCACAGGTCGAAATTTCACTCCACCAGAAATCGTTCAAAATTCAACTGGTTTTCATAAGGAGTGGCTTTTTGTTCATGGCATAACTTATAGATTAGTTCGGTATCTAATTCTGGCAATATTATTTTTGGTCAAAATTCATGTGAAAATGGGACCCTCAAATATCCCATATAGTCACAGGTCGATATTTCACCCCACCAGAACTCGTTCAAAAATCAACTGGTTTTCATAAGGAGTGGCTTTTTGTTCATGGCTTAACTTATAGATCAATTCGGCATCTAAGTCTGGCAACATAATTTTTGGTCAAAATTCATGTGAAAATGGACCTCTAAATATCCCATATAGTCACAGGTCGAAATTTCACACCACCAGAACTCGGTCAAAAATCAACTGCATTTCATAAGGAGTGGCTTTTTGTTCATGACTCGGCCTCTAGATCACCCCCATAACTCAGTCAAAAATCAAACGCTTTTCTTAAGTGGTGGCTTTTGTGTTCATGGCTTGGCCTTTAAATCAATTCGGCATCTTAATCTGGCAACATCAATTTTGGACAAAATTCATGTGAAAATGGGACCCTCAAATATGCCATATAGAAACAGGTCGAAATTTCCCAGCACCAGAAGACTTTCAAAAATCAACCGCTATTCTTAAGAAGTGTCTTTTTGTTCATGGCTTGGCTTTTAGATCAATTCGGCAACTAAATCTGACAATATTATTTTTGGTCAAAATTCATTTGAAAATGGGACCCTCAAATATCCCATATAGTCACAGGTCGAAATTTCACCCCACCAGAACTCGTTAAAAAATCAACTGGTTTTCATAAGGAGTGGCTTTTTGTTCATGGCTTAACTTATAGATCAATTCGGTATCTAAATCTGGCAATATTATTTTTGGTCAAATTTCACTTGAAAATGGGACCCTCAAATATCCCATATAGTCACAGGTCGAAATTTCACCCCACCAGAACTCGTTCAAAAATCAACTGGTTTTCATAAGGAGTGGCTTTTTTGTTCATGGCTTAACTTATAGATCAATTCGGTATCTAAATTTGGCAATATTATTTTTGGTCAAAATTCATGTGGAAATGGGACCCTCAAATATCCCATATAGTCACAGGTCGAAATTTCACCCCAACAGAACTCGTTCAAAAATCAACTGGTTTTCATAAGGAGTGGCTTTTTGTTCATGGCTTAACTTATAGATCAATTCGGTATCTAAATTTGGCAATATTATTTTTGGTCAAAATTCATGTGAAAATGGGACCCTCAAATATCCCATATAGTCACAGGTCGAAATTTCCCAGCCCCAGAAGTCGGTAAAAAATCAACTGACTTTCATTAGGAGTGAATTTTTGTTCATGACTCGGCCTCTAGATCCCCCTATTACTCGCTCAAAAATCAACTGCTTTTCATAAGGAGTGGCTTTTTGTTCATGGCTTAACTTATAGATCAATTCGGTATCTAAATCTGGCAATATTATTTTTGGTCAAAATTCATGTGAAAATGGGACCCTCAAATATCCCATATAGTCACAGGTCGAAATTACCCCACCAGAACTCGCTCAAAAATCAACTGGTTTTCATAAGGAGTGGCTTTTTATTCATGGCTTAACTTGAATATCAATTCGGTATCTAAATCTGGAAATATTATTTTGGGTCAAAATTCATTTGGAAATGGGAACCTCAAATATGCCATATAGAAACAGGTCGAAATTTCCCAGCACCAGAAGACGGTCAAAAATCAACCGCTTTTCTTTAGAAGTGTCTTTTTGTTCATGGCTTGGCTTTTAGATCAATTCGGCATCTAAATCTGACAATATTATTTTTGGTCAAAATTCATTTGAAAATGGGACCCTCAAATATCCCATATAGTCACAGGTCGAAATTTCACCCCACCAGATCTCGTTCAAAAATCAAACGCTTTTCTTAAGTGGTGGCTTTTGAGTTCATGGCTTGGCCTTTAAATCAATTCGGCATCTTAATTCGGCCATATAGAAACAGGTCGAAATTTCACACCACCAGAACTCGGTCAAAAATCAACCGCTTTTCTTTGGAAGTGTCTTTTTGTTCATGGCTTGGCTTTTAGATCAATTCGGCATCTAAATCTGACAATATTGTTTTGGGTAAATTTCACTTGAAAATGGGACCCTCAAATATCCCATATAGTCACAGGTCGAAATTTCACCCCACCAGAACTCGTTCAAAAATCAACTGGTTTTCATGAGGAGTGGCCTTTTGTTCATGGCTTAACTTAAAGATCAATTCGGTATCTAAATCTGGCAATATTATTTTTGGTCAAAATTCATGTGATAATGGGACCCTCAAATATCCCATATAGTCACAGGTCGAAATTTCACCCCACCAGAACTCGGTCAAAAATCAACTGGTTTTCATAAGGAGTGGCTTTTTGTTCATGGCTTAACTTATAGATCAATTCGGTATCTAAATTTGGGATTATTATTTTTGGTCAAAATTCATGTGGAAATGGGACCCTCAAATATGCCATATAGAAACAGGTCGAAATTTCCCAGCACCAGAAGACGGTCAAAAATCAACCGCTTTTCTTAAGAAGTGTCTTTTTGTTCATGGCTTGGCTTTTAGATCAATTCGGCATCTAAATCTGACAATATTATTTTTGGTCAAAATTCATTTGAAAATGGGACCCTCAAATATCCCATATAGTCACAGGTCGAAATTTCACTCCACCAGAACTCGTTCAAAATTCAACTGGTTTTCATAAGGAGTGGCTTTTTGTTCATGGCTTAACTTATAGATCAATTCGGTATCTAAATCTGGCAATATTATTTTTGGTCAAAATTCATGTGAAAATGGGACCCTCAAATATCCCATATAGTCACAGGTCGATATTTCACCCCACCAGAACTCGTTCAAAAATCAACTGGTTTTCATAAGGAGTGGCTTTTTGTTCATGGCTTAACTTATAGATCAATTCGGCATCTAAGTCCGGCAACATCATTTTTGGTCAAAATTCATGTGAAAATGGTACCTCTAAATATCCCATATAGTCACAGGTCGAAATTTCACACCACCAGAACTCGGTCAAAAATCAACTGCATTTCATAAGGAGTGGCTTTTTGTTGATGACTCGGCCTCTAGATCACCCCCATAACTCAGTCAAAAATCAAACGCTTTTCTTAAGTGGTGGCTTTTGTGTTCATGGCTTGGCTTTTAGATCAATTCGGCAACAAAATCTGACAATATTATTTTTGGTCAAAATTCATTTGAAAATGGGACCCTTAAATATCCCATATAGTCACAGGTCGAAATTTCACCCCACCAGAACTCGTTCAAAAATCAACTGCTTTTCATAAAGAGTGGCTTTTTGTTCATGGCTTAACTTATAGATCAATTCGGTATCTAAATCTGGCAATATCATTTTTGGTCAAAATTCATGTGAAAATGGGACCCTCAAATATCCCATATAGTCACAGGTCGAAATTTCACCCCACCAGAGCTCGTTCAAAAATCAACTGGTTTTCATAAGGAGTGGCTTTTTGTTCATGGCTTAACTTATAGATCAATTCGGTATCTAAATCTGGCAATATTATTTTTGGTCAAAATTCATGTGAAAATGGGACCCTCAAATATCCCATATAGTCACAGGTCGAAATTTCACCCCACCAGAACTCGTTCAAAAATCAACTGGTTTTCATAAGGAGTGGCTTTTTGTTCATGGCTTAACTTATAGATCAATTCGGTATCTAAATTTGGGATTATTTTTTTTGGTCAAAATTCATGTGGAAATGGGACCCTCAAATATGCCATATAGAAACAGGTCGAAATTTCCCAGCACCAGAAGACGGTCAAAAATCAACCGCTTTTCTTAAGAAGTGTCTTTTTGTTCATGGCTTGGCTTTAAGATCAATTCGGCATCTAAATCTGACAATATTATTTTTGGTCAAAATTCATGTGGAAATGGGACCCTCAAATATCCCATATAGTCACAGGTCGAAATTTCACCCCACCAGAACTCGTTCAAAAATCAACTGGTTTTCATAAGGAGTGGCTTTTTGTTCAAGGCTTAACTTATAGATCAATTCGGTATCTAAATCTGGCAATATTATTTTTGGTCAAAATTCATGTGAAAATGGGACCCTCAAATATCCCATATAGTCACAGGTCGATATTTCACCCCACCAGAACTCGTTCAAAAATCAACTGGTTTTCATAAGGAGTGGCTTTTTGTTCATGGCTTAACTTATAGATCAATTCGGTATCTAAATTTGGGATTATTATCTTTGGTCAAAATTCATGTGGAAATGGGACCCTCAAATATGCCATATAGAAACAGGTCGAAATTTCCCAGCACCAGAAGACGGTCAAAAATCAACCGCTTTTCTTAAGAAGTGTCTTTTTGTTCATGGCTTGGCTTTTAGATCAATTCGGCATCTAAATCTGACAATATTATTTTTGGTCAAAATTCATTTGAAAATGGGACCCTCAAATATCCCATATAGTCACAGGTCGAAATTTCACTCCACCAGAACTCGTTCAAAATTCAACTGGTTTTCATAAGGAGTGGCTTTTTGTTCATGGCTTAACTTATAGATCAATTCGGTATCTAAATCTGGCAATATTATTTTTGGTCAAAATTCATGTGAAAATGGGACCCTCAAATATCCCATATAGTCACAGGTCGATATTTCACCCCACCAGAACTCGTTCAAAAATCAACTGGTTTTCATAAGGAGTGGCTTTTTGTTCATGGCTTAACTTATAGATCAATTCGGTATCTAAATTTGGGATTATTATCTTTGGTCAAAATTCATGTGGAAATGGGACCCTCAAATATGCCATATAGAAACAGGTCGAAATTTCCCAGCACCAGAAGACGGTCAAAAATCAACCGCTTTTCTTTAGAAGTGTCTTTTTGTTCATGGCTTGGCTTTTAGATCAATTCGGCATCTAAATCTGACAATATTGTTTTTGGGTAAATTTCACTTGAAAATGGGACCCTCAAATATCCCATATAGTCACAGGTCGAAATTTCACCCCACCAGGACTCGTTCAAAAATCAACTGGTTTTCATGAGGAGTGGCCTTTTGTTCATGGCTTAACTTAAAGATCAATTCGGTATCTAAATCTGGCAATATTATTTTTGGTCAAAATTCATGTGATAATGGGACCCTCAAATATCCCATATAGTCACAGGTCGAAATTTCACCCCACCAGAACTCGTTCAAAAATCAACTGGTTTTCATAAGGAGTGGCTTTTTGTTCATGGCTTAACTTATAGATCAATTCGGTATCTAAATTTGGGATTATTATTTTTGGTCAAAATTCATGTGGAAATGGGACCCTCAAATATGCCATATAGAAACAGGTCGAAATTTCCCAGCACCAGAAGACGGTCAAAAATCAACCGCTTTTCTTAAGAAGTGTCTTTTTGTTCATTGCTTGGCTTTTAGATCAATTCGGCATCTAAATCTGACAATATTATTTTTGGTCAAAATTCATTTGAAAATGGGACCCTCAAATATCCCATATAGTCACAGGTCGAAATTTCACTCCACCAGAACTCGTTTAAAATTCAACTGGTTTTCATAAGGAGTGGCTTTTTGTTCATGGCTTAACTTATTGATCAATTCGGCATCTAAGTCCGACAACATCATTTTTGGTCAAAATTCATGTGAAAATGGTACCTCTAAATATCCCATATAGTCACAGGTCGAAATTTCACACCACCAGAACTCGGTCAATAATCAACTGCATTTCATAAGGAGTGGCTTTTTGTTGATGACTCGGCCTCTAGATCACCCCCATAACTCAGTCAAAAATCAAACGCTTTTCTTAAGTGGTGGCTTTTGTGTTCATGGCTTGGCCTTTAAATCAATTCGGCATCTTAATCTGGCAACATCATTTTTGGACAAAATTCATGAGAAAATGATACCCTCAAATATGCCATATAGAAACAGGTCGAAATTTCCCAGCACCAGAAGACGGTCAAAAATCAACCGCTTTTCTTAAGAAGTGTCTTTTTGTTCATGGCTTGGCTTTTAGATCAATTCGGCAACAAAATCTGACAATATTATTTTTGGTCAAAATTCATTTGAAAATGGGACCCTTAAATATCCCATATAGTCACAGGTCGAAATTTCACCCCACCAGAACTCGTTCAAAAATCAACTGGTTTTCATAAGGAGTGGCTTTTTGTTCATGGCTTAACTTATAGATCAATTCGGTATCTAAATTTGGCAATATTATTTTTGGTCAAAATTCATGTGGAAATGGGACCCTCAAATATCCCATATAGTCACAGGTCGAAATTTCACCCCACCAGAACTCGTTCAAAAATCAACTGGTTTTCATAAGGAGTGGCTTTTTGTTCATGGCTTAACTTATAGATCAATTCGGTATCTAAATCTGGCAATATTATTTTTGGTCAAAATTCATGTGAAAATGGGACCCTCAAATATCCCATATAGTCACAGGTCGAAATTTCCCAGCCCCAGAAGTCGGTAAAAAATCAACTGACTTTCATTAGGAGTGAATTTTTGTTCATGACTCGGCCTCTAGATCCCCCTATTACCCGCTCAAAAATCAACTGCTTTTCATAAGGAGTGGCTTTTTGTTCATGGCTTAACTTATAGATCAATTCGGTATCTAAATCTGGCAATATTATTTTTGGTCAAAATTCATGTGAAAATGGGACCCTCAAATATCCCATATAGTCACAGGTCGAAATTACCCCACCAGAACTCGCTCAAAAATCAACTGGTTTTCATAAGGAGTGGCTTTTTATTCATGGCTTAACTTGAAGATCAATTCGGTATCTAAATCTGGAAATATTATTTTGGGTCAAAATTCATTTGGAAATGGGACCCTCAAATATGCCATATAGAAACAGGTCGAAATTTCCCAGCACCAGAAGACGGTCAAAAATCAACCGCTTTTCTTAAGAAGTGTCTTTTTGTTCATGGCTTGGCTTTTAGATCAATTCGGCATCTAAATCTGACAATATTATTTTTGGTCAAAATTCATTTGAAAATGGGACCCTCAAATATCCCATATAGTCACAGGTCGAAATTTCACCCCACCAGATCTCGTTCAAAAATCAAACGCTTTTCTTAAGTGGTGGCTTTTGTGTTCATGGCTTGGCCTTTAAATCAATTCGGCATCTTAATTCGGCCATATAGAAACAGGTCGAAATTTCACACCACCAGAACTCGGTCAAAAATCAACCGCTTTTCTTTAGAAGTGTCGTTTTGTTCATGGCTTGGCTTTTAGATCAATTCGGCATCTAAATCTGACAATATTGTTTTTGGGTAAATTTCACTTGAAAATGGGACCCTCAAATATCCCATATAGTCACAGGTCGAAATTTCACCCCACCAGAACTCGTTCAAAAATCAACTGGTTTTCATGAGGAGTGGCCTTTTGTTCATGGCTTAACTTAAAGATAAATTCGGTATCTAAGTCTGGCAATATTATTTTTGGTCAAAATTCATGTGATAATGGGACCCTCAAATATGCCATATAGAAACAGGTCGAAATTTCCCAGCACCAGAAGACGGTCAAAAATCAACCGCTTTTCTTAAGAAGTGTCTTTTTGTTCATGGCTTGGCTTTTAGATCAATTCGGCATCGAAATCTGACAATATTATTTTTGGTCAAAATTCATTTGAAAATGGGACCCTCAAATATCCCATATAGTCACAGGTCGAAATTTCACCCCACCAGATCTCGTTCAAAAATCAAACGCTTTTCTTAAGTGGTGGCTTTTGTGTTCATGGCTTGGCCTTTAAATCAATTCGGCATCTTAATTCGGCCATATAGAAACAGGTCGAAATTTCCCAGCACCAGAAGACGGTCAAAAATCAACCGCTTTTCTTAAGAAGTGTCTTTTTGTTCATGGCTTGGCTTTTAGATCAATTCGGCAACAAAATCTGACAATATTATTTTTGGTCAAAATTCATTTGAAAATGGGACCCTCAAATATCCCATATAGTCACAGGTCGAAATTTCACCCCACCAGAACTCGTTCAAAAATCAACTGGTTTTCATAAGGAGTGGCTTTTTGTTCATGGCTTAACTTATAGATCAATTCGGTATCTAAATTTGGCAATATTATTTTTGGTCAAAATTCATGTGGAAATGGGACCCTCAAATATCCCATATAGTCACAGGTCGAAATTTCACCCCACCAGAACTCGTTCAAAAATCAACTGGTTTTCATAAGGAGTGGCTTTTTGTTCATGGCTTAACTTATAGATCAATTCGGTATCTAAATTTGGCAATATTATTTTTGGTCAAAATTCATGTGAAAATGGGACCCTCAAATATCCCATATAGTCACAGGTCGAAATTTCCCAGCCCCAGAAGTCGGTAAAAAATCAACTGACTTTCATTAGGAGTGAATTTTTGTTCATGACTCGGCCTCTAGATCCCCCTATAACTCGCTCAAAAATCAACTGCTTTTCATAAGGAGTGGCTTTTTGTTCATGGCTTAACTTATAGATCAATTCGGTATCTAAATTTGGCAATATTACTTTTGGTCAAAATTCATGTGGAAATGGGACCCTCAAATATCCCATATAGTCACAGGTCGAAATTTCACCCCACCAGAACTCGTTCAAAAATCAACTGGTTTTCATAAGGAGTGGCTTTTTGTTCATGGCTTAACTTATAGATCAATTCGGTATCTAAATTTGGCAATATTATTTTTGGTCAAAATTCATGTGAAAATGGGACCCTCAAATATCCCATATAGTCACAGGTCGAAATTACCCCACCAGAACTCGCTCAAAAATCAACTGGTTTTCATAAGGAGTGGCTTTTTATTCATGGCTTAACTTGAAGATCAATTCGGTATCTAAATCTGGAAATATTATTTTGGGTCAAAATTCATTTGGAAATGGGACCCTCAAATATGCCATATAGAAACAGGTCGAAATTTCCCAGCACCAGAAGACGGTCAAAAATCAACCGCTTTTCTTAAGAAGTGTCTTTTTGTTCATGGCTTGGCTTTTAGATCAATTCGGCATCTAAATCTGACAATATTATTTTTGGTCAAAATTCATTTGAAAATGGGACCCTCAAATATCCCATATAGTCACAGGTCGAAATTTCACCCCACCAGATCTCGTTCAAAAATCAAACGCTTTTCTTAAGTGGTGGCTTTTGTGTTCATGGCTTGGCCTTTAAATCAATTCGGCATCTTAATTCGGCCATATAGAAACAGGTCGAAATTTCCCAGCAGCAGAAGACGGTCAAAAATCAACCGCTTTTCTTAAGAAGTGTCTTTTTGTTCATGGCTTGGCTTTTAGATCAATTCGGCAACAAAATCTGACAATATTATTTTTGGTCAAAATTCATTTGAAAATGGGACCCTCAAATATCTCATATAGTCACAGGTCGAAATTTCACCCCACCAGAACTCGTTCAAAAATCAACTGGTTTTCATAAGGAGTGGCTTTTTGTTCATGGCTTAACTTTTTTTATATTATTTATTTATTTATTAATGGTCGACAAAACGAGTGTCTTCCTCATTATACATACAATACATAATGGAATTATATGCTAAAAGCCTAGTTAGATAACACAGTTCTCTAATTAGCATCACCGCCCGATGGAGGTGTTTTAGTTGCCAGTCCGGCCAGCTGTGCCCCTTTTCACAGCTAAATTTGTCAGTGACGCTATTAAAGCCTACATCTAAGCAGAAGGGAGTAAGTAGGAAAATAGTGTTCTTAAGTAAAATTAAAGATAATCTTAGTTTACTATATTAATTAATAAAATACAATAAATAAGAAAAAGGAAAGTAAGAAGATTGTTAATAAAGTAAAGAAATTTAAGCTAGATGTATAGAGTGTTAAGTAGATAGGACAGAGAGAAAAGTAATGGGAAATCACCGACCCGGTGGGGAAAATTTACAGCCTGTCCGGCAAGCTATGCCCCTGCTCATAGCTGGGAATGGTCAGTGACTTCCCGAAGGTATCCTGAAAGCAACGATTTTATTAGGGGTAGAGAAAGTTCTATAGAGAAAACGTGATGCAAACTATTATAATTTTTACATAGCACGCGAAAAGGATTGTGCATAGCGTAGTCTGTTGTGCACGTAGACAGGAATAAGGGGCGGTAATTTCTGGTTGGTCTAGACGGAACAGAGAATTGAAGACGCCCTAGCAGAAAAGGAGAATCTATATCGCCAATAATCAACTTATGTAGAAGGACAACACCAAGAATTGTCCTACGGTTGGTTAATGACGGAAGGTTAAGAAGAAGCAGCCTGCTGGAGTAGGATGGCAAACGAAGATTAGGGTCCCAATTTAAACCTCGTAAGGCAAAAAAGCAGAAATTGCTTCTGAACAGATTCAATACGATCCTGGCTATTGTTATACTGCGGAGACCAGATGCAAGAGCAGTATTCAAGGATAGGGCGAACAAGAGAGATGTACAGAAGTTTCGTTATAAAAGGATCGTTAAACTCTTTAGACCATCGTTTAATGAATCCAAGTACACCTTTTGCCTCATTAACGATGGTATCTGTGAAGATTGAAACAGAGTTTAGAATCAAAAAGAACGCCTAGATCCTTAACTGTTAGTATACGTTGCAAAGGGGTATTGTCGATTGTATAACTGACAAGATAAGGTGTAGTACGATAAAATGTCATAAACATACACTTTGAACAATTCAGATGCAATTGATTGGCCGAACACCAAAGTTGCATAGCGTTCAAATCGTCTTGTAGACGAGAATGATGTAGGGGATTAGTGTATGAAAGAATAAGTTTCACATCATCCGCATACATGAGTACACGGGCATGTGATATAACAGAGGGGAGGTCATTTATAAAAAGAGTAAAGAGTAAAGGTCCAAGATGACTACCTTGAGGAACACCAGAAGTAACGTGAACTTGTTTAGAGGTAGTCTGCCTCAGCATTACTCTTTGGGTCCTACCTTTTAAATAAGAATTAATCCAAAGCAAAAGAGACGGAGGGAAACCTATTCGGTCAAGTTTAAAAAGTAAAATGTCATGGTGCACAGAGTCAAACGCCTTACTGAAGTCAGTATAAATGACATCAGTTTGCATTTTCGAAAGAAAGGCATCATTTACCAAGGAAGTAAATTCAAGCAGATTGGTCGTAGTTGACCGATTCTTTACGAATCCATGTTGAACAGGGGAAACAACTGATTTGCAGAAATGCTGCAAATTCGAAGTGATTATTTTTTCAAATAATTTAGGAATAGCGGACAGTTTTGCAATGCCCCTGTAATTTTGTATATCAGACTTTCCACCTTTCTTGTGGAGAGGAATGATATAAGATTCTTTCCAAAGAGATGGAAAGACAGAAGATTCAAGAGATAGATTAAAAAGCTTTTGCAATGGATAAAGAAGGGAAGAACTACACTCCTTGAGTAGACAACTAGGAATATTGTCAGGCCCAGGAGAGTAAGAAGATTTTAAAGAGTTTATAGCTGAAAGGAGAGAGGAGTGTGAAATAATAGGAGGAGGTATAGAACTAGAGGAAGAAATAGTATAAGGATAAGAATTATTATTAGGACAGACTGAGGAGTAAGTAGATTGGAAAAAATTAGCAAAGAGGTTAGCAGAATCAGAGTCATTACTAGCTTTATCCATCCCGAAAGAAAAGAAGTTAGCAAACTTGAAGATTTACGCTTCAAGTTTACAAAATTGTAAAACTGTCTCGGATTTTGGGCAAATTGCCTTTTACAACAATTGAGAATTCAGAAGAAAAAAGTTCGACTTGGCTATGGAATATTTAGCCAAGTCTGTACACGAACCAGACTTTTTAAACTTTTTAAAATATTTAGATTTTAAGTTTTTATGATGTGACAATCTGGGAGTAAACCAGGGTGGTTTTGAAGAAGTAGTCGAAGGAATTGACTTGGGAATGCTCATATCTAAGAGGGAGTTTAGGGTGCTATAAAAAAAAGTAATAGCAGTATTCATATCAACCGAGTCATATAAGAAAGACCAATCGGTTGCATAAATAAGCTGATTCAGCAATGAATAATTTCCTTTGCGAAAGCAGAGGCGGGGCTTATTGGCTGATGAGCACGAAATGAGACGATTACAATTGAACATTGTAATCTCTAAAGTAGGATGATATACATCCTCAGGAAGAGATAAAGGAGGGTACCTAGACACATTAGAGATAAGGTAGTTGTTAACAAATACAAGGTCAAGTGTTCTATTCAAATGATTAGAAATTGAATTGATTTGAAACAACGAAAGATCAAGCATGCAGTCTATAAAATCATGCTGTGCTAAGGGCACTAGATAATTTTCGGCAGTGAATAATGACCAAGAGATGTTCGGCAAATTAAAATCAGCCAACACCATAAATAGGTCATTATCACGCACGTGTGAAGAAACTTCTTTAATACAAGTAATATGTTTCATATAAACTTGAATATCAGAAGAAGGAGGAACATAAGAGCATGTAATATAGATATTCCGTGTAGGAAAAGACACCTTGACTGAGATAATTTCAGCGTCAGTAGGCGTACTAAAACAGAAAAGTTCTGACTGGAGAGTGGCTTTAACGGCAATTAACACCCCACCACCTCGAGTCGGCCGATCATTTCTATGCAAAATAAAACTATTCGAAAATACCTCAAAATCGGATATGGTTGAATTTAACCATGTTTCGGAAAATGCTATTATATCCGAGTCGAAGGAAGTACTGGCCATGAAAAGATTTTTAAGCTTTGAAATAAGACCTCTGACATTCTGATAATGAATACAGATTTGGTCAGAAGATGAAGTTAGTTTTTTGGGGCAGAAATGGTACCCGGTATTGAAGGGACTGGAAGGGTGACAGGCTGGTTACGCTTTTTTGGCTTGAACTCGTGAACAATCATGTGTGGAGGCCAAAATTTGGGATCACAAATGATTGGGAACATATCATGTGAAACATTTATTTTGAATGATGATATTTCACGAGGCGTGGAGAAATTAAATTTGGTTATTGACACGTTAGCAGAAGATTTGCTAGCAATATAGGCTGCCAATGACTCAGAGGTGGTGTCCGATGAAAGTCGAGACACAAAAACTTGCCTACGAGGGGCAACAACCGTTAAAGTAGGTGCTGATGGGGCTGCAGGTAGTACAGGAGATGGAGGAGCTAAAGAGGCACCATGATTGTGTTTAACAATCTGGGCAAGATTACGGGCAGGTCTACCTTTGCGGCCAGGAGCTGACGGGGCTGAGGCAGTTTGGATAACTGGGACGGTATCAGTTACGGGCTCTGCTGGAACTACTATAGGGGATAAAACGGGGGTAATTGGGCAGTCGCTTGGGGAAGGCGATAAAGACAACATTGGAGATAAATCCATGTTGCCAGGTAGGGACAAGAAAGGCGTAGGTGTCTGAACAGACGTAGACGGCAATTGCAAAAGTTGAGGCTCCAACCGGCGATTGGTTGGAGACTCAAATTCATAATTGGCAAGCAACTCAAAACTCGAGTCAAATTTACTCGACAGTTGCTTAGCCACATTATTCAATTTTAAGAATTGATTTCTCACAGAATTATACATTCTGGAGAAATCAATTTGCTTGTCGATGCAATCTGGGCACGACCAGCGCAAGCCACCGCAGCCCTTCTTGGCAACTGCAGCGATCTTGTCGCAATCACGCCCAGTGAGACCTGCACATTTAGCATGCATCATATTCTCACACAGCCAACAATTAACAAATTGCGGCTGTGCAGAATCATCAGCCTGCTTGAACGTGCAAGGTTTCTTACAGCACGACATAATTCTTGTAATAAGCAAGTTGCGAGAGCGCAGAGCAAAACGAAAACGGTGCACAAGAATAGAGCAAGTAAACACTCAAAAATAATTATCGTACACAAACAAATTGTTTGGAGCGAAAGGCAATAGCAAAAATTTGCGAGAGCGCGATGCACAAGCAGAAATATGCGGCAGCGAACACACGCACAAACAAGTGTATGCACAGGGGAGCACCAAAGCAAAATAATCAAAACAGGCAATAACAACAATACAGAACTGACGCCGCGTTCAATAAATGCAATTATTAACAGACTTACGCTGCGACAACAGAATAACACTTTGCACAATTATACAGCTTTTTAAATAAAGCACAAAAAAGGCCAAATTTAGAAATAAAAAGCAGGATTAAGGCGCAAAAAAATATATAAAAATCTTGGAGCACAAGTAAAACACGTCAATCACTCTCAACTGAGAACTCTCTCTTCTTATAGATCAATTCGGCATCTAAATCTGACAATATTATTTTTGGTCAAATTTCACTTGAAAATGGGACCCTCAAATATCCCATATAGTCACAGGTCGAAATTTCACCCCACCAGAACTCGTTCAAAAATCAACTGGTTTTCATGATGAGTGGCTTTTTGTTCATGGCTTAACTTAAAGATCAATTCGGTATCTAAATCTGGCAATATTATTTTTGGTCAAAATTCATGTGAAAATGGGACCCTCAAATATGCCATATAGAAACAGGTCGAAATTTCCCAGCACCAGAAGACGGTCAAAAATCAACCGCTTTTCTTAAGAAGTGTCTTTTTGTTCATGGCTTGGCTTTTAGATCAATTCGGCATCTAAATCTGACAATATTATTTTTGGTCAAAATTCATTTGAAAATGGGACCCTCAAATATCCCATATAGTCACAGGTCGAAATTTCACCCCACCAGAACTCGTTCAAAAATCAACTGGTTTTCATGATGAGTGGCTTTTTGTTCATGGCTTAACTTAAAGATCAATTCGGTATCTAAATCTGGCAATATTATTTTTGGTCAAAATTCATGTGAAAATGGGACCCTCAAATATGCCATATAGAAACAGGTCGAAATTTCCCAGCACCAGAAGACGGTCAAAAATCAACCGCTTTTCTTAAGAAGTGTCTTTTTGTTCATGGCTTAACTTATAGATCAATTCGGTATCTAAATCTGGCAATATTATTTTTGGTCAAAATTCCACCAGAACTCGTTCAAAAATCAACTGGTTTTCATAAGTAATGGCTTTCTGTTCATGGTTCGGCCTCTAGATCAATTCTGCATCTAAATCTGGCAACATAAATTTTGGTCAACATTCATGTGAAAATAAGGAGTGGCTTTTTGTTCATGGCTTAAATTATAGATCATTTCGGCATCTAAGTCTGGCAACATCATTTTTGGTCAAAATTCCAAAATTCCAATTCGGCATCTAAATCTGGCAACATAAATTTTGGTCAACATTCATGTGAAAATAAGGAGTGGCTTTTTGTTCACGGCTTAAATTATAGATCAATTCGGCATCTAAGTCTGGCAACATCATTTTTGGTCAAAATTCATGTGAAAATGATACCCCAAATATCCCATAGAGTCACAGGTCGAAATTTCACACCACCAGAACTCGGTCAAAAATCAACTGCATTTCATAAGGAGTGGCTTTTTGTTCATGACTCGGCCTCTAGATCACACCCATAACTCAGTCAAAAATCAAACGCTTTTCTTAAGTGGTGGCTTTTGGGTTCATGGCTTGGCCTTTAAATCAATTCGGCATCTAAATCTGGCAACATCATTTTTGGACAAAATTCATGTGAAAATGATACCCTCAAATATGCCATATAGAAACAGGTCGAAATTTGCCAGCACCAGAAGACGGCCAAAAATCAACGGCTTTTCTTAAGAGGTGTCTTTTTGTTCATGGCTTGGCTTTTAGATCAATTCGGCATCTAAATCTGACAATATTATTTTTGGTCAAAAATCATTTGAAAATGGGACCCTTAAATATCCCATATAGTCACAGGTCGAAATTTCACCCCACCAGAACTCGTTCAAAAATCAACTGGTTTTCATAAGGTGTGGCTTTTTGTTCATGGCTTAACTTATAGATCAATTCGGTATCTAAATCTGGCAATATTATTTTTGGTCAAAATTCATGTGAAAATGGGACCCCCAAATATCCCATATAGTCACAGGTCGAAATTTCACACCACCAGAGCTCGGTCAAAAATCAACTGCATTTCATAAGTAGTGGCTTTCTGTTCATGGTTTGGCCTCTAGATCAATTCGGCATCTAAATCTGGCAACACAATTTTTGGTCAAAATTCATGTGAAAATGGGACCCTCAAATATCCCATATAGTCACAGGTCGAAATTTCCCAGACCCAGAAGTCGGTAAAAAAACAACTGACTTTCATTAGGAGTGAATTTTTCGGTATCTAAATCTGACAATATTATTTTTGGTCAAAATTCATGTGAAAATGGGACCCTCAAATATGCCATATAGACACAGGTCGAAATTTCACACCACCAGAACTCGCTCAAAAATCAACTGGATTTCATAAGGAGTGGCTTTTTGTTCATGGCTTAACTTATAGATCAATTCGGTATCTTAATTTGGCAATATTATTTTTGGTCAAAATTCATGTGGAAATGGGACCCTCAAATATCCCATGTAGTCACAGGTCGAAATTTCACCCCACCAGAACTCGTTCAAAAATCAACTGGTTTTCATAAGGAGTTGCTTTTTGTTCATGGCTTAACTTATAGATCAATTCGGTATCTAAATTTGGCAATATTATTTTTGGTCAAAATTCATGTGAAAATGGGACCCTCAAATATGCCATATAGTCACAGGTCGAAATTTCACCCCACCAGAACTCGTTCAAAAATCAACTGGTTTTCATAAGGAGTGGCTTTTTGTTCATGGCTTAACTTATAGATCAATTCGGTATCTAAATCTGAAAATATTATTTTTGGTCAAAATTCATTTGAAAATGGTACCCTCAAATATGCCATATAGTCACAGGTCGAAATATCACTCCACCAGAACTCGTTCAAAAATCAACTGGTTTTCATAAGGAGTGGCTTTATGTTCATGACTCGGCCTCTAGATCACCCCCATAACTCGCTCAAAAATCAACTGGTTTTCATAAGTAGTGGCTTTCTGTTCATGGTTCGGCCTCTAGATCAATTCGGCATCTAAATCTGGCAACATCATTTTTGGACAAAATTCATGTGAAAATAAGGAGTGGCTTTTTGTTCATGGCTTAAATTATAGATCAATTCGGCATCTAAGTCTAGCAACATAATTTTTGGTCAAAATTCATGTGAAAATGGGACCCTCAAATATCCCATATAGTCACAGGTCGAAATTTCACCCCACCAGAACTCGTTCAAAAATCAACTGGTTTTCATAAGGAGTGGCTTTTTGTTCATGACTCGGCCTCTAGATCACCCCCATAACTCGCTCAAAAATCAACTGGTTTTCAAAAGTAGTGGCTTTCTGTTCATGGTTCGGCCTCTTGATAAATTCGGCATCTAAATCTGGCAACATCATTTTTGGACAAAATTCATGTGAAAATGATATCCCAAATGTCTCATATAGTCACAGGTCGAAATTTCACAACCCCAGAACTCGTTCAAAAATCAACTGGTTTTCATAAGTAGTGGCTTTCTGTTCATGGTTCGGCCTCTAGATCAATTCGGCATCTAAATGTGGCATAATCATTTTTGGTCAAAATTCATGTGAAAATGGGACCCTCAAATATCCCATATAGTCACAGGTCGAAATTTCCCAGCACCAGAAGACGGTCAAAAATCAGCCGCTTTTCATAAGGAGTGGCTTTTTGTTCATGGCTTGGCTTTTATATCAATTCGGCATCTAAATCTGAAAATATTATTTTTGGTCAAAATTCATTTGAAAATGGGACCCTCAAATATCCCATATAGTCACAGGTCTAAATTTCACCCCACCAGAACTCGTTCAAAAATCAACTGGTTTTCATAAGGAGTGGCTTTTTGTTCATGGCTTAACTTATAGATCAATTCGGTATCTAAATCTGGCAATATTATTTTTGGTCAAAATTCATGTAGAAATGGGACCCTCAAATATGCCAAATAGAAAAAGGTCGAAATTTCCCAGCACCAGAAGACGGTCAAAAATCAACCGCTTTTCTTAAGAAGTGTCTTTTTGTTCATGGCTTGGCTTTTAGATCAATTCGGCATCTAAATCTGACAATATTATTTTTGGTCAAAATTCATTTGAAAATGGGACCCTCAAATATTCCATATAGTCACAGGTCGAAATTTCACCCCACCAGAACTCGTTCAAAAATCAACTGGTTTTCATAAGGTGTGGTTTTTTGTTCATGGCTTAACTTATAGATCAATTCGGCATCTAAGTCTGGCAAAATCATTTTTGGTCAAAATTCATGTGAAAATGATACCCCCAAATATCCCATATAGTCACAGGTCGAAATTTTCAACTATCAGAACTCGGTCAAAAATCAACTGCTTTTCATAAGGAGTGGCTTTTTGTTCATGACTCGGCCTCTAGATCACCCCCCATAACTCGCTCAAAAATCAACTGGTTTTCATAAGTAGTGGCTTTCTGTTCATGGTTCGGCCTCTAGATCAATTCGGCATCTAAATCTGGCAACATCATTTTTGGTCAAAATTCATGTGAAAATGGGACCCTCAAATATCCCATATAGTCACAGGTCGAAATTTCCCAGCACCAGAAGACGGTCAAAAATCAACCGCTTTTCTAAAGGAGTGTCTTTTTGTTCATGGTTCGGCCTCTAGATCAATTCGGCATCTAAATCTGGCAACATAATTTTTGGTCAAAATTCATGTGAAAATGGGACCCTCAAATATCCCATATAGTCACAGGTCGAAATTACCCCACCAGAACTCGCTCAAAAATCAACTGGTTTTCATAAGGAGTGGCTTTTTATTCATGGCTTAACTTGAAGATCAATTCGGTATCTAAATCTGGCAATATTATTTTGGGTCAAAATTCATGTGGAAATGGGACCCTCAAATATGCCATATAGAAACAGGTCGAAATTTCCCAGCACCAGAAGACGGTCAAAAATCAACCGCTTTTCTTAAGAAGTGTCTTTTTGTTCATTGCTTGGCTTTTAGATCAATTCGGCATCTAAATCTGACAATATTATTTTTGGTCAAAATTCATTTGAAAATGGGACCCTCAAATATCCCATATAGTCACAGGGCGAAATTTCACCCCACCAGAACTCGTTCAAAAATCAAACGCTTTTCTTATGTGGTGGCTTTTGTGTTCATGGCTTGGCCTTTAAATCAATTCGGCATCTAAATCTGGCAACATCATTTTTGGTCAAAATTCATGTGAAAATGATACCCCCAAATATCCCATATAGTCACAGGTCGAAATTTCACACCACCAGAGCTCGGTCAAAAATCAACTGCATTTCATAAGTAGTGGCTTTCTGTTCATGGTTCGGCCTCTAGATAAATTCGGCATCTAAATCTGACAATATTATTTTTGGTCAAAATTCATTTGAAAATGGGACCCTCAAATATCCCATATAGTCACCGGTCGAAATTTCACCCCACCAGAACTCGTTCAAAAATCAAGCGCTTTTCTTAAGTGGTGGCTTTTGTGTTCATGGCTTGGCCTTTAAATCAATTCGGCATCTAAATCTGGCAACATCATTTTTGGTCAAAATTCATGTGAAAATGATACCCCCAAATATCCCATATAGTCACAGGTCGAAATTACCCCACCAGAACTCGCTCAAAAATCAACTGGTTTTCATAAGGAGTGGCTTTTTATTCATGGCTTAACTTGAAGATCAATTCGGTATCTAAATCTGGCAATATTATTTTGGGTCAAAATTCATGTGGAAATGGGACCCTCAAATATGCCATATAGAAACAGGTCGAAATTTCCCAGCACCAGAAGACGGTCAAAAATCAACCGCTTTTCTTAAGAAGTGTCTTTTTGTTCATTGCTTGGCCTTTAAATCAATTCGGCATCTAAATCTGGCAACATCATTTTTGGTCAAAATTCATTTGAAAATGGGACCCTCAAATATCCCATATAGTCACAGGTCGAAATTACCCCACCAGAACTCGCTCAAAAATCAACTGGTTTTCATAAGGAGTGGCTTTTTATTCATGGCTTAACTTGAAGATCAATTCGGTATCTAAATCTGGCAATATTATTTTGGGTCAAAATTCATGTGGAAATGGGACCCTCAAATATGCCATATAGAAACAGGTCGAAATTTCCCAGCACCAGAAGACGGTCAAAAATCAACCGCTTTTCTTAAGAAGTGTCTTTTTGTTCATTGCTTGGCTTTTAGATCAATTCGGCATCTAAATCTGACAATATTATTTTTGGTCAAAATTCATTTGAAAATGGGACCCTCAAATATCCCATATAGTCACAGGGCGAAATTTCACCCCACCAGAACTCGTTCAAAAATCAAACGCTTTTCTTATGTGGTGGCTTTTGTGTTCATGGCTTGGCCTTTAAATCAATTCGGCATCTAAATCTGGCAACATCATTTTTGGTCAAAATTCATGTGAAAATGATACCCCCAAATATCCCATATAGTCACAGGTCGAAATTTCACACCACCAGAGCTCGGTCAAAAATCAACTGCATTTCATAAGTAGTGGCTTTCTGTTCATGGTTCGGCCTCTAGATAAATTCGGCATCTAAATCTGACAATATTATTTTTGGTCAAAATTCATTTGAAAATGGGACCCTCAAATATCCCATATAGTCACCGGTCGAAATTTCACCCCACCAGAACTCGTTCAAAAATCAAGCGCTTTTCTTAAGTGGTGGCTTTTGTGTTCATGGCTTGGCCTTTAAATCAATTCGGCATCTAAATCTGGCAACATCATTTTTGGTCAAAATTCATGTGAAAATGATACCCCCAAATATCCCATATAGTCACAGGTCGAAATTACCCCACCAGAACTCGCTCAAAAATCAACTGGTTTTCATAAGGAGTGGCTTTTTATTCATGGCTTAACTTGAAGATCAATTCGGTATCTAAATCTGGCAATATTATTTTGGGTCAAAATTCATGTGGAAATGGGACCCTCAAATATGCCATATAGAAACAGGTCGAAATTTCCCAGCACCAGAAGACGGTCAAAAATCAACCGCTTTTCTTAAGAAGTGTCTTTTTGTTCATTGCTTGGCCTTTAAATCAATTCGGCATCTAAATCTGGCAACATCATTTTTGGTCAAAATTCATTTGAAAATGGGACCCTCAAATATCCCATATAGTCACAGGGCGAAATTTCACCCCACCAGAACTCGGTCAAAAATCAACTGCATTTCATAAGTAGTGGCTTTCTGTTCATGGTTCGGCCTCTAGATAAATTCGGCATCTAAATCTGACAATATTATTTTTGGTCAAAATTCATTTGAAAATGGGACCCTCAAATATCCCATATAGTCACAGGTCGAAATTTCACCCCACCAGAACTCGTTCAAAAATCAAACGCTTTTCTTAAGTGGTGGCTTTTGTGTTCATGGCTTGGCCTTTAAATCAATTCGGCATCTAAATCTGGCAACATCATTTTTGGTCAAAATTCATGTGAAAATGATACCCCCAAATATCCCATATAGTCACAGGTCGAAATTACCCCACCAGAACTCGCTCAAAAATCAACTGGTTTTCATAAGGAGTGGCTTTTTATTCATGGCTTAACTTGAAGATCAATTCGGTATCTAAATCTGGCAATATTATTTTGGGTCAAAATTCATGTGGAAATGGGACCCTCAAATATGCCATATAGAAACAGGTCGAAATTTCCCAGCACCAGAAGACGGTCAAAAATCAACCGCTTTTCTTAAGAAGTGTCTTTTTGTTCATAGCTTGGCTTTTAGATCAATTCGGCATCTAAATCTGACAATATTATTTTTGGTCAAAATTCATTTGAAAATGGGACCCTCAAATATCCCATATAGTCACAGGTCGAAATTTCACCCCACCAGAACTCGTTCAAAAATCAACTGGTTTTCATGAGGAGTGGTCTTTTGTTCATGGCTTAACTTATAGATCAATTCGGTATCTAAATCTGGCAATATTATTTTTGGTCAAAATTCATTTGAAAATGGGACCCTCAAATATCCCATATAGTCACAGGTCAAAATTTCACCCCACCAGAACTCGTTCAAAAATCAACTGGTTTTCATAAGGAGTGGCTTTTTGTTCATGGCTTAACTTATATATCAATTCGGTATCTAAATTTGGCAATATTATTTTTGGTCAAAATTCATGTGGAAATGGGACCCTCAAATATGCCATATAGAAACAGGTCGAAATTTCCCAGCACCAGAAGACGGTCAAAAATCAACCGCTTTTCTTAAGAAGTGTCTTTTTGTTCATGGCTTGGCTTTTAGATCAATTCGGCATCTAAATCTGACAATATTATTTTTGGTCAAAATTCATTTGAAAATGGGACCCTCAAATATTCCATATAGTCACAGGTCGAAATTTCACCCCACCAGAACTCGTTCAAAAATCAACTGGTTTTCATAAGGTGTGGCTTTTTGTTTATGGCTAAACTTATAGATCAATTCGGCATCTAAGTCTGGCAAAATCATTTTTGCTCAAAATTCATGTGAAAATGATACCCCCAAATATCCCATATAGTCACAGGTCGAAATTTTCAACTATCAGAACTCGGTCAAAAATCAACTGCTTTTCATAAGGAGTGGCTTTTTGTTCATGACTCGGCCTCTAGATCACCCCCATAACTCGCTCAAAAATCAACTGGTTTTCATAAGTAGTGGCTTTCTGTTCATGGTTCGGCCTCTAGATCAATTCGGCATCTAAATCTGGCAACATCATTTTTGGACAAAATTCATGTGAAAATGATATCCCAAATATCTCATATAGTCACAGGTCGAAATTTCACACCACCAGAACTCGTTCAAAAATCAACTGGTTTACATAAGTAGTGGCTTTCTGTTCATGTTTCGGCCTCTAGATCAATTCGGCATCTAAATCTGGCAACATAATTTTTGGTCAAAATTCATGTGAAAATGGGACCCTCAAATATCCCATATAGTCACAGGTCGAAATTTCCCAGCACCAGAAGACGGTCAAAAATCAACCGCTTTTCTAAAGGAGAGTCTTTTTGTTCATGGTTCGGCCTCTAGATCAATTCGGCATCTAAATCTGGCAACATAATTTTTGGTCAAAATTCATGTGAAAATGGGACCCTCAAATATCCCATATAGTCACAGGTCGAAATTTCCCAGCCCCAGAAGTCGGTAAAAAATCTACTGACTTTCATTAGGAGTGAATTTTTGTTCATGACTCGGCCTCTAGATCCCCTATAACTCGCTCAAAAATCAACTGCTTTTCATAAGGAGTGGCTTTATGTTCATGGCTTAACTTATAGATCAATTCGGTATCTAAATCTGGCAATATTATTTTTGGTCAAAATTCATGTGAAAATGGGACCCTCAAATATCCCATATAGTCACAGGTCGAAATTACCCCACCAGAACTCGCTCAAAAATCAACTGGTTTTCATAAGGAGTGGCTTTTTATTCATGGCTTAACTTGAAGATCAATTCGGTATCTAAATCTGGCAATATTATTTTGGGTCAAAATTCATGTGGAAATGGGACCCTCAAATATGCCATATAGAAACAGGTCGAAATTTCGCAGCACCAGAAGACGGTCAATCTTTTTGTTCATGGCTTGGCTTTTAGATCAATTCGGCATCTAAATCTGACAATATTATTTTTGGTCAAAATTCATTTGAAAATGGGACCCTCAAATATCCCATATAGTCACAGGTCGAAATTTCACCCCACCAGAACTCGTTCAAAAATCAACTGGTTTTCATGAGGAGTGGCCTTTTGTTCATGGCTTAACTTATAGATCAATTCGGTATCTAAATCTGGCAATATTATTTTTGGTCAAAATTCATGTGAAAATGGGACCCTCAAATATCCCATATAGTCACAGGTCAAAATTTCACCCCACCAGAACTCGTTCAAAAATCAACTGGTTTTCATAAGGAGTGGCTTTTTATTCATGGCTTAACTTGAAGATCAATTCGGTATCTAAATCTGGCAATATTATTTTGGGTCAAAATTCATGTGGAAATGGGACCCTCAAATATGCCATATAGAAACAGGTTGAAATTTCCCAGCACCAGAAGACGGTCAAAAATCAACCGCTTTTCTTAAGAAAAGTCATTTTGTTCATGGCTTGGCTTTTAGATCAATTCGGCATCTAAATCTGACAATATTATTTTTGGTCAAAATTCATTTGAAAATGGGACCCTCAAATATCCCATATAGTCACAGGTCGAAATTTCACCCCACCAGAACTCGTTCAAAAATCAAACGCTTTTCTTAAGTGGTGGCTTTTGGGTTCATGGCTTGGCCTTTAAATCAATTCGGCATCTTAATCTGGCAACATCATTTTTGGACAAAATTCATGTGAAAATGGTACCGTCAAATATGCCATATAGAAACAGGTCGAAATTTCACACCACCAGAACTCGGTCAAAAATCAACCGCTTTTCTTTAGAAGTGTCTTTTTGTTCATGGCTTGGCTTTTAGATCAATTCGGCATCTAAATCTGACAATATTATTTTTGGGTAAATTTCACTTGAAAATGGGACCCTCAAATATCCCATATAGTCACAGGTCGAAATTTCACCCCACCAGAACTCGTTCAAAAATCAACTGGTTTTCATGAGGAGTGGCCTTTTGTTCATGGCTTAACTTATAGATCAATTCGGTATCTAAATCTGGCAATATTATTTTTGGTCAAAATTCATGTGAAAATGGGACCCTCAAATATCCCATATAGTCACAGGTCAAAATTTCACCCCACCAGAACTCGTTCAAAAATCAACTGGTTTTCATAAGGAGTGGCTTTTTATTCATGGCTTAACTTGAAGATCAATTCGGTATCTAAATCTGGCAATATTATTTTGGGTCAAAATTCATGTGGAAATGGGACCCTCAAATATGCCATATAGAAACAGGTTGAAATTTCCCAGCACCAGAAGACGGTCAAAAATCAACCGCTTTTCTTAAGAAAAGTCATTTTGTTCATGGCTTGGCTTTTAGATCAATTCGGCATCTAAATCTGACAATATTATTTTTGGTCAAAATTCATTTGAAAATGGGACCCTCAAATATCCCATATAGTCACAGGTCGAAATTTCACCCCACCAGAACTCGTTCAAAAAATCAAACGCTTTTCTTAAGTGGTGGCTTTTGGGTTCATGGCTTGGCCTTTAAATCAATTCGGCATCTTAATCTGGCAACATCATTTTTGGACAAAATTCATGTGAAAATGGTACCGTCAAATATGCCATATAGAAACAGGTCGAAATTTCACACCACCAGAACTCGGTCAAAAATCAACCGCTTTTCTTTAGAAGTGTCTTTTTGTTCATGGCTTGGCTTTTAGATCAATTCGGCATCTAAATCTGACAATATTATTTTTGGGTAAATTTCACTTGAAAATGGGACCCTCAAATATCCCATATAGTCACAGGTCGAAATTTCACCCCACCAGAACTCGTTCAAAAATCAACTGGTTTTCATAAGGAGTGGCTTTTTGTTCATGGCTTAACTTATAGATCAATTCGGTATCTAAATTTGGCAATATTATTTTTGGTCAAAATTCATGTGGAAATGGGACCCTCAAATATCCCATATAGTCACAGGTCGAAATTACCCCACCAGAACTCGCTCAAAAATCAACTGGTTTTCATAAGGAGTGGCTTTTTATTCATGGCTTAACTTGAAGATCAATTCGGTATCTAAATCTGGCAATATTATTTTGGGTCAAAATTCATTTGAAAATGGGACCCTCAAATATCCCATATAGTCACAGGTCGAAATTTCACCCCACCAGAACTCGTTCAAAAATCAACTGGTTTTCATGAGGAGTGGTCTTTTGTTCATGGCTTAACTTATAGATCAATTCGGTATCTAAATCTGGCAATATTATTTTTGGTCAAAATTCATTTGAAAATGGGACCCTCAAATATCCCATATAGTCACAGGTCAAAATTTCACCCCACCAGAACTCGTTCAAAAATCAACTGGTTTTCATAAGGAGTGGCTTTTTGTTCATGGCTTAACTTATATATCAATTCGGTATCTAAATTTGGCAATATTATTTTTGGTCAAAATTCATGTGGAAATGGGACCCTCAAATATGCCATATAGAAACAGGTCGAAATTTCCCAGCACCAGAAGACGGTCAAAAATCAACCGCTTTTCTTAAGAAGTGTCTTTTTGTTCATGGCTTGGCTTTTAGATCAATTCGGCATCTAAATCTGACAATATTATTTTTGGTCAAAATTCATTTGAAAATGGGACCCTCAAATATTCCATATAGTCACAGGTCGAAATTTCACCCCACCAGAACTCGTTCAAAAATCAACTGGTTTTCATAAGGTGTGGCTTTTTGTTTATGGCTAAACTTATAGATCAATTCGGTATCTAAATCTGGCAATATTATTTTTGGTCAAAATTCATGTGAAAATGGGACCCTCAAATATCCCATATAGTCACAGGTCGAAATTTCACCCCACCAGAACTCGTTCAAAAATCAACTGGTTTTCATAAGGAGTGGCTTTTTGATCATGGCTTAACTTATAGATCAATTCGGCATCTAAGTCTGGCAAAATCATTTTTGCTCAAAATTCATGTGAAAATGATACCCCCAAATATCCCATATAGTCACAGGTCGAAATTTTCAACTATCAGAACTCGGTCAAAAATCAACTGCTTTTCATAAGGAGTGGCTTTTTGTTCATGACTCGGCCTCTAGATCACCCCCATAACTCGCTCAAAAATCAACTGGTTTTCATAAGTAGTGGCTTTCTGTTCATGGTTCGGCCTCTAGATCAATTCGGCATCTAAATCTGGCAACATCATTTTTGGACAAAATTCATGTGAAAATGATATCCCAAATATCTCATATAGTCACAGGTCGAAATTTCACACCACCAGAACTCGTTCAAAAATCAACTGGTTTTCATAAGTAGTGGCTTTCTGTTCATGTTTCGGCCTCTAGATCAATTCGGCATCTAAATCTGGCAACATAATTTTTGGTCAAAATTCATGTGAAAATGGGACCCTCAAATATCCCATATAGTCACAGGTCGAAATTTCCCAGCACCAGAAGACGGTCAAAAATCAACCGCTTTTCTAAAGGAGTGTCTTTTTGTTCATGGTTCGGCCTCTAGATCAATTCGGCATCTAAATCTGGCAACATAATTTTTGGTCAAAATTCATGTGAAAATGGGACCCTCAAATATCCCATATAGTCACAGGTCGAAATTTCCCAGCCCCAGAAGTCGGTAAAAAATCTACTGACTTTCATTAGGAGTGAATTTTTGTTCATGACTCGGCCTCTAGATCCCCTATAACTCGCTCAAAAATCAACTGCTTTTCATAAGGAGTGGCTTTATGTTCATGGCTTGACTTATAGATCAATTCGGTATCTAAATCTGGCAATATTATTTTTGGTCAAAATTCATGTGAAAATGGGACCCTCAAATATCCCATATAGTCACAGGTCGAAATTACCCCACCAGAACTCGCTCAAAAATCAACTGGTTTTCATAAGGAGTGGCTTTTTATTCATGGCTTAACTTGAAGATCAATTCGGTATCTAAATCTGGCAATATTATTTTGGGTCAAAATTCATGTGGAAATGGGACCCTCAAATATGCCATATAGAAACAGGTCGAAATTTCCCAGCACCAGAAGACGGTCAATCTTTTTGTTCATGGCTTGGCTTTTAGATCAATTCGGCATCTAAATCTGACAATATTATTTTTGGTCAAAATTCATTTGAAAATGGGACCCTCAAATATCCCATATAGTCACAGGTCGAAATTTCACCCCACCAGAACTCGTTCAAAAATCAAACGCTTTTCTTAAGTGGTGGCTTTTGTGTTCATGGCTTGGCCTTTAAATCAATTCGGCATCTTAATCTGGCAACATCATTTTTGGACAAAATTCATGTGAAAATGATACCGTCAAATATGCCATATAGAAACAGGTCGAAATTTCCCAGCACCAGAAGACGGTCAAAAATCAACCGCTTTTCTTAAGAAGTGTCTATTTGTTCATGGCTTGGCTTTTAGATCAATTCGGCATCTAAATCTGACAATATTATTTTTGGTCGAATTTCACTTGAAAATGGGACCCTCAAATATCCCATATAGTCACAGGTCGAAATTTCACCCCACCAGAACTCGTTCAAAAATCAACTGGTTTTCATGAGGAGTGGCCTTTTGTTCATGGCTTAACTTATAGATCAATTCGGTATCTAAATCTGGCAATATTATTTTTGGTCAAAATTCATGTGAAAATGGGACCCTCAAATATCCCATATAGTCACAGGTCAAAATTTCACCCCACCAGAACTCGTTCAAAAATCAACTGGTTTTCATAAGGAGTGGCTTTTTATTCATGGCTTAACTTGAAGATCAATTCGGTATCTAAATCTGGCAATATTATTTTGGGTCAAAATTCATGTGGAAATGGGACCCTCAAATATGCCATATAGAAACAGGTTGAAATTTCCCAGCACCAGAAGACGGTCAAAAATCAACCGCTTTTCTTAAGAAAAGTCATTTTGTTCATGGCTTGGCTTTTAGATCAATTCGGCATCTAAATCTGACAATATTATTTTTGGTCAAAATTCATTTGAAAATGGGACCCTCAAATATCCCATATAGTCACAGGTCGAAATTTCACCCCACCAGAACTCGTTCAAAAATCAAACGCTTTTCTTAAGTGGTGGCTTTTGGGTTCATGGCTTGGCCTTTAAATCAATTCGGCATCTTAATCTGGCAACATCATTTTTGGACAAAATTCATGTGAAAATGGTACCGTCAAATATGCCATATAGAAACAGGTCGAAATTTCACACCACCAGAACTCGGTCAAAAATCAACCGCTTTTCTTTAGAAGTGTCTTTTTGTTCATGGCTTGGCTTTTAGATCAATTCGGCATCTAAATCTGACAATATTATTTTTGGGTAAATTTCACTTGAAAATGGGACCCTCAAATATCCCACATAGTAACAGGTCGAAATTTCACCCCACCAGAACTCGTTCAAAAATCAACTGGTTTTCATAAGGAGTGGCTTTTTGTTCATGGCTTAACTTATAGATCAATTCGGTATCTAAATTTGGCAATATTATTTTTGGTCAAAATTCATGTGGAAATGGGACCCTCAAATATCCCATATAGTCACAGGTCGAAATTACCCCACCAGAACTCGCTCAAAAATCAACTGGTTTTCATAAGGAGTGGCTTTTTATTCATGGCTTAACTTGAAGATCAATTCGGTATCTAAATCTGGCAATATTATTTTTGGTCAAAATTCATTTGAAAATGGGACCCTCAAATATCCCATATAGTCACAGGTCGAAATTTCACCCCACCAGAACTCGTTCAAAAATCAACTGGTTTTCATGAGGAGTGGTCTTTTGTTCATGGCTTAACTTATAGATCAATTCGGTATCTAAATCTGGCAATATTATTTTTGGTCAAAATTCATTTGAAAATGGGACCCTCAAATATCCCATACAGTCACAGGTCAAAATTTCACCCCACCAGAACTCGTTCAAAAATCAACTGGTTTTCATAAGGAGTGGCTTTTTGTTCATGGCTTAACTTATATATCAATTCGGTATCTAAATTTGGCAATATTATTTTTGGTCAAAATTCATGTGGAAATGGGACCCTCAAATATGCCATATAGAAACAGGTCGAAATTTCCCAGCACCAGAAGACGGTCAAAAATCAACCGCTTTTCTTAAGAAGTGTCTTTTTGTTCATGGCTTGGCTTTTAGATCAATTCGGCATCTAAATCTGACAATATTATTTTTGGTCAAAATTCATTTGAAAATGGGACCCTCAAATATTCCATATAGTCACAGGTCGAAATTTCACCCCACCAGAACTCGTTCAAAAATCAACTGGTTTTCATAAGGTGTGGCTTTTTGTTTATGGCTAAACTTATAGATCAATTCGGTATCTAAATCTGGCAATATTATTTTTGGTCAAAATTCATGTGAAAATGGGACCCTCAAATATCCCATATAGTCACAGGTCGAAATTTCACCCCACCAGAACTCGTTCAAAAATCAACTGGTTTTCATAAGGAGTGGCTTTTTGATCATGGCTTAACTTATAGATCAATTCGGCATCTAAGTCTGGCAAAATCATTTTTGCTCAAAATTCATGTGAAAATGATACCCCCAAATATCCCATATAGTCACAGGTCGAAATTTTCAACTATCAGAACTCGGTCAAAAATCAACTGCTTTTCATAAGGAGTGGCTTTTTGTTCATGACTCGGCCTCTAGATCACCCCCATAACTCGCTCAAAAATCAACTGGTTTTCATAAGTAGTGGCTTTCTGTTCATGGTTCGGCCTCTAGATCAATTCGGCATCTAAATCTGGCAACATCATTTTTGGACAAAATTCATGTGAAAATGATATCCCAAATATCTCATATAGTCACAGGTCGAAATTTCACACCACCAGAACTCGTTCAAAAATCAACTGGTTTTCATAAGTAGTGGCTTTCTGTTCATGTTTCGGCCTCTAGATCAATTCGGCGTCTAAATCTGGCAACATCATTTTTGGTCAAAATTCATGTGAAAATGGGACCCTCAAATATCCCATATAGTCACAGGTCGAAATTTCCCAGCACCAGAAGACGGTCAAAAATCAACCGCTTTTCTAAAGGAGTGTCTTTTTGTTCATGGTTCGGCCTCTAGATCAATTCGGCATCTAAATCTGGCAACATAATTTTTGGTGAAAATTCATGTGAAAATGGGACCCTCAAATATCCCATATAGTCACAGGTCGAAATTTCCCAGCCCCAGAAGTCGGTAAAAAATCTACTGACTTTCATTAGGAGTGAATTTTTGTTCATGACTCGGCCTCTAGATCCCCTATAACTCGCTCAAAAATCAACTGCTTTTCATAAGGAGTGGCTTTATGTTCATGGCTTGACTTATAGATCAATTCGGTATCTAAATCTGGCAATATTATTTTTGGTCAAAATTCATGTGAAAATGGGACCCTCAAATATCCCATATAGTCACAGGTCGAAATTTCCCAGCCCCAGAAGTCGGTAAAAAATCAACTGACTTTCATTAGGAGTGAATTTTTGTTCATGACTCGGCCTCTAGATCCCCCTATAACTCGCTCAAAAATCAACTGCTTTTCATAAGGAGTGGCTTTTTGTTCATGGCTTAACTTATAGATCAATTCGGTATCTAAATCTGGCAATATTATTTTTGGTCAAAATTCATGTGAAAATGGGACCCTCAAATATCCCATATAGTCACAGGTCGAAATTACCCCACCAGAACTCGCTCAAAAATCAACTGCTTTTCATAAGGAGTGGCTTTTTGTTCATGGCTTAACCTTTAGATCAATTCGGTATCTAAATTTGGCAATATTATTTTTGGTCAAAATTCATGTGGAAATGGGACCCTCAAATATCCCATATAGTCACAGGTCGAAATTTCACCCCACCAGAACTCGTTAAAAAATCAACTGGTTTTCATAAGGAGTGGCTTTTTGTTCATGGCTTAACTTATAGATCAATTCGGTATCTAAATTTGGCAATATTATTTTTGGTCAAAATTCATGTGGAAATGGGACCCTCAAATATGCCATATAGTCACAGGTCGAAATTTCACCCCACCAGAAGTCGTTCAAAAATCAACTGGTTTTCATAAGGAGTGGCTTTTTGTTCATGGCTTAACTTATAGATCAATTCGGTATCTAAATCTGACAATATTATTTTTGGTCAAAATTCATTTGAAAATGGTACCCTCAAATATCCCATATAGTCACAGGTCGAAATATCACTCCACCAGAACTCGTTCAAAAATCAACTGGTTTTCATAAGGAGTGGCTTTATGTTCATGACTCGGCCTCTAGATCACCCCCATAACTCGCTCAAAAATCAACTGGTTTTCATAAGTAGTGGCTTTCTGTTCATGGTTCGGCCTCTAGATCAATTCGGCATCTAAGTCTAGCAACATCATTTTTGCTCCAAATTCATGTGAAAATGGGACCCTCAAATATCCCATATAGTCACAGGCCGAAATTTCACCCCACCAGAACTCGTTCAAAAATCAACTGGTTTTCATAAGGAGTGGCTTTTTGTTCATGGCTTAACTTATAGATCAATTCGGCATCTAAGTCTGGCAACATAATTTTTGGTCAAAATTCATGTGAAAATTATACCCCTAAATATCCCATATAGTCACAGGTCCAAATTTTCAACTATCAGGACTCGGTAAAAAATCAACTGCTTTTCATAAGGAGTGGCTTTTTGTTCATGACTCGGCCTCTAGATCACCCCCATAACTCGCTCAAAAATCAACTGGTTTTCAAAAGTAGTGGCTTTCTGTTCATGGTTCGGCCTCTAGATAAATTCGGCATCTAAATCTGGCAACATCATTTTTGGACAAAATTCATGTGAAAATGATATCCCAAATGTCTCATATAGTCACAGGTCGAAATTTCACACCCCCAGAACTCGTTCAAAAATCAACTGGTTTTCATAAGTAGTGGCTTTCTGTTCATGGTTCGGCCTCTAGATCAATTCGGCATCTAAATGTGGCATAATCATTTTTGGTCAAAATTCATGTGAAAATGGGACCCTCAAATATCCCATATAGTCACAGGTCGAAATTTCCCAGCACCAGAAGATGGTCAAAAATCAGCCGCTTTTCATAAGGAGTGGCTTTTTGTTCATGGCTTGGCTTTTATATCAATTCGGCATCTAAATCTGAAAATATTATTTTTGGTCAAAATTCATTTGAAAATGGGACCCTCAAATATCCCATATAGTCACAGGTCTAAATTTCACCCCACCAGAACTCGTTCAAAAATCAACTGGTTTTCATAAGGAGCGGCTTTTTGTTCATGGCTTAACTTATAGATCAATTCGGTATCTAAATCTGGCAATATTATTTTTGGTCAAAATTCATGTAGAAATGGGACCCTCAAATATGCCATATAGAAAAAGGTCGAAATTTCCCAGCACCAGAAGACGGTCAAAAATCAACCGCTTTTCTTAAGAAGTGTCTTTTTGTTCA
This sequence comes from Drosophila littoralis, assembly GCA_018903485.1. Classification (NCBI taxonomy): domain Eukaryota; kingdom Metazoa; phylum Arthropoda; class Insecta; order Diptera; family Drosophilidae; genus Drosophila; species Drosophila littoralis. The sequence continues at coordinate 22,223 of JAEIGF010000153.1, read as the reverse complement.
TGGCTTGGCTTTTAGATCAATTCGGCATCTAAATCTGACAATATTATTTTTGGTCAAAATTCATTTGAAAATGGGACCCTCAAATATTCCATATAGTCACAGGTCGAAATTTCACCCCACCAGAACTCGTTCAAAAATCAACTGGTTTTCATAAGGTGTGGCTTTTTGTTCATGGCTTAACTTATAGATCAATTCGGTATCTAAATCTGGCAATATTATTTTTGGTCAAAATTCATGTGAAAATGGGACCCTCAAATATCCCATATAGTCACAGGTCGAAATTTCACCCCACCAGAACTCGTTAAAAAATCAACTGGTTTTCATAAGGAGTGGCTTTTTGTTCATGGCTTAACTTATAGATCAATTCGGCATCTAAGTCTGGCAAAATAATTTTTGGTCAAAATTCATGTGAAAATGATACCCCCAAATATCCCATATAGTCACAGGTCGAAATTTTCAACTATCAGAACTCGGTCAAAAATCAACTGCTTTTCATAAGGAGTGGCTTTTTGTTCATGACTCGGCCTCTAGATCACCCCCATAAATCGCTCAAAAATCAACTGGTTTTCATAAGGAGTGGCTTTTTATTCATGGCTTAACTTATAGATCAATTCGGTATCTAAATTTGGTAATATTATTTTGGGTCAAAATTCATGTGGAAATTGGGACCCTCAAATATGCCATATAGAAACAGGTCGAAATTTCCCAGCACCAGAAGACGGTCAAAAATCAACCGCTTTTCTTAAGAAGTGTCTTTTTGTTCATTGCTTGGCTTTTAGATCAATTCGGCATCTAAATCTGACAATATTATTTTTGGTCAAAATTCATTTGAAAATGGGACCCTCAAATATCCCATATAGTCACAGGTCGAAATTTCACCCCACCAGAACTCGTTCAAAAATCAAACGCTTTTCTTAAGTGGTGGCTTTTGTGTTCATGGCTTGGCCTTTAAATCAATTCGGCATCTAAATCTGGCAACATCATTTTTGGACAAAATTCATGTGAAAATGATACCCTCAAATATGCCATATAGAAACAGGTCGAAATTTCCCAGCACCAGAAGACGGTCAAAAATCAACCGCTTTTCTTAAGAAGTGTCTATTTGTTCATGGCTTGGCTTTTAGCTCAATTCGGCATCTAAATCTGACAATATTATTTTTGGTCAAAATTCATTTAAAAATGGGACCCTCAAATATCCCATATAGTCACAGGTCGAAATTTCACCCCACCAGAACTCGTTCAAAAATCAACTGGTTTTCATAAGGAGTGGCTTTTTGTTCATGGCTTAACTTATAGATCAATTCGGTATCTAAATCTGGCAATATTATTTTTGGTCAAAATTCATGTGAAAATGGGACCCTCAAATATCCCATATAGTCACAGGTCGAAATTTCACCCCACCAGAACTCGTTCAAAAATCAACTGGTTTTCATAAGGAGTGGCTTTTTGTTCATGGCTTAACTTATAGATCAATTCGGTATCTAAATTTGGTAATATTATTTTTGGTTAAAATTCATGTGGAAATGGGACCCTCAAATATCCCATATAGTCACAGGTCGAAATTTCACCCCACCAGAACTCGTTCAAAAATCAACTGGTTTTCTAAGGAGTGGCTTTTTGTTCATGGCTTAACTTATAGATCAATTCGGTATCTAAATTTGGCAATATTATTTTTGGTCAAAATTCATGTGGAAATGGGACCCTCAAATATGCCATATAGAAACAGGTCGAAATTTCCCAGCACCAGAAGACGGTCAAAAATCAACCGCTTTTCTTAAGGAGTGTCTTTTTGTTTATGGCTTGGCTTTTATATCAATTCGGCATCTAAATCTGAAAATATTATTTTTGGTCAAAATTCATTTGAAAATGGGACCCTCAAATATCCCATATAGTCACAGGTCTAAATTTCACCCCACCAGAACTCGTTCAAAAATCAACTGGTTTTCATAAGGAGTGGCTTTTTGTTCATGGCTTAACTTATAGATCAATTCGGTATCTAAATCTGGCAATATTATTTTTGGTCAAAATTCATGTGGAAATGGGACCCTCAAATATGCCATATAGAAACAGGTCGAAATTTCCCAGCACCAGAAGACGGTCAAAAATCAACCGCTTTTCTTAAGAAGTGTCTTTTTGTTCATGGCTTGGCTTTTAGATCAATTCGGCATCTAAATCTGACAATATTATTTTTGGTAAAAATTCATGTGAAAATGGGACCCTCAAATATCCCATATAGTCACAGGTCGAAATTTCCCAGCACCAGAAGATGGTCAAAAATCAGCCGCTTTTCATAAGGAGTGGCTTTTTGTTCATGGCTTGGCTTTTATATCAATTCGGCATCTAAATCTGAAAATATTATTTTTGGTCAAAATTCATTTGAAAATGGGACCCTCAAATATCCCATATAGTCACAGGTCTAAATTTCACCCCACCAGAACTCGTTCAAAAATCAACTGGTTTTCATAAGGAGCGGCTTTTTGTTCATGGCTTAACTTATAGATCAATTCGGTATCTAAATCTGGCAATATTATTTTTGGTCAACATTCATGTAGAAATGGGACCCTCAAATATGCCATATAGAAAAAGGTCGAAATTTCCCAGCACCAGAAGACGGTCAAAAATCAACCGCTTTTCTTAAGAAGTGTCTTTTTGTTCATGGCTTAACTTGAAGATCAATTCGGTATCTAAATCTTGCAATATTATTTTGGGTCAAAATTCATGTGGAAATTGGGACCCTCAAATATGCCATATAGAAACAGGTCGAAATTTCCCAGCACCAGAAGACGGTCAAAAATCAACCGCTTTTCTTAAGAAGTGTCTTTTTGTTCATTGCTTGGCTTTTAGATCAATTCGGCATCTAAATCTGACAATATTATTTTTGGTCAAAATTCATTTGAAAATGGGACCCTCAAATATCCCATATAGTCACAGGTCGAAATTTCACCCCACCAGAACTCGTTCAAAAATCAAACGCTTTTCTTAAGTGGTGGCTTTTGTGTTCATGGCTTGGCCTTTAAATCAATTCGGCATCTAAATCTGGCAACATCATTTTTGGACAAAATTCATGTGAAAATGATACCCTCAAATATGCCATATAGAAACAGGTCGAAATTTCCCAGCACCAGAAGACGGTCAAAAATCAACCGCTTTTCTTAAGAAGTGTCTTTTAGTTCATGGCTTGGCTTTTAGCTCAATTCGGCATCTAAATCTGACAATATTATTTTTGGTCAAAATTCATTTAAAAATGGGACCCTCAAATATCCCATATAGTCACAGGTCGAAATTTCACCCCACCAGAACTCGTTCAAAAATCAACTGGTTTTCATAAGGAGTGGCTTTTTGTTCATGGCTTAACTTATAGATCAATTCGGTATCTAAATCTGGCAATATTATTTTTGGTCAAAATTCATGTGAAAATGGGACCCTCAAATATCCCATATAGTCACAGGTCGAAATTTCACCCCACCAGAACTCGTTCAAAAATCAACTGGTTTTCATAAGGAGTGGCTTTTTGTTCTTGGCTTAACTTATAGATCAATTCGGTATCTAAATTTGGTAATATTATTTTTGGTTAAAATTCATGTGGAAATGGGACCCTCAAATATCCCATATAGTCACAGGTCGAAATTTCACCCCACCAGAACTCGTTCAAAAATCAACTGGTTTTCTAAGGAGTGGCTTTTTGTTCATGGCTTAACTTATAGATCAATTCGGTATCTAAATTTGGCAATATTATTTTTGGTCAAAATTCATGTGGAAATGGGACCCTCAAATATGCCATATAGAAACAGGTTGAAATTTCCCAGCACCAGAAGACGGTCAAAAATCAACCGCTTTTCTTAAGGAGTGTCTTTTTGTTTATGGCTTGGCTTTTATATCAATTCGGCATCTAAATCTGAAAATATTATTTTTGGTCAAAATTCATTTGAAAATGGGACCCTCAAATATCCCATATAGTCACAGGTCTAAATTTCACCCCACCAGAACTCGTTCAAAAATCAACTGGTTTTCATAAGGAGTGGCTTTTTGTTCATGGCTTAACTTATAGATCAATTCGGTATCTAAATCTGGCAATATTATTTTTGGTCAAAATTCATGTGGAAATGGGACCCTCAAATATGCCATATAGAAACAGGTCGAAATTTCCCAGCACCAGAAGACGGTCAAAAATCAACCGCTTTTCTTAAGAAGTGTCTTTTTGTTCATGGCTTGGCTTTTAGATCAATTCGGCATCTAAATCTGACAATATTATTTTTGGTAAAAATTCATGTGAAAATGGGACCCTCAAATATCCCATATAGTCACAGGTCGAAATTTCCCAGCACCAGAAGATGGTCAAAAATCAGCCGCTTTTCATAAGGAGTGGCTTTTTGTTCATGGCTTGGCTTTTATATCAATTCGGCATCTAAATCTGAAAATATTATTTTTGGTCAAAATTCATTTGAAAATGGGACCCTCAAATATCCCATATAGTCACAGGTCTAAATTTCACCCCACCAGAACTCGTTCAAAAATCAACTGGTTTTCATAAGGAGCGGCTTTTTGTTCATGGCTTAACTTATAGATCAATTCGGTATCTAAATCTGGCAATATTATTTTTGGTCAACATTCATGAAGAAATGGGACCCTCAAATATGCCATATAGAAAAAGGTCGAAATTTCCCAGCACCAGAAGACGGTCAAAAATCAACCGCTTTTCTTAAGAAGTGTCTTTTTGTTCATGGCTTGGCTTTTAGATCAATTCGGCATCTAAATCTGACAATATTATTTTTTGGTCAAAATTCATTTGAAAATGGGACCCTCAAATATTCCATATAGTCACAGGTCGAAATTTCACCCCACCAGAACTCGTTCAAAAATCAACTGGTTTTCATAAGGTGTGGCTTTTTGTTCATGGCTTAACTTATAGATCAATTCGGTATCTAAATCTGGCAATATTATTTTTGGTCAAAATTCATGTGAAAATGGGACCCTCAAATATCCCATATAGTCACAGGTCGAAATTTCACCCCACCAGAACTCGTTAAAAAATCAACTGGTTTTCATAAGGAGTGGCTTTTTGTTCATGGCTTAACTTATAGATCAATTCGGCATCTAAGTCTGGCAAAATCATTTTTGGTCAAAATTCATGTGAAAATGATACCCCCAAATATCCCATATAGTCACAGGTCGAAATTTTCAACTATCAGAACTCGGTCAAAAATCAACTGCTTTTCATAAGGAGTGGCTTTTTGTTCATGACTCGGCCTCTAGATCACCCCCATAAATCGCTCAAAAATCAACTGGTTTTCATAAGGAGTGGCTTTTTATTCATGGCTTAACTTGAAGATCCATTCGGTATCTAAATCTTGCAATATTATTTTGGGTCAAAATTCATGTGGAAATTGGGACCCTCAAATATGCCATATAGAAACAGGTCAAAATTTCCCAGCACCAGAAGACGGTCAAAAATCAACCGCTTTTCTTAAGAAGTGTCTTTTTGTTCATTGCTTGGCTTTTAGATCAATTCGGCATCTAAATCTGACAATATTATTTTTGGTCAAAATTCATTTGAAAATGGGACCCTCAAATATCCCATATAGTCACAGGTCGAAATTTCACCCCACCAGAACTCGTTCAAAAATCAAACGCTTTTCTTAAGTGGTGGCTTTTGTGTTCATGGCTTGGCCTTTAAATCAATTCGGCATCTAAATCTGGCAACATCATTTTTGGACAAAATTCATGTGAAAATGATACCCTCAAATATGCCATATAGAAACAGGTCGAAATTTCCCAGCACCAGAAGACGGTCAAAAATCAACCGCTTTTCTTAAGAAGTGTCTTTTTGTTCATGGCTTGGCTTTTAGCTCAATTCGGCATCTAAATCTGACAATATTATTTTTGATCAAAATTCATTTAAAAATGGGACCCTCAAATATCCCATATAGTCACAGGTCGAAATTTCACCCCACCAGAACTCGTTCAAAAATCAACTGGTTTTCATAAGGAGTGGCTTTTTGTTCATGGCTTAACTTATAGATCAATTCGGTATCTAAATCTGGCAATATTATTTTTGGTCAAAATTCATGTGAAAATGGGACCCTCAAATATCCCATATAGTCACAGGTCGAAATTTCACCCCACCAGAACTCGTTCAAAAATCAACTGTTTTTCATAAGGAGTGGCTTTTTGTTCATGGCTTAACTTATAGATCAATTCGGTATCTAAATTTGGTAATATTATTTTTGGTTAAAATTCATGTGGAAATGGGACCCTCAAATATCCCATATAGTCACAGGTCGAAATTTCACCCCACCAGAACTCGTTCAAAAATCAACTGGTTTTCTAAGGAGTGGCTTTTTGTTCATGGCTTAACTTATAGATCAATTCGGTATCTAAATTTGGCAATATTATTTTTGGTCAAAATTCATGTGGAAATGGGACCCTCAAATATGCCATATAGAAACAGGTCGAAATTTCCCAGCACCAGAAGACGGTCAAAAATCAACCGCTTTTCTTAAGGAGTGTCTTTTTGTTTATGGCTTGGCTTTTATATCAATTCGGCATCTAAATCTGAAAATATTATTTTTGGTCAAAATTCATTTGAAAATGGGACCCTCAAATATCCCATATATGTCACAGGTCGAAATTTCACCCCACCAGAACTCGTTCAAAAATCAACTGGTTTTCATAAGGAGTGGCTTTTTATTCATGGCTTAACTTATAGATCAATTCGGTATCTAAATTTGGCAATATTATTTTTGGTCAAAATTCATGTGGAAATGGGACCCTCAAATATGCCATAAGAAACAGGTCGAAATTTCCCAGCACCAGAAGACGGTCAAAAATCAACCGCTTTTCTTAAGAAGTGTCTTTTTGTTCATGGCTTGGCTTTTAGATCAATTCGGCATCTAAATCTGACAATATTATTTTTGGTAAAAATTCATGTGAAAATGGGACCCTCAAATATCCCATATAGTCACAGGTCGAAATTTCACCCCACCAGAACTCGTTCAAAAATCAACTGGTTTTCATAAGGAGTGGCTTTTTGTTCATGGCTTAACTTATAGATCAATTCGGCATCTAAGTCTGGCAAAATCATTTTTGCTCAAAATTCATGTGAAAATGATACCCCCAAATATCCCATATAGTCACAGGTCGAAATTTTTAACTATCAGAACTCGGTCAAAAATCAACTGCTTTTCATAAGGAGTGGCTTTTTGTTCATGACTCGGCCTCTAGATCACCCCCATAACTCGCTTAAAAATCAACTGGTTTTCATAAGTAGTGGCTTTCTGTTCATGTTTCGGCCTCTAGATCAATTCGGCATCTAAATCTGGCAACATCATTTTTGGTCAAAACTCATGTGAAAGTGGGACCCTCAAATATCCCATATAGTCACAGGTCGAAATTTCCCAGCACCAGAAGACGGTCAAAAATCAACCGCTTTTCTAAAGGAGTGTCTTTTTGTTCATGGTTCGGCCTCTAGATCAATTCGGCATCTAAATCTGGCAACATAATTTTTGGTCAAAATTCATGTGAAAATGGGACCCTCAAATATCCCATATAGTCACAGGTCGAAATTTCCCAGCCCCAGAAGTCGGTAAAAAATCTACTCACTTTCATTAGGAGTGAATTTTTGTTCATGACTCGGCCTCTAGATCCCCTATAACTCGCTCAAAAATCAACTGCTTTTCATAAGGAGTGGCTTTATGTTCATGGCTTAACTTATAGATCAATTCGGTATCTAAATCTGGCAATATTATTTTTGGTCAAAATTCATGTGAAAATGGGACCCTCAAATATCCCATATAGTCACAGGTCGAAATTACCCCACCAGAACTCGCTCAAAAATCAACTGGTTTTCATAAGGAGTGGCTTTTTATTCATGGCTTAACTTGAAGATCAATTCGGTATCTAAATCTGGCAATATTATTTTTGGTCAAAATTCATGTGAAAATGGGACCCTCAAATATCCCATATAGTCACAGGTCGAAATTACCCCACCAGAACTCGTTCAAAAATCAACTGGTTTTCATGAGGAGTGGCCTTTTGTTCATGGCTTAACTTATAGATCAATTCGGTATCTAAATCTGGCAATATTATTTTTGGTCAAAATTCATTTGAAAATGGGACCCTCAAATATCCCATATAGTCACAGGTCAAAATTTCACCCCACCAGAACTCGTTCAAAAATCAACTGGTTTTCATAAGGAGTGGCTTTTTGTTCATGGCTTAACTTATAGATCAATTCGGTATCTAAATTTGGCAATATTATTTTTGGTCAAAATTCATGTGGAAATGGGCCCTCAAATATGCCATATAGAAACAGGTCGAAATTTCCCAGCACCAGAAGACGGTCAAAAATCAACCGCTTTTCTTAAGAAGTGTCTTTTTGTTCATGGCTCGGCCTCTAGATCACCCCCATAACTCGCTCAAAAATCAACTGGTTTTCATAAGTAGTGGCTTTCTGTTCATGGTTCGGCCTCTAGATCAATTCGGCATCTAAATCTGGCAACATCATTTTTGGACAAAATTCATGTGAAAATGATATCCCAAATATCTCATATAGTCACAGGTCGAAATTTCACACCACCAGAACTCGTTCAAAAATCAACTGGTTTTCATAAGTAGTGGCTTTCTGTTCATGTTTCGGCCTCTAGATCAATTCGGCATCTAAATCTGGCAACATCATTTTTGGTCAAAATTCATGTGAAAATGGGACCCTCAAATATCCCATATAGTCACAGGTCGAAATTTCCCAGCACCAGAAGACGGTCAAAAATCAACCGCTTTTCTAAAGGAGTGTCTTTTTGTTCATGGTTCGGCCTCTAGATCAATTCGGCATCTAAATCTGGCAACATAATTTTTGGTCAAAATTCATGTGAAAATGGGACCCTCAAATATCCCATATAGTCACAGGTCGAAATTACCCCACCAGAACTCGCTCAAAAATCAACTGGTTTTCATAAGGAGTGGCTTTTTATTCATGGCTTAACTTGAAGATCAATTCGGTATCTAAATCTGGCAATATTATTTTGGGTCAAAATTCATTTGAAAATGGGACCCTAAAATATCCCATATAGTCACAGGTCGAAATTTCACCCCACCAGAACTCGTTCAAAAATCAACTGGTTTTCATGAGGAGTGGCCTTTTGTTCATGGCTTAACTTATAGATCAATTCGGTATCTAAATCTGGCAATATTATTTTTGGTCAAAATTCATTTGAAAATGGGACCCTCAAATATCCCATATAGTCACAGGTCAAAATTTCACCCCACCAGAACTCGTTCAAAAATCAACTGGTTTTCATAAGGTGTGGCTTTTTGTTTATGGCTAAACTTATAGATCAATTCGGTATCTAAATTTGGCAATATTATTTTTGGTCAAAATTCATGTGGAAATGGGGCCCTCAAATATCCCATATAGTCACAGGTCGAAATTTCACCCCACCAGAACTCGTTCAAAAATCAACTGGTTTTCATAAGGAGTGGCTTTTTGATCATGGCTTAACTTATAGATCAATTCGGCATCTAAGTCTGGCAAAATCATTTTTGCTCAAAATTCATGTGAAAATGATACCCCCAAATATCCCATATAGTCACAGGTCGAAATTTTCAACTATCAGAACTCGGTCAAAAATCAACTGCTTTTCATAAGGAGTGGCTTTTTGTTCATGACTCGGCCTCTAGATCACCCCCATAACTCGCTCAAAAATCAACTGGTTTTCATAAGTAGTGGCTTTCTGTTCATGGTTCGGCCTCTAGATCAATTCGGCATCTAAATCTGGCAACATCATTTTTGGACAAAATTCATGTGAAAATGATATCCCAAATATCTCATATAGTCACAGGTCGAAATTTCACACCACCAGAACTCGTTTAAAAATCAACTGGTTTTCATAAGGAGTGGCTTTTTGATCATGGCTTAACTTATAGATCAATTCGGCATCTAAGTCTGGCAAAATCATTTTTGCTCAAAATTCATGTGAAAATGATACCCCCAAATATCCCATATAGTCACAGGTCGAAATTTTCAACTATCAGAACTCGGTCAAAAATCAACTGCTTTTCATAAGGAGTGGCTTTTTGTTCATGACTCGGCCTCTAGATCACCCCCATAACTCGCTCAAAAATCAACTGGTTTTCATAAGTAGTGGCTTTCTGTTCATGGTTCGGCCTCTAGATCAATTCGGCATCTAAATCTGGCAACATCATTTTTGGTCAAAATTCATGTGAAAATGGGACCCTCAAATATCCCATATAGTCACAGGTCGAAATTTCCCAGCACCAGAAGACGGTCAAAAATCAACCGCTTTTCTAAAGGAGTGTCTTTTTGTTCATGGTTCGGCCTCTAGATCAATTCGGCATCTAAATCTGGCAACATAATTTTTGGTCAAAATTCATGTGAAAATGGGACCCTCAAATATCCCTCAGCCCCAGAAGTCGGTAAAAAATCTACTGACTTTCATTAGGAGTGAATTTTTGTTCATGACTCGGCCTCTAGATCCCCTATAACTCGCTCAAAAATCAACTGCTTTTCATAAGGAGTGGCTTTATGTTCATGGCTTAACTTATAGATCAATTCGGTATCTAAATCTGGCAATATTATTTTGGGTCAAAATTCATGTGAAAATGGGACCCTCAAATATCCCATATAGTCACAGGTCGAAATTACCCCACCAGAACTCGCTCAAAAATCAACTGGTTTTCATAAGGAGTGGCTTTTTATTCATGGCTTAACTTGAAGATCAATTCGGTATCTAAATCTGGCAATATTATTTTGGGTCAAAATTCATGTGGAAATGGGACCCTCAAATATGCCATATAGAAACAGGTCGAAATTTCGCAGCACCAGAAGACGGTCAATCTTTTTGTTCATGGCTTGGCTTTTAGATCAATTCGGCATCTAAATCTGACAATATTATTTTTGGTCAAAATTCATTTGAAAATGGGACCCTCAAATATCCCATATAGTCACAGGTCGAAATTTCACCCCACCAGAACTCGTTCAAAAATCAAACGCTTTTCTTAAGTGGTGGCTTTTGTGTTCATGGCTTGGCCTTTAAATCAATTCGGCATCTTAATCTGGCAACATCATTTTTGGACAAAATTCATGTGAAAATGATACCGTCAAATATGCCATATAGAAACAGGTCGAAATTTCCCAGCACCAGAAGACGGTCAAAAATCAACCGCTTTTCTTAAGAAGTGTCTATTTGTTCATGGCTTGGCTTTTAGATCAATTCGGCATCTAAATCTGACAATATTATTTTTGGTCGAATTTCACTTGAAAATGGGACCCTCAAATATCCCATATAGTCACAGGTCGAAATTTCACCCCACCAGAACTCGTTCAAAAATCAACTGGTTTTCATGAGGAGTGGCCTTTTGTTCATGGCTTAACTTATAGATCAATTCGGTATCTAAATCTGGCAATATTATTTTTGGTCAAAATTCATGTGAAAATGGGACCCTCAAATATCCCATATAGTCACAGGTCGAAATTACCCCACCAGAACTCGCTCAAAAATCAACTGGTTTTCATAAGGAGTGGCTTTTTATTCATGGCTTAACTTGAAGATCAATTCGGTATCTAAATCTGGCAATATTATTTTGGGTCAAAATTCATTTGAAAATGGGACCCTCAAATATCCCATATAGTCACAGGTCGAAATTTCACCCCACCAGAACTCGTTCAAAAATCAACTGGTTTTCATGAGGAGTGGCCTTTTGTTCATGGCTTAACTTAAAGATCAATTCGGTATCTAAATCTGGCAATATTATTTTTGGTCAAAATTCATTTGAAAATGGGACCCTCAAATATCCCATATAGTCACAGGTCAAAATTTCACCCCACCAGAACTCGTTCAAAAATCAACTGGTTTTCATAAGGAGTGGCTTTTTGTTCATAGCTTAACTTATAGATCAATTCGGTATCTAAATTTGGCAATATTATTTTTGGTCAAAATTCATGTGGAAATGGGCCCTCAAATATGCCATATAGAAACAGGTCGAAATTTCCCAGCACCAGAAGACGGTCAAAAATCAACCGCTTTTCTTAAGAAGTGTCTTTTTGTTCATGGCTTGGCTTTTAGATCAATTCGGCATCTAAATCTGACAATATTATTTTTGGTCAAAATTCATTTGAAAATGGGACCCTCAAATATTCCATATAGTCACAGGTCGAAATTTCACCCCACCAGAACTCGTTCAAAAATCAACTGGTTTTCATAAGGTGTGGCTTTTTGTTTATGGCTTAACTTATAGATCAATTCGGTATCTAAATCTGGCAATATTATTTTTGGTCAAAATTCATGTGAAAATGGGACCCTCAAATATCCCATATAGTCACAGGTCGAAATTTCACCCCACCAGAACTCGTTCAAAAATCAACTGGTTTTCATAAGGAGTGGCTTTTTGATCATGGCTTAACTTATAGATCAATTCGGCATCTAAGTCTGGCAAAATCATTTTTGTTCAAAATTCATGTGAAAATGATACCCCCAAATATCCCATATAGTCACAGGTCGAAATTTTCAACTATCAGAACTCGGTCAAAAATCAACTGCTTTTCATAAGGAGTGGCTTTTTGTTCATGACTCGGCCTCTAGATCACCCCCATAACTCGCTCAAAAATCAACTGGTTTTCATAAGTAGTGGCTTTCTGTTCATGGTTCGGCCTCTAGATCAATTCGGCATCTAAATCTGGCAACATCATTTTTGGACAAAATTCATGTGAAAATGATATCCCAAATATCTCATATAGTCACAGGTCGAAATTTCACACCACCAGAACTCGTTCAAAAATCAACTGGTTTTCATAAGTAGTGGCTTTCTGTTCATGTTTCGGCCTCTAGATCAATTCGGCATCTAAATCTGGCAACATAATTTTTGGTCAAAATTCATGTGAAAATGGGACCCTCAAATATCCCATATAGTCACAGGTCGAAATTTCCCAGCACCAGAAGACGGTCAAAAATCAACCGCTTTTCTAAAGGAGAGTCTTTTGTTCATGGTTCGGCCTCTAGATCAATTCGGCATCTAAATCTGGCAACATAATTTTTGGTCAAAATTCATGTGAAAATGGGACCCTCAAATATCCCATATAGTCACAGGTCGAAATTTCCCAGCACCAGAAGACGGTCAAAAATCAACCGCTTTTCTTAAGAAGTGTCTTTTTGTTCATGGCTTGGCTTTTAGATCAATTCGGCATCTAAATCTGACAATATTATTTTTGGTCAAAATTCATTTGAAAATGGGACCCTCAAATATTCCATATAGTCACAGGTCGAAATTTCACCCCACCAGAACTCGTTCAAAAATCAACTGGTTTTCATAAGGTGTGGCTTTTTGTTTATGGCTTAACTTATAGATCAATTCGGTATCTAAATCTGGCAATATTATTTTTGGTCAAAATTCATGTGAAAATGGGACCCTCAAATATCCCATATAGTCACAGGTCGAAATTTCACCCCACCAGAACTCGTTCAAAAATCAACTGGTTTTCATAAGGTGTGGCTTTTTGTTTATGGCTTAACTTATAGATCAATTCGGTATCTAAATCTGGCAATATTATTTTTGGTCAAAATTCATGTGAAAATGGGACCCTCAAATATCCCATATATTCACAGGTCGAAATTTCACCCCACCAGAACTCGTTCAAAAATCAACTGGTTTTCATAAGTAGTGGCTTTCTGTTCATGGTTCGGCCTCTAGATCAATTCGGCATCTATATCTGGCAACATAAATTTCGGTCAAAATTCATGTGAAAATGGGACCCTCAAATATCCCATATAGTCACAGGTCGAAATTTCACCCCACCAGAACTCGTTCAAAAATCAACTGGTTTTCATAAGGAGTGGCTTTTTGATCATGGCTTAACTTATAGATCAATTCGGCATCTAAGTCTGGCAAAATCATTTTTGCTCAAAATTCATGTGAAAACGATACTCCCAAATATCCCATATAGTCACAGGTCGACATTTTCAACTATCAGAACTCGGTCAAAAATCAACTGCTTTTCATAAGGAGTGGCTTTTTGTTCATGACTCGGCCTCTAGATCACCCCCATAACTCGCTCAAAAATCAACTGGTTTTCATAAGTAGTGGCTTTCTGTTCATGGTTCGGCCTCTAGATCAATTCGGCATCTAAATCTGGCAACATCATTTTTGGACAAAATTCATGTGAAAATGATATCCCAAATATCTCATATAGTCACAGGTCGAAATTTCACACCACCAGAACTCGTTCAAAAATCAACTGGTTTTCATAAGTAGTGGCTTTCTGTTCATGTTTCGGCCTCTAGATCAATTCGGCATCTAAATCTGGCAACATCATTTTTGGTCAAAATTCATGTGAAAATGGGACCCTCAAATATCCCATATAGTCACAGGTCGAAATTTCCCAGCACCAGAAGACGGTCAAAAATCAACCGCTTTTCTAAAGGAGTGTCTTTTTGTTCATGGTTCGGCCTCTAGATCAATTCGGCATCTAAATCTGGCAACATAATTTTTGGTCAAAATTCATGTGAAAATGGGACCCTCGAATATCCCATATAGTCACAGGTCGAAATTTCCCAGCCCCAGAAGTCGGTAAAAAATCTACTGACTTTCATTAGGAGTGAATTTTTGTTCATGACTCGGCCTCTAGATCCCCTATAACTCGCTCAAAAATCAACTGCTTTTCATAAGGAGTGGCTTTATGTTCATGGCTTAACTTATAGATCAATTCGGTATCTAAATCTGGCAATATTATTTTGGGTCAAAATTCATGTGAAAATGGGACCCTCAAATATCCCATATAGTCACAGGTCGAAATTACCCCACCAGAACTCGCTCAAAAATCAACTGGTTTTCATAAGGAGTGGCTTTTTATTCATGGCTTAACTTGAAGATCAATTCGGTATCTAAATCTGGCAATATTATTTTGGGTCAAAATTCATGTGGAAATGGGACCCTCAAATATGCCATATAGAAACAGGTCGAAATTTCGCAGCACCAGAAGACGGTCAATCTTTTTGTTCATGGCTTGGCTTTTAGATCAATTCGGCATCTAAATCTGACAATATTATTTTTGGTCAAAATTCATTTGAAAATGGGACCCTCAAATATCCCATATAGTCACAGGTCGAAATTTCACCCCACCAGAACTCGTTCAAAAATCAAACGCTTTTCTTAAGTGGTGGCTTTTGTGTTCATGGCTTGGCCTTTAAATCAATTCGGCATCTTAATCTGGCAACATCATTTTTGGACAAAATTCATGTGAAAATGATACCGTCAAATATGCCATATAGAAACAGGTCGAAATTTCCCAGCACCAGAAGACGGTCAAAAATCAACCGCTTTTCTTAAGAAGTGTCTATTTGTTCATGGCTTGGCTTTTAGATCAATTCGGCATCTAAATCTGACAATATTATTTTTGGTCGAATTTCACTTGAAAATGGGACCCTCAAATATCCCATATAGTCACAGGTCGAAATTTCACCCCACCAGAACTCGTTCAAAAATCAACTGGTTTTCATGAGGAGTGGCCTTTTGTTCATGGCTTAACTTATAGATCAATTCGGTATCTAAATCTGGCAATATTATTTTTGGTCAAAATTCATGTGAAAATGGGACCCTCAAATATCCCATATAGTCACAGGTCGAAATTACCCCACCAGAACTCGCTCAAAAATCAACTGGTTTTCATAAGGAGTGGCTTTTTATTCATGGCTTAACTTGAAGATCAATTCGGTATCTAAATCTGGCAATATTATTTTGGGTCAAAATTCATTTGAAAATGGGACCCTCAAATATCCCATATAGTCACAGGTCGAAATTTCACCCCACCAGAACTCGTTCAAAAATCAACTGGTTTTCATGAGGAGTGGCCTTTTGTTCATGGCTTAACTTAAAGATCAATTCGGTATCTAAATCTGGCAATATTATTTTTGGTCAAAATTCATTTGAAAATGGGACCCTCAAATATCCCATATAGTCACAGGTCAAAATTTCACCCCACCAGAACTCGTTCAAAAATCAACTGGTTTTCATAAGGAGTGGCTTTTTGTTCATAGCTTAACTTATAGATCAATTCGGTATCTAAATTTGGCAATATTATTTTTGGTCAAAATTCATGTGGAAATGGGCCCTCAAATATGCCATATAGAAACAGGTCGAAATTTCCCAGCACCAGAAGACGGTCAAAAATCAACCGCTTTTCTTAAGAAGTGTCTTTTGTTCATGGCTTGGCTTTTAGATCAATTCGGCATCTAAATCTGACAATATTATTTTTGGTCAAAATTCATTTGAAAATGGGACCCTCAAATATTCCATATAGTCACAGGTCGAAATTTCACCCCACCAGAACTCGTTCAAAAATCAACTGGTTTTCATAAGGTGTGGCTTTTTGTTTATGGCTTAACTTATAGATCAATTCGGTATCTAAATCTGGCAATATTAATTTTGGTCAAAATTCATGTGAAAATGGGACCCTCAAATATCCCATATAGTCACAGGTCGAAATTTCACCCCACCAGAACTCGTTCAAAAATCAACTGGTTTTCATAAGGAGTGGCTTTTTGATCATGGCTTAACTTATAGATCAATTCGGCATCTAAGTCTGGCAAAATCATTTTTGTTCAAAATTCATGTGAAAATGATACCCCCAAATATCCCATATAGTCACAGGTCGAAATTTTCAACTATCAGAACTCGGTCAAAAATCAACTGCTTTTCATAAGGAGTGGCTTTTTGTTCATGACTCGGCCTCTAGATCACCCCCATAACTCGCTCAAAAATCAACTGGTTTTCATAAGTAGTGGCTTTCTGTTCATGGTTCGGCCTCTAGATCAATTCGGCATCTAAATCTGGCAACATCATTTTTGGACAAAATTCATGTGAAAATGATATCCCAAATATCTCATATAGTCACAGGTCGAAATTTCACACCACCAGAACTCGTTCAAAAATCAACTGGTTTTCATAAGTAGTGGCTTTCTGTTCATGTTTCGGCCTCTAGATCAATTCGGCATCTAAATCTGGCAACATAATTTTTGGTCAAAATTCATGTGAAAATGGGACCCTCAAATATCCCATATAGTCACAGGTCGAAATTTCCCAGCACCAGAAGACGGTCAAAAATCAACCGCTTTTCTAAAGGAGAGTCTTTTTGTTCATGGTTCGGCCTCTAGATCAATTCGGCATCTAAATCTGGCAACATAATTTTTGGTCAAAATTCATGTGAAAATGGGACCCTCAAATATCCCATATAGTCACAGGTCGAAATTTCCCAGCCCCAGAAGTCGGTAAAAAATCTACTGACTTTCATTAGGAGTGAATTTTTGTTCATGACTCGGCCTCTAGATCCCCTATAACTCGCTCAAAAATCAACTGCTTTTCATAAGGAGTGGCTTTATGTTCATGGCTTAACTTATAGATCAATTCGGTATCTAAATCTGGCAATATTATTTTTGGTCAAAATTCATGTGAAAATGGGACCCTCAAATATCCCATATAGTCACAGGTCGAAATTACCCCACCAGAACTCGCTCAAAAATCAACTGGTTTTCATAAGGAGTGGCTTTTTATTCATGGCTTAACTTGAAGATCAATTCGGTATCTAAATCTGGCAATATTTTTTGGGTCAAAATTCATGTGGAAATGGGACCCTCAAATATGCCATATAGAAACAGGTCGAAATTTCGCAGCACCAGAAGACGGTCAATCTTTTTGTTCATGGCTTGGCTTTTAGATCAATTCGGCATCTAAATCTGACAATATTATTTTTGGTCAAAATTCATTTGAAAATGGGACCCTCAAATATCCCATATAGTCACAGGTCGAAATTTCACCCCACCAGAACTCGTTCAAAAATCAAACGCTTTTCTTAAGTGGTGGCTTTTGTGTTCATGGCTTGGCCTTTAAATCAATTCGGCATCTTAATCTGGCAACATCATTTTTGGACAAAATTCATGTGAAAATGATACCGTCAAATATGCCATATAGAAACAGGTCGAAATTTCCCAGCACCAGAAGACGGTCAAAAATCAACCGCTTTTCTTAAGAAGTGTCTATTTGTTCATGGCTTGGCTTTTAGATCAATTCGGCATCTAAATCTGACAATATTATTTTTGGTCGAATTTCACTTGAAAATGGGACCCTCAAATATCCCATATAGTCACAGGTCGAAATTTCACCCCACCAGAACTCGTTCAAAAATCAACTGGTTTTCATGAGGAGTGGCCTTTTGTTCATGGCTTAACTTATAGATCAATTCGGTATCTAAATCTGGCAATATTATTTTTGGTCAAAATTCATGTGAAAATGGGACCCTCAAATATCCCATATAATCACAGGTCAAAATTTCACCCCACCAGAACTCGTTCAAAAATCAACTGGTTTTCATAAGGAGTGGCTTTTTGTTCATGGCTTAATTTATAGATCAATTCGGTATCTAAATTTGGCAATATTATTTTTGGTCAAAATTCATGTGGAAATGGGACCCTCAAATATGCCATATAGAAACAGGTCGAAATTTCCCAGCACCAGAAGACGGTCAAAAATCAACCGCTTTTCTTAAGAAGTGTCTTTTTGTTCATGGCTTGGCTTTTAGATCAATTCGGCATCTAAAACTGACAATATTATTTTTGGTCAAAATTCATTTGAAAATGGGACCCTCAAATATCCCATATAGTCACAGGTCGAAATTTCACTCCACCAGAACTCGTTCAAAATTCAATTGGTTTTCATAAGGAGTGGCTTTTTGTTCATGGCTTAACTTATAGATCAATTCGGTATCTAAATCTGGCAATATTATTTTTGGTCAAAATTCATGTGAAAATGGGACCCTCAAATATCCCATATAGTCACAGGTCGATATTTCACCCCACCAGAACTCGTTCAAAAATCAACTGGTTTTCATAAGGAGTGGCTTTTTGTTCATGGCTTAACTTATAGATCAATTCGGCATCTAAGTCTGGCAACATCATTTTTGGTCAAAATTCATGTGAAAATGATACCCCTAAATATCCCATATAGTCACAGGTCGAAATTTCCCAGCCCCAGAAGTCGGTAAAAAATCAACTGACATTCATTAGGAGTGAATTTTTGTTCATGATTCGGCCTTTAGATCCCCCTATAACTCGCTCAAAAATCAACTGCTTTTCATAAGGAGTGGCTTTTTGTTCATGGCTTAACTTATAGATCAATTCGGTATCTAAATCTGGCAATATTATTTTTGGTCAAAATTCATGTGAAAATGGGACCCTCAAATATCCCATATAGTCACAGGTCGAAATTACCCCACCAGAACTCGCTCAAAAATCAACTGGTTTTCATAAGGAGTGGCTTTTTATTCATGGCTTAACTTGAAGATCAATTCGGTATCTAAATCTGGCAATATTATTTTGGGTCAAAATTCATGTGGAAATGGGACCCTCAAATATGCCATATAGAAACAGGTTGAAATTTCCCAGCACCAGAAGACGGTCAAAATCAACCGCTTTTCTTAAGAAAAGTCTTTTTGTTCATGGCTTGTCTTTTAGATCAATTCGGCATCTAAATCTGACAATATTATTTTTGGTCAAAATTCATTTGAAAATGGGACCCTCAAATATCCCATATAGTCACAGGTCGAAATTTCACCCCACCAGAACTCGTTCAAAAATCAAACGCTTTTCTTAAGTGGTGGCTTTTGGGTTCATGGCTTATCCTTTAAATCAATTCGGCATCTTAATCTGGCAACATCATTTTTGGACAAAATTCATGTGAAAATGGTACCGTCAAATATGCCATATAGAAACAGGTCGAAATTTCACACCACCAGAACTCGGTCAAAAATCAACCGCTTTTCTTTAGAAGTGTCTTTTTGTTCATGGCTTGGCTTTTAGATCAATTCGGCATCTAAGTCTGGCAACATCATTTTTGGCCAAAATTCATGTGAAAATGGTACCTCTAAATATCCCATATAGTCACAGGTCGAAATTTCACACCACCAGAACTCGTTCAAAAATCAACTGGTTTTCATGAGGAGTGGCCTTTTGTTCATGGCTTAACTTAAAGATCAATTCGGTATCTAAATCTAGCAATATTATTTTTGGTCAAAATTCATGTGGAAATGGGACCCTCAAATATGCCATATAGAAACAGGTCGAAATTTCCCAGCACCAGAAGACAGTCAAAAATCAACCGCTTTTCTTAAGAAGTGTCTTTTTGTTCATGGCTTGGCTTTTAGATCAATTCGGCATCTAAATCTGACAATATTATTTTTGGTCAAAATTCATTTGAAAATGGGACCCTCAAATATCCCATATAGTCACAGGTCGAAATTTCACCCCACCAGAACTCGTTCAAAAATCAACTGGTTTTCATGAGGAGTGGCCTTTTGTTCATGGCTTAACTTATAGATCAATTCGGTATCTAAATCTGGCAATATTATTTTTGGTCAAAATTCATGTGAAAATGGGACCCTCAAATATCCCATATAATCACAGGTCAAAATTTCACCCCACCAGAACTCGTTCAAAAATCAACTGGTTTTCATAAGGAGTGGCTTTTTGTTCATGGCTTAATTTATAGATCAATTCGGCATCTAAGTCTGGCAACATCATTTTTGGTCAAAATTCATGTGTAAATGATACCCCTAAATATCCCATATAGTCACAGGTCAAAATTTCCCAGCCCCAGAAGTCGGTAAAAAATCAACTGACATTCATTAGGAGTGAATTTTTGTTCATGATTCGGCCTTTAGATCCCCCTATAACTCGCTCAAAAATCAACTGCTTTTCATAAGGAGTGGCTTTTTGTTCATGGCTTAACTTATAGATCAATTCGGTATCTAAATCTGGCAATATTATTTTTGGTCAAAATTCATGTGAAAATGGGACCCTCAAATATCCCATATAGTCACAGGTCGAAATTACCCCACCAGAACTCGCTCAAAAATCAACTGGTTTTCATAAGGAGTAGCTTTTTATTCATGGCTTAACTTGAAGATCAATTCGGTATCTAACTCTGGCAATATTATTTTGGGTCAAAATTCATGTGGAAATGGGACCCTCAAATATGCCATATAGAAACAGGTAGAATTTTCCCAGCACCAGAAGACGGTCAAAAATCAACCGCTTTTCTTAAGAAAAGTCTTTTTGTTCATGGCTTGTCTTTTAGATCAATTCGGCATCTAAATCTGACAATATTATTTTTGGTCAAAATTCATTTGAAAATGGGACCCTCAAATATCCCATATAGTCACAGGTCGAAATTTCACCCCACCAGAACTCGTTCAAAAATCAAACGCTTTTCTTAAGTGGTGGCTTTTGGGTTCATGGCTTGGCCTTTAAATCAATTCGGCATCTTAATCTGGCAACATCATTTTTGGACAAAATTCATGTGAAAATGGTACCGTCAAATATGCCATATAGAAACAGGTCGAAATTTCACACCACCAGAACTCGGTCAAAAATCAACCGCTTTTCTTTAGAAGTGTCTTTTTGTTCATGGCTTGCCTTTTAGATCAATTCGGCATCTAAATCTGACAATATTATTTTTGGGTAAATTTCACTTGAAAATGGGACCCGCAAATATCCCATATAGTCACAGGTCGAAATTTCACCCCACCAGAACTCGTTCAAAAATCAACTGGTTTTCATGAGGAGTGGCCTTTTGTTCATGGCTTAACTTAAAGATCAATTCGGTATCTAAATCTAGCAATATTATTTTTGGTCAAAATTCATGTGGAAATGGGACCCTCAAATATGCCATATAGAAACAGGTCGAAATTTCCCAGCACCAGAAGACGGTCAAAAATCAACCGCTTTTCTTAACAAGTGTCTTTTTGTTCATGGCTTGGCTTTTAGATCAATTCGGCATCTAAATCTGACAATATTATTTTTGGTCAAAATTCATTTGAAAATGGGACCCTCAAATATCCCATATAGTCACAGGTCGAAATTTCACCCCACCAGAACTCGTTCAAAAATCAACTGGTTTTCATAGGGAGTGGCTTTTTGTTCATGGCTTAACTTATAGATCAATTCGGCATCTAAGTCTGGCAACATCATTTTTGGCCAAAATTCATGTGAAAATGGTACCTCTAAATATCCCATATAGTCACAGGTCGAAATTTCACACCACCAGAACTCGGTCAAAAATCGAACGCTTTCCTTAAGTGGTGGCTTTTGTGTTCATGGCTTGGCCTTTAAATCAATTCGGCATCTTAATCTGGCAACATCATTTTTGGACAAAATTCATGAGAAAATGAT